>JAACJT020000033.1:1805037-1815668 GCA_009936485.2 Gymnarchus niloticus | reverse complement strand
CTTTCAGTTTTTCATTCTTTCTTTTTTTTTTTTTTTTTTTTCCCTCCCATTTCTCCTCTGTCTCTGTTTCGCTGCCTCCCCCCCCCCCCCCCCCCCCCAGGGTCTCCTCTAGAGCTGATCAGCTAAGGAACAGAAGTCAACTGCACCAATGGCACCCACACGACCAAGCAAACTGATGGGTATGTCAGCACCTGGGGTGCAGTGAAGCACATACCTTAGGTGTTCAATAGACTGGCCAATGCAGGGTCAGGGCCAGACTGGTGCTGCAAAGCACCCATTCAGAGATGGTGCCATCCACATTACGACCTTGCATCTCTCTCCAAGTAGGATTCTCACTTTCTCATGTAACCTATAACATAGACGTGGTTCTCCTGTAACAGATTCCTCCTGGTTTGCCATCATTTGCTATCAGGCCTGTAAGGCTATGGTTATAGTCATTTTAATTTGACAATGAGATTGTGTACGAGTTGATCCCTGGCTGTGGCAGACTGATAATTTATAATTATATGCAAAAACCCTTAGGGTGCATTATATGTTTAAGATTTTTAAAGAATAGAGACCTCTTTTAAAGCTATATGTGGGCTGATCTGGCTTCACTGTGGATGCAGTGACAAGGTGCATTTACATAGAATTTTAATAGAGAAAAATTATGCTTTGTATGTGCAAAATAAAAGGGATACAGAAACACAGTGCACCAATTTAAGACATTATTGATAACCAAACGATGGTTAATAAACAACAATAATCCAGGATGTGCATTTAGACAAAAATAAAACATTACAGGAACTAAAAGTAAAATATAACAATAGATTATTGATTGTCTTTCAGTATCTTTATTACAAGTTCCTTTGAATCTAATCTAATGGAAAGACAAGCCTGGTAAATGCATCTGGGAGGTTACTGCAGAAAAGCAGTCTAAAGATGTAAGTTTTCAGTCCTTCTTTTAAAAAATAGAAGATCTTCTGCAGTCCTGAGACTAAATGGAAAGCCATAGAAGAATACCGTCATGATTTTTGGATTTCCAGTCCCTTTATAAATGAAAGAGCCAAATGTACTGATATATGTATTGCGATGACCTCGATTTTTGTTGATGCTGTTTCCATCTCGGTCTCCCGTAACAATTTCGTTTTTGAGCTTGATACCAGCAGGCCTATTATAGCTATTGGAGCACGGTGTATGGGTGAGATGCTGGCATTTAGAGATGTTAAGAACAATTTCTTCCACTGTGTAGTTGTAAGCATTGGAGATATGTCTAATGATGCATGATGAAAAATTAGACAGAATATAATATGATTGACAGCGTCAACACGTGTGAACAGACCTATTGGGTATTGTACAGTACATCGTGAGCCTGCAGGACCAAGTCATGAGTGTAATATGTTGTGGTTAACAAAGTTGCAGCCTGATTTGGTATTCTGGAATTGTTTTAAGTTGGAGCGACTGACTACTTCCAGCATCTTTCCGTTTTTTTTTTCAGAAGTAGCCTCATGAATAAATTCTAGACCAGGCCGTTTTCTGAGTGCAAAGTAATTTTTAATGTTCATTCGAATTGGAGCTGCGGACCAGTGTTGGCCGTCGTATTTGTAACTTTTTTTTTTAAATCAGCTTCATTTATCTATCACAGACGTATTCATAATTGTTTAAACAGCCAATTTGTATATTTCTATACGTTTGGCCCTTTAAACGATCAATGTTTTTGCGAACGATTGTCAACTTCGCTAATTTTCAACTACAAATCCCATGAATCTTTGCAGTTCCCCCCTTCACTTTTTTCTTTTTTTTTGTCATGAGTGACTATTTCATTAGTCATGGCGTGGAGCGTTTCTGCTCATAGAGAAAACTATCTCGCCGTGTGAGACTGCTGAGTGGATAAGGTCGCCGCGCGCTGCGCGCCGCGCGCACTCGTTATGGCGATTCACCAACTCCGGCTGCGGACATTTTCTTGAGTAGGTGCCTAAGCGCCGGGGGCAGCAACGCAATCTACAGCGCGTAATGTTGTGAATGAGGAATACGATGACGTCAGTGCTCGAATGTCAACAATGTAGCGATTCAGAGTAGGCGTTCCATTCGAGTGTAACAAACAGCGGAGAGCGAGCCGCACGCCGTTCGGGATAAACACACGTACGCACTGACGTTTGCTGAAGAAGAAGCGTACCGGTAGATAAAACCACTAAATTCCGTTTTTCCATAAAGTACTAACCTGAGTGTTGTATCGCCAAACAACCTCTCTGCAGCCAAGGGGGCTTTAAGAAACTGCAAGGAAGTCACCATGTGAAAAAATTTTAATTTGGTGAACGGACAAAAGGACGGGACTGCAAGAAAAGAGGAAAGTTGAAAAGGTGAGCCGCATAGATATTTAAATGCTATAACTGATATGCGTGTTAAAATCCAAAAGTATGTGTTGTGTAGTATTAATTTCTCTGTGTATGCCGATTTTGAGCAGCACTTTGTGCGTGACGGCTAGTGCAGTGCAGAACTTGAGCGCTGGGAGGGAATTTCATAACACTTGGAAGGTGGAACAATGCATTCGTTAGTTTCTGTCGCTGCGTTTGGCAACCCTGACTCGGTATGTTTGTTTCGATCGTGAACAGACGTTAGTAATGTAAGGATGCCACATCCTGTTGTGAAACTCGTCGGCGGCTGTGTGTATGTATGTATGTGTGTGTGTGTGTGTGTGTGTGTGTGTGTGTGTGTACTCCGTTGTGGTTTTCGCGAGTGATCGGGATGCGGCGCGAAACGGGGAAGAGGGGGCGCAGCATGCCGCTGGGGCTCTGGGCATGGCTCTCTCGTTTTTGCGTGGAGAAAAGGAGCTGTCACTTGCGGAGGCCTTGACCGATCACACGGCCATGGCAAAGGCACAGACCATCGCTCTACATTCCCGCCCTCGATTTCCGCACGGCTTTGATGAATGGATCTGGAGCACAAGTGAATAGAATTAACTTCCCACTGAATTCAGCATAACGCTCGCATTATGACTCTTCAGTAGTGCTGCTGTTTGTAGCTTCAGGTGGAATGGAATAAGGTGGTGTAACTGTTATTGAAACTTAATTTCCATGCATAACATTAACTGCTTGCGTGATGATGGTTGGGGAAACGCTCAGCTTTTTAAAATAAATCGTGCGCTTTATCCTCACGGCATCGCGATAAAAAATACGTATAGAAACGGCAGTGTTTCAGAATGCCCTAGACAGATGTGGTGCAGTATATTTTTAATGTGTAAAAACGATCACGGAAAGCTGGAAAGCGCGCAATGTGCGGATTTCTGCGCTGCCGCAAAACCGAACTCACCGAATGACAATCCGCGTTAATCCACACAATATCAGCAAATAATCTGCTGTGTAAGACACCACCGTATTTGCTTCCAACTGTTCCCCAGCTCGAAGAATCGTTTTGACTCCGGAAAGCTTGCGTCATTAAAACTGCTGGAATGTAGTTTCATTCGCCTTTAATAAACAGCACGAGTGATCGTTTCTATCTATGGTGTGCATCAGCCAATTTAACTGCACAGACAATTCTGCAGCATCCTCTAAATTCAAAATGTGTAAACGCCGTCGTTACCAAAGGCTACGCGTTCCTCGTTTGTGTCGTCTTCGCTGCAGCGTTACAACGGCACGACAAAATTGTTGCATGAAATCATTTATATTTGGGACTGTGCCTTCCAGACCACGCCGATGGAGAAAAGAGCGTTTATTCACGTATGAGCGGAGGCAATCATACAATGTGTGTTAAGAGTGACTCGATGGCTTTGTCCCCAAGTCAAAACAGTGATGCGGTATTAACACAAACACGCACACACCCTTTCACTAAAGATGTGAAAGGTGTGACTGAGGAGGAATCTATTCTAAAGCACTTCAGCCCAAATGTTACTTTGCTCATTGGCAGTCTTAAACGTGGCATAAGTGTAGTTTAAGAAGTGCAGATTTAAGGTGCACGCATAATAACTATGTATGCATCTATATGGAAATAATTCTCCGAATGGTGTGAGCAGTAGAAAATGTGCATGGGAAATGTGACATTACTACGAGGATTAAACAGATGGTGACACTTAGGATTCGGTGATACAGCAGTTTGTCTTCATGGCAATCGCAGTCAGCAGACTGACACATTCCTTTGTCTGTTGTTGATGAAAATGGAGCAAGACCTCTGACCAAGCCTCATCTGTACAAAGTGGAATATGAAAGAGCGATAGTGATACATCTTTAAAAAAAAAAAGAGAAGGTTTGGGTATTATTTCAAAAATGCATTAGACGATGTCAGCTACGTAACTGGCTATTTTTACACTAAAGCGACATGCCACTAAAAATATCAGAAGTCATTCCGCTCTTAGCCTGATTGCAGGGGATGGTAACCGCGGGTATAGTGTGAGCTAGTGACCGACAAAGTATAGACGGTCACAACAGAATTATACCTTAATTAATCAATAATGACAAATAGGGCGCGTGCCTAATCCCCGCATCGGTTACGTCGGCATTGTTCATCAGGCAGCCAGCTGAATGCCGCTCTGATTCCGTTATCCATCTAGTTGTTTATCATTTTCTAATCTGATTCCTATAGTTTCTGCTCCACGTTTTCGGTGGCCTGAGGTAGTGATTCGGTCACATTTCTTTGAAGGTGAAAGGTTTTTAGGCTTAATAAAACACGTGAACTGTTACGATGGACAATTATATGTGCAAAAAAATCCCTTACCTCACCATATGGAAAACGGAAATGCTTATGCATTTTTAATGCCATGTAAAATTTCACCGAGCCACTAAATTGCTGGGTTGCGTGCATACTGCATGGTTTTGAGTGAATAGAAGTGATGTTTTCACCAAATTACGGGAAAGGGCTTTAAATTTTTTATCCGTTTAAATTTCACCTGTCAGGGATCTTTGTGACCTATGTTAAGAGTCCATATCTATGGTACAGTGTCTGGAAAGCCACGATCCTGTTACGTTTGTCGATTGCCTTGAATCTCTTTTGGTGCAATATTCAGGCAGTCTCGATGATTATAAATGATAAATGAATGATATTTACTGCACTATAAGGATAATTCAACATGATTTTAACTAGAACAGGAATTTACTGAGGAAAAAATAACGTGAACAAGCTCGCCGTATTCATTGCATTTAGTAGATAAAATTTGTGCGATGGATGAAATAAAATCTCTGTGAAATTTTATTTTGGTGTCCGTAGTTGGTTTGCAAATGTAAACATTGCATAGTTCTGTGCAAACATATTCTTGCCTTCATATTTCCGTGGGTGAAGTTATTTGGAAGCACGCCAGAATGGTAATGATAGTCGCAACAAGTCTGAACATATATGCACTATATGTGTGTGTGTGCTTGAAACGCCATGCATTAACTGCTCTGATATGGCGTTTATTAAAACTGCCGTTTCATTGTCGGAAAGGTCAGAGTGATTTTTTTTTCGTTTTCGCTTGTACAGTTCAGCTGAATGTGTGGGTTTCCTAACACCCACACCCAAGTACAAAAACAAGGACTGCAGCTTGTTTGAAACCACATTTCTGTATGTGGTCTTAGTCTGACAGAGACAAAATATTGACACGGTTTTGCTTCACACTTAAAGTAGTGCCTTCACATTTCACGTGTCACTGTGATATTGCAATGGCCATTTGTTGTAGACATGTATAGACTGACCAGTGGCGTTTTTTTGCTGTGGACAACGTAGGATTAATTGCATTGCATCTATAGGTGAAAAATGGGAGTAGAGCTTGTGGCCGGTGTTTGTGTCTTCAGGGCCAGCTGGGGGAGACTTTAATGAGGTGATGGTATTCTGTCAGGTGACAACCACAGGCTAACAGAGTTAAGGCTAACAAAATTTTGTGCAAATGTCACTTGCCCCAATTACAGCTGGAGAACGGAGCTGTGGAGGCTGTCGGATTTCTGCCGTTCTTGAAATGCATTAGACAAGTGGGCTAACTGCACTGAACTGAAGAAATTGAATAATTACATGGAGTAGCATACATTTTAGGGATAATGTTTCTTAAATAATCTGTATCAGATTTCATTAAAAACACAATCTTAAATATGGGACGCAATGTGCATGTTTATATATATAATATATATAATCAAAGGCCTTTAAATAGTAAATGGTAATAAAGGTTTATAATATAAACTGTGTGTGTGGGGGGTGTCTTTCTTCACAGAAATTACCAGTAGTAAAACAAATCAGTCCGCATATAACAGAATTCTACAGAATATCCCACAAAAGGCCGGCTATGGAAATGGATTTGAGAAATACAGGCCACCGGTGCAGGCGTGGATGTTGAAGCTACGTTTGTTCAGCCCGCTGCTGTTCCTGAGGAGCGCAGTAAGCCCAGCAGCACCGCCGTCTGGATGCAGTTATAGACCTCTCGAACCCGGGGAAGTGCAGAAAGATATCTGGCAGTAGCACAGGCGCACGCAGGCTGCCGCCCTGTAATGACTTAATGAAGAGGAATGAGCGCTCCGTAGCCACTCGAGGCAGCCTCTGTTAGGTGGCTCTGTGGAGACGGCATCTTTCCAGATGTTCCGTGAAGGCTCAGTTGCAGACGGTCCTGCTGTCTCCTGTTAACTAAGGAGCAAAATCCTAGCTGTACTGCTGTGCTGCCATCGCCGGTTCTAAGCACATCTTATTTTTCTCTCATTTAAAGTCAAACTCGGTTCTTGCATGTACTCAGTTTAATGTGTGGTCTACGTCTGCTAAAACAGCTAGCACCGCCTTAGCTGCTAATAATGGTTCCTGTGTTTTTTTTTTTTTTCTGTACTGAACGGGTGAAACTGAACAGGACAGCGTTTGGAAGCTGCTGTCTAGTGTTATCTCTCTTTGTCAGACCAACATTTCTGTCGAGTTTGGTGGTACTCAATTAGACATTTCCTTTGAGCTGTAGTTTTCCAAACCTGGTGCTTGTAGGGTTTAATACCTTAACTTTAGGTGATTAATTTCTTCGCCAGATACAAATTATTATCCAGCTGTAATCAGTAATTCACTTATGTAATTTTTAGAGGCAGAAAATTATTGCTGAAAAGTAACATAATTAATCATAATAATCAGCCATTATGAGATTTGGCACTTAATTGTTACAGAAATCCTGATGCATATTTTAAAATTAAAGAATTTCAGTGTAACGGTGGTGTCTAATTAATTGCTCATTTGTTTTTAAACTTGCTCATTAAGATTAATTAGTTGTTGATAGTTGTCCTGCTATCCACCTAAAGTGCTCTAACAGAAATGTAGTTGGCTTTTGTAATTTATGCATATATATTTAATTTCAGTACATTCATTTGTTTAAAAAAAGAGTTGTTTTTTTCTTGTAGGAAAAAAAATTACAAATTAACTTCAATAGTTTGGAACCGAATCCTTTACTACGGTTTGCATGTAATCAAGACCAAGTTCGTTTGGGGTTTGGCTTGCGGCATTCACCTTGCAAACAGTTATTCGTAAGCCCGAAGCCGCTGGCCAGCTCTAATTCTCGCGAGAGTAGTTTCGTGACATGGGCGCGGCCGAGGTGTGGCACCGCAGCGTCCCTCTGAGGTGGCGCGAGGCCTGTTTGTTTTATTCGCGAGCGTCAGCGTAAACAGGAACCGTCTGGAGGTGTTTTAGTATCCGCTCACCGTCTCTGCCGCTTCGAGTAGGAGTGGGGAGAGCAGAAATGGCAGTTTAAATTTAGACTCCGCCACCTGTCAGCAGTTTCCTACCGCAGCTGCTGAGTCACCCGTGGGCTGGAGGCAGCGCGGGCTGCAGTGACCAGCGTTGTCCTTTCACTCTCCTCGTAAAGCGCTCGTCCCCCGTCGGCCTACCCCGCCTCTCGTCGTGGCCATCATGACTGTCGTGGGTGTCCGCGGCCCACGCTGGTCGAGGGGATACCTTCAGGAGCCCAGTCGAGTCAGTGTGAGCCGAAGGCTCCGGGTTCAAGCACTGGGCTGTGACGGCATTGGTTAACCTCATCGTGTCCCCGCGTCAGTAACGAAAGTACCCAGTGCGTAACTTTCTGTCCTCCGCTGATCATTATCTGGTTAAACTTTCGTTCGGGGCTTCTCTGTATCGTTCATCGTAGACCGACGCTGTCCTGTTCTGACGTGTATTTGAAAGCTGGAAATTTTCTTAAATTCTTATACAGTAAATTTTAAATATTTCAGTTAATATATTTCATTAAAAAAAAAAAAAAAGCTGTGAAAGTTGTCGAGCCTGACCGAAGTGAAAATGTAGTAGGCGACGGTGTTTAAACATCTGTGCGGGAGCTTCTGTGGCAGGGCAACGTGGAGGTCGGCTGAGGGTTCGAGGCCGATATTGGGTCACTGCGCAGGCAGCGCGAGGGAGGACGTGGCTGTCACCAGCCGCTACTGGCATAGATGAATCACGAAGAGTGCAACATGTCAACGCTGTCCTCGGTCTAAATATAACCTCTTTGGTTTGTGGCTCATTGATGCAGAAATAATGGAGTCTGGAAAAGATGAAATTATCGGCTTGTTGTTGTGGTGGTGGTTTCTCTAATTTGTTTAGCTTTTTAAAAGTCTTCACATGTTTTGCCTCGCAGAAACAAAAAAAAAAACAGCAGTTGGAAAAAATGATGCCTGTGTGCTAATGAAAACGTATCTGAAGTAAATACTACGAAGAAAAAGAGTTGGAAAGGAAGAAACAGCAGTCGACTTAGTGTGGTGAAAGCTTTGCAGTGTCTTTGATGGAATCCCCCCCCCCCCCCGTTTATTTTGGAATCAGTGCACTGGTTGATGAAAACATGCAGTGCATTCATGGTGTGTTGCTGTTATACTGTCATCTCTCAAGATAGGGTTTTGAGCCCTGCCATTACCCCGTCTCCCAGGTGAACATTCCACAGCGACGCGGTCAGCGTCTGTGCGGTTTTGAATGTTCCTGAGAAACATCGGCTGTGCTGAAGGAAGGAATGCAAATCCTGGGTCACCATCCACTTTGGCAAGCAGTTTCGTCATCAGATTCCTGACAACCCTGCCAAAAAAGACTTGTCTGGAGAAAAAAAGACAGGGGGAGAGAAAAACTGGATCTTATTCTTCTGTGTTCAGTTTCTCAGAGAATCACAAGTGCTTTGTAGTCAGCGACTGTAATTTGCAGCAATATTGGTGAAAAGTCTGAGCGAATGCCTGGGCAGACTGTGGATCTGCTGTTTCCTGCCAAGACCTGTCTCCTCAGCTTTCGCCTGTTTTAAGGCAGTTTCAGGGGCCAGTGTAGCTAGAGCAGCCTGTTCTGTTTTGCTGTTATCGTTTTGAAGTTTTCAGTACAGTACATTACAGTTGCTAGGTCGTGAAGCAAAAGCGTTGACAGTTTTTGAAATTGAGGAGTTTATGGCAATAAATTCTGTGGAACGCATAATTGAGTATAGTCTGTGCCTAGGGTGAAGGGGGTAGTCCTGTCTAAAAATCTGTTTTTAGTAAATGACATCAGGAAATGTTTTTGTTGGCACTTTGTTTCTCGGGCCGAGGTGCAGGAGAAACCAGCATAACCTGCGACGTGCCGTTAGGGATTTACTGATGGTGTCTTTGGAGTCTTTGACATGTCTGCAGAGACGTGTGAACTGCCCATTAACCTGTTCGCAGGCGGTCATATTTCTTGAAGACGTTATTCTGTAAAGTCATCATCAGATTATGACCTCAGCTGACTTTCCTCAGCGTAAGCCCCTTTGTCGAGGTGATTGGATGGTTTGCTGCTTCTCCTGATACTGTAGATGCAGATGATTTCCCTTAAAATTCTTCAGGGCTCTGCCACATCTGTCACTACTTTCCTGGTGAAAGGGTGCAAGATCACTTTGCTGTAGCAGGAGAGGGAGAAGACCCCACAGTGGTCTGCATTTTAGGGTGTGCATTGAATGGTCTTGGCACTGGGGTAAACCCATTTCCAAAAGTGTCTGAATTCTCTGTGGACTAGTTTAATTGTGCTGTGTACCTCATATACGCTTGTGGAAAGCAGAACAGTCCCATTGTGCATGTGAAACGTTAATATGATGATTCAGAGATGACAATACTTGATGAATCAGAGACATCTTGATGAATGTGTATGCTAATAAATTCCTCTTTGCATGCCTGGATTAGTAGTAATTTCTTGGTAGTTTTTCAGAATAAACCTTTCATCGTTTTCATATTTTAGAGATTTTGTCTGTATGTAGTAGTTTATACCCATCTCTAAAAATGTTGTTTGGATGCAAGTTTCAAGATTTAAATTTCCCTTGTGAAAATGATCACTATTTTAGTTATCATATGGTATTTTAATTTGTAGACTTTCTAATGAAGGAAAGCTCTGTCAACATTAGATAGATGTTTATTAATAAATATTGTTAATGTGGTGTTTTTATGATTGTTTATACCACGACCCTCACCGGGAAAAACAGTGAGTAGGTTGATGACAATGATCAGATAAATAAAATTTGGATTTATTTATTTTTTTGCTCAACGTCTCAATCTTACAAACGTTTTAAGGATTATTTCTAATATCTTTATTGACAGTTGAATCATTTTTGTAAAAAGATTTAAAACGTTCTCTCTCGGGATGTGTTAGTGAAAGCTACCAAACTTCTGAGGAATGCACTTGCCGCCCCCCCCCCCCCCACCCCACCCCCTTTTCTCCCCTTTTCTCTTTTGTTTTATGTTTTTTTTTTTATTTAGTTCTTTCTTTTTTATTTA
>JAACJT020000033.1:1763433-1798001 GCA_009936485.2 Gymnarchus niloticus | reverse complement strand
AGCCAGTGTATCGTTCACGGGAAGCCTCCTGTTTGTTAGCCAGTGTATCGTTCACGGGAAGCCTCCTGTTTGTTAGCTCATCGTAAATTGTCCTCAGTGTTGTTCCTGCTCTGCTATGTGGCGTATCAGCAAATAGAGAAATATTAATGCATTGACAAAAGATTGCTGTTATTTGATTCATTCTATCAATCTTTGACAAAGCACAGCTGTAAGTAAGCAGTGTGTCCCTTAAAGCATTTAGTAACATAATTTCATTAGGAGAATTGTGTGTCTTCCTCAGCTACAAATGACAGCCCACATCAGTTAGTCCTCAATGAAATCCTGTTTACCAGTGGTCACCACGAGCTCTGTTCCTGACACCAAGACATCATTCGAGCTGTCTCTCCTGGCTTCAGCTGTTTTAATCTTGGCCTTGTGATGGGAGGATCTCTTGGTCACTATGACAACCTCACATCTCAGTTATAGTCCTCCGGTTATACCAGTTGTGAATGGAATGCTGTAGTATTATCACTATTGCTTTCCAGTTTTTAAACCCATGTATAAGATTTGGAAGTAGGAAATAATGGTTTTATCTTTATGTTGCAATATCAAATAATTGAATTGAAGGAGGAGGAAAGCCAGCATGAATTACTCAAATATTTTTAATGGTTAGTATTTCAAAAAGCTAAAGATGTACTGTATATTGCTTGCAAATGCCTGCTGCACTTTTAAGGATAAAAATGAAAAACTAATTTTTGTAATTCTCTGCTATATATTTTTACAGTTGCAATGTTAGGATGGAGCTTGATAGAATGATGGAATTAAAACCAGAAAAAGACTTCAAATCAGCTGTGTGCTGAAGAACAAAATCTGAGATGAGAGTATTGCCCAAAGTGACTGTTATGTAGTCTCAGTGACCTTTTGTGTTTTTCTTGATTGTGAGATTGTGAGGAGATCTGGCGTTTTGTTTTCCCAACATGTTCATGTCACTTACTTGAGCTGCCTTATTATGTATGTAGACCCTTTTGTCGTTTTTGTTCAGGTTTGAATTGGCGCCTTGGATTTTCAGTCATATCTCCATGGTTACAATTGTGTCATGTTTTGAATCTTTCGACTTTAGATAGTCCCGTGCATACATTACCATTTTTAATGCCCGGATTCTCATTATCTGTGACCTATTGCCTTGGAGTAACTTAGCCTCTCACTTGTGATTTTATTTGCAAGGTTTTGATGGTAATGTTTGGTGCTTTTGGATGCCATGGATCTACCAGGGTCGTTCCTCAAAAAGAGGTTTAATTTGGGTGTTTCAGTGGCAAACGGGTACTCCAAACCTTCAAGTCTGAAGGCTGAAGATTTTGGTAGGTTATGTAGGAGAACCATGAACCGCAAAATGCCACTGTGTGTGTGTCTGATTGACCATGTTTTCCTGCTCAGGCAAATGTTTTTTCGCGTTGTGTGGGCATGATTGTCAAGCAAACCGCTGGAAAATGTCATTTTGAGCTTGACTGCAGTTTTCCGCTGAGTGGTGAGGCTGTCCTCTTTCACAGGAGCCCACGTCTTCATATGTCACTCAAACCAGGCCATCACCCCAGCTTTGGTTTTGGTGGTTTTATTCTTTCTTTTTTTTTTTTTTACCATGATGGTCTTTATTGCTTAGATAAAGCAGATGATGCAGCTGACCTGGCATTGATGTCTCGTGTCATTTTTCCCTGACTGTGTGAAAGCCCAGAATGAAAAGAGCAGCTATCCGCGTTTGCGGGAGAAATGAAGCTCGTTGGAAGAGACTGCCGTGCTGGCAAGTGAACCAAATGAACTGTGGGCCACCGAAGTTACCGGGTCTCTTTTCCAATGTCACACACACCGTCAGCCTAGTCGCTTTCAGTCGGGAACCCCCGCTGGATCTTGGGTCATGTGAAAGAGAAGCACCAAGCTTGCCGATCCGCCCTGCACTTGGCCAGGCTCAGGGTCTGCCTATAGAAGATCCTCTCACCCATCTGGCTGGGGTGATCAGCTAAAACCCAGGCAGATGGTGCTGAGGCCGGATTCTTCCCCAGATCGGGGCTCCGTCTTCCCTGGGTAGATGGGCTTATCTGTGGCTTTGCTTTTTTATTGTTCTCCTCCATGGGGGTATGCTAACCGTGGCTCCAAGGCAGTCAAGTCAACTGAACGGGTGCTTTGCTGTGTCCCTGAGCTCCTCTGACATAGTAACGGTCAGTTTTATTTCTGGGCCATGTAGTAAGCGGGTCTCATGTTCTAAGGGCTGGAGGCATCATGCTTCAAAGAGCTTGCTCTCGTGCGGGGCTAGGGTATTGTGCTGACTGGCCCATGAAGAGGTAGCACATATGGAAACACTGAGCCCTGGAAACGCCAGGAGTCTCCCCAACACAAGAGGCATACGGGGGATGAGGTGGAGTCTTGGAATGCATGTCGAGTCAATGCTTATTTACTGGCTGAACTTGCTGAACTCATCCAAGACTGAGTCAGCGCCTTCATACCAGCTCTTCCCAGAGTGTAGTACTGGAGTCTATCCCTCTCGCCCCTTCCCCCCCACTGTGACCAGGGCCTTCTCGATTCTCTTAGCTTGACTTAAATCTCCCTCCCTACCCTCCAGTCACAGCTCCCAGGTCACAAGGAGCCCGCATTCCAGATGAACGCTGACAAATTGATCTGAATGCATCTTCACCCCGGCCGACAGCACACAACACAGGAGTGGGCGGAGTTTAGAGATGGAAAAATATGTATGCTTGTTTCCGTCATTAAGTCACCCGCTGATTTTGTTTACGCGCTGAGGTGCATGCACCCACGCCCACCACAACAACACTACCCTCTCCAGCAAATGCATTTGAAAAATATTAATAATAAACTGGGTAATCTCCTCTTTGGGGGCTTGTCAGACATTTTCTCTTGCATCGCTACAGGTTGTCACAACTGATTTATTTAAAAAGCCCCGTTCATTTGAGTGATTTTGTAAAATAATCCATAAAGTATATGTGTATAATGAGTCACTAAAATGTATTTAGAGCCCTGTCCCGGAGGTCAGACGCGTTATAAGAGAGAGGACAGTGCTGAGTGCTGTGACAGATGATGTTGCTGTCTGTGAAAGTGCACACATTGCTTCCAGCAGTCAGTGAAGGGCTCGGTATGGCTGCACACGGCACGGCGCCTTCTGTTGTAACGCACATCGTTTTTGGCTCCTCAGAAATTGTAGCCATATTGACACTGAATAAAAACTTTGGCTCTTTATGTGTTTGTTGGTCTGGATTGTTTGCGTCGTACGTACACCCGATTATACACACACGTGTACACATATGTATGTGGAGCGCCATGACAGGTGTATAGGCTTTCATTGAATTGTTTCTGTTTTATCGTCGAAGGCATATAGCAGTGTGGATTTCTCCGGAGGTTGCTGGGAGCAACGGTCTCCGAGCTCCAGCCTGACTCCGAACAGATTATCCGTAATTATGCAGAGCCAAAAGGATGCACTCTTATAGTGCGCCTTGAACGTCGCAATTATCTATAGAAACCTGCGTGGCCGTGAGCAGTTGGTCTCCGGGTTTGCTGTTAACTTGGCGTCAGCGCTGCGGCCGGTTCCAGCGAGCTGTGAAGCCACGCGGAGAGACTCGCGTTTCTCTCTGCATAATGGGATCGTGAGCTGGGAGAGGGTGCCGTCAGCCTCCAGACGTACCGTCTGGAACCGCTCTCCCCTTCTCTGTCTTCTCTGGGAATTTTTTGGTCAGTGTAATGTATGATGATGATTGTCTGAAAATTGTCTCGGAATGTGGGATTGCGTGGAGAGTGGGGGAGGCCGTGAACGTGCCGGAAACGCAGAGGCTGATAGCGTAACCGATGGAATGTTCCAGAACGTCAGGCTTAAGCGCAGGTGACGAGCAACTGCCAACTTCATTTATGTTTTTTTTTTTTTTTTAATTAAGATTTAAGAGAGGAAAAGAATTGGATCGCAGACCAGCCCGTGTGAAGTGTGAGGTATTCAGTGCATTGGTGACCTTCGTTCCAGGAAATGTGAGGCAGCACAGCCGTTGAACGCGGAGTTCCTGTTTGACATGTGTTTCCACCTTTGCTGGGGGGGACCCCTCCACAGCGACCTGGAGGTAACTGTGTACCAACCAGGGTACACCGCTGCCTGGGATCTTTTTGCCTCTGGACCCCCACCCCATCCCCTGAAACACAGAGGATGTGTTTTGCACCACTTTAATTAAAATCATGCAGCAGAGCTTCATCACTACATCATGGACAGGCGAGAATGAACCTTCCTGTAGGATCTATATTGCAGAATGTGTATGTCAGTCGGCTTTCTCTGCATCCGTTCCTGCATTTTCCTTGCAAGGGGACACCGCTGTAAAAGTCCTGACATATGGAAAAATATGATTTGGCACTCTCGATTTCACTGCAAACAAATTCGCCTTCTAATGTTCAAAAGATGACGTATAGAAGGGTGTTTGAGAATGGGGAAAGCATATGAGCTGCACACTTTTACCCTAAGCCAGTGTGTCGAGTACCACTTCAGTCAATGCTGTCAGCTTCCTGCCGTGAAAGCAGTGAGTCCCGCAGCCGTGCCGCGATGGTTACCGGCATTACATACGCAAAATATTGGTAAGGAATGGGCATAATTGCATAATGTGCAATTACTGGCTTAAAGACACGAAACGTTTTAACCCTTATAAAACATATACTGCATGAATCAAATGGTTTTAAGATCTACAGTAGGAATACCTACAAATGAATGTTTACCACATGAATATACTTTTATGCTTGCATGTGGGGTTCAGTGTATTTTGAGAGGAGGCCGGCATCGTTCTCTTTATAAAGTACGTGTGAGAGGTATACTGTCAGCCCGTCCACTTTATCTCCGCTCTGTGTTTCCCATGGTCAAGGAAAGCTGTTTCTACCCTGACGGGGCTCTGCTGTGTGTACTCTGCTGTATTTTTAGCAGTGCCGCTGTGGGCTGACTGACCTGCCACCCACGGACTGGACTCTGTGCAACCGGGAGCTGACGGTGGGCGAGGCCCTAGGAGGAGAAGGGTGGGGGGTCGCTTAACAGTGTTATCCTGTTGCTCCTGTGTTACCCTCCTTGCCGAGTGGCTAGAGAGAGGTTGATGGCATCCTTTTAGGTTTCGGGGCATTTCTGGCGGTGAGTATGGTCCCGCCTGTCGGAGACTTGTCCCCACGTGTGTGTCACGGCCCGGGGATGTACCACACCCCTCCCCCGGCCAGCTCTGTCATGTGATTCTCTTCTCCCTGCCTCCTTTTTTTTTTTTTTTTTTTCCAGCCACCCCCTGACAGGCATCGTTTTTTTGACGTGGATGATGCAACACGTTGCAGTTCTCTGAAAGCTGCAGGCCCCGTTTTAATCAGCACCGAGCCCTGCGCTGTTTCTCTCGTGCGCGGGTGCCGGAAATCTCCGCCGACACCAAAATCCACAGGAACAGTGGTGACCTCACTCAGCCTCAGCCTCAGTGTCTTTGGGGAGAATTTTAAGAGTGACACACACCCTGCTCGCTGAATGTGTCAGACTTCAGTTATTGTATCTCTGTCACATGCGTGTGCCGCAACAAGGTCCCGCCCGCCTAAGTCCTCTCTTCTCAAAAGAAAATCAGAGTCACACGTTCTCTGCTTCAATTATATCAGGTTTTTTTTCCTTTCATGTTTTGATACCAGCTCCCAAAATGCTTCTCTGTGAAGTTATCACAGCGGTCTGTGTGCTGTAGATTTTCCTTAATGGAAACACTGAGACTCTCTAACAGCCCACATTTCCCCTTCACTTTTTTAAGCTAATAAAATGTTACAGTGTGATTCACATTTTCCACATATAAAGGAGTTCAACAGATGATGTGCATCATTTTTTTGTGACTAATTTATTCACAGAATGGTTTGAGACCATCTTAAACAGTTTTAACATAACTGTACTGTACTGGCTGTTGGCGACAATGAAAAATCATAAGACCGTTTTGCAGGGGTGTTTTATATCAGGGAATGGAGCCATTTCTCTGTTCTGAAGTTTACAGAAGAATCAAGTTCATGTTTCATAAAACCTTGGGTCATTTCATGTATTTTTTTTTTTTTTTTTTATTGACGGTCTGTGGCAGATGTGCTACCCGGGAGCAGCTGTCAGCTTTCGTCATGCAGCAGGGCGTTATACTCACGTTCACGTACTTTCTGAACACGCCAAGACCCGAGCTGCTCGCTACCTGCTCAGAACGACACTGATCGGTGTTACTATGGAAATGGAGAGCGTGCCCCATTAGTTCCCCATGTATCGGCGGGAGGCTAAGATCTGTGTGGAAAACGCTGGGCCTCACCGCGACATCTTGGTCGCTCGCAGAGAGTCGGGGAGGTCTCCTTCTGGCGACTGCTTTTCTCGGCGCATCTAAGGGACGGCGGATCAAGAGGACATACGGGTGGAAAAAGCTTCACAGCGTGAAGAAAACTGCAGCTGGTAGAAGGGGTGGGGTCCAGCATGGAGGTGACACGAGCGAGACCCCCAGGGCATGCGGAGCGCGAGGAACATGATGTCAGGTGCAAAAACGCAGAGGTTCCATTGTGTTCTGCCACCAGCAGCTCCAAAGACTGAGAGGCATTGACGGCCACCACCTCGGGCCTAGCTCTGTGCATTGTGGGGCCTCCAGCAAACACTGACCTCATTCCCTGAAGGCCGTGGAAGCATGGCAGCGACGGGAAGATGACACGAGATTTACAGCATCAGAAGGGCTGCCTTCTCTTTGGCTTTAGACAGCAGTTTCATAGCCTCCTGTGCCCATGTACAGGTCTGTGAAATGAGGAATCGTCTGTGTTCGCAGGGTAGACGCTTTTGATTCTCTCAGGTCTGATTAATTAATTAGGAGCACATATTTCACAGAATGGGAGCAAAAGTCATCAAATTAAACCACAAGTTTCCAGTGCAGGTCACTTCCAAATGAGTAGATTATTCATTATAGAATGATTACTACTCACTGTTACTGAGGACAATAAGTCATTATCTGGCAGAATCTGCAGCAGAACGGACTGACTATGACAAGAAATCAGTATGGGTACGAGCAACACGATTCCATTGGACAATTTCTGCACCGCTAGTTGCATCATCGGCAGTTGGAATGCGTGAGTGTATCTTCTCACACGGCTCTAAGAGGAAACAAAGGAAACCACCACCGGCTCTGGCAGCACATCTGCTGGAATGGCTCACGGTCAGAAGCAAAGGTCCTTATGATGTCATTATTTATTTATCTAGCTTTGTCCCTGTCACCGGTGCTCTGGGCCAGTGACTGTAATTGTCCTGAAACTATTTGAGTACTGTAAACTCCGTGGGGGGGTGTGTTCTTAGCCGACTGATTTGTTTGTGTCAATTCGTTCCACCTGTCCCCTGTTCCTGTTGATCATTTGGATGTGCTTGATCTTTGTTTAGATAGAATCCCGCCCCCCACCATGGGAGACTAAAACGTTTCTGCTGGGAAGTGTTTGTGTACGCAGAGTACATTTTTGTGTCCTCTGTATTTTAATGTTTTTTTTTTTTTTGTTGTTAACGGTGTTCATTTTAAGCTTTCGACAGAGCTGTCTGTGAGATGTTTAGACCAACTGTCACAGTGGGGTTTTTTGCAGAATCATTTCACATTAAGCAGCATAAACTGGGGTTACGCTGCAGGATTTTTACCCCGATTTTAGCTCCGATTCATGTACGTGGTCAGCAGCAGTTTGTCCTGTTCTGCCGATTCATGGAGAGTCGGAGTTGCTAGTTGGCACAGACAGTCGTGTAGTGTATGATGGCCACAGACTCTAGTCTCTGGCCTTTCAGTGTTGGTTCCGATGAGCTGTAGTATTTCAGACATGTTTGAATTGCACAAGTGGAATTGGGAGCAAATCTGATGGAGTCGTGTAGTGTGTGATCCCCAGTCATGTTTTGTGTGATCCCCGACACATCAAAAGTCTGCACAGATTACTCATTAAGTGTAAACCACCCGGTCTTTTCATAATCCTTTAAGATCTGAAAACACGTGTAGTGGAGAGGCACTTTTATTCAAAGGTCCAACAGAACTTCTCCCATGGGTGGTCCTTGCACCCCTAAGAAGCAGCCCCCACCTCAGCAACATCGTGCTGTTCCCTGAAGATCTCATATTGTCACTGTTACTTTTTGTATGATGTAATAACCTGCTTTTAGCCAAGGATTAATTTACCACACTGTAATGCCTGTGTGTGTGTTATCCTGAACTGTAAAATTATAATCTAGTTATAGATGAGATCTTTGGTAAATCTGATGATAATGATAATGCATGATTAACTATATAAAGCAGTGATCCAGTAGAATGTACAACTACCACATGAGAGGTTTCCTTGGTTGTTATATGCCACAGGTACACAAAAATAATTATTTTGTGGGTGGCACGGTTGCCTCATTCCTCCAGGGTTAGGGGTTTGAGTCAGACCTCTGCCCTCTGTGTGGGGTTTTTATTATCTCCCCCTGTTGTGTGGCTTTGCTCCACTGTCCAAAGACATGCAGTTAGACTTTCTGCCATCTCTGAGTTGCCCATAGTGTGTGGCTCTCTGTGTGAGAGTGCATGTGTAATGGAGAGGGATCACGTTCAGGGTCCACCCCAGCCCTATGCCCTGTGAGGGAGAGGCATCCCATCCAGGGTGTACCCTAGCCTTGTGCTCTGTACTGCCCAGGATTGGCTTCAAGCCCCCTGTGAGCCTGACCAGGATAAATGGTCAGAAGAGAGATGGATAGATGGATGGACGACTTTATCATGCTTTACCCATGAGGTCCTTGACTCAAGCTCATGCAAGATACCCACATTTCCAGTAGCAGCGAGCTTTCTCCTGTATTGCAGTATGGACTGTGATGTACATGCACTCTAACCATATCCCCAGGGCACAGAAAAGCCAGGTTTGATGCAGAACAGAAGAGGAGGGACAGGGGAGGCTTGACCTAAGCTATGGTTGTGGACATCACTATTAGTGCTGTTAGCTGTGAGAAAGGGGCGAGGAAAAAATGTGTGAAAATATCTGTAGAGAAAACGCGCTCTTGTCATCTATCTGTAGAGTACACTCACACTGCTGTTCGGCACTCTTGTTTGAAAATGCTTGTTTCCCTTTTGTTGTGATGAGGAAGACTCCTGGGGGGGGTAGGTCTCGAGCCAGGATCCTCTAAGAGGATCCTGCATTACACACTGCTTTATGGGTGGTAGATCTCTTTTACTCAGGGCTGTCAATGCTAATTGCCCTGCTTTTGATGTAATGTACCCATGTAGAAGCCCCCCCACTCTGTAACACTTAAGCATGAAATGTTCTTTCATCCCCGAGCCCAGTTTATTACTTGGCTGGGTCCGGGTTGCATACAGAGAGTGAGATGTAGAGATCTGCCCCTGTCAGTTACAACGTCAGGTTAATTATCCTCATCGGCAGCCTCTTCCTCACAGTGTCTTCCTTCCTCCCGTTTCAGGCGTGCGGACGTTAAGCAGCACTGGCGTAGGTGAGCTGCGTTTGGCATGGGTTAAACACGTGTGGTGGAAAGAGAGCATGGGAATGTGTTTGTGCCACTGAGGGTCAGCATGCTGCTGCAACAGGTGACAGACAAGACAGGGTGCCTGGGTAATGGTGAAGAATTAGGTGAATGAAGTTATGTGAACTGAGAGCAAGCTGTGTGTGTGTGTGTGTGTGTGTGTGTGTGTGTGTGTGTGTGTGAGGGGCATTTAAAGGAATACTGACATCCAGTGTTCTGCTGTAGTGGTAGGAGTAATTTATGTGTCCCAGTGAAGAATGTGATGTCGGCCTTGTGGGATATCTTCTGAGTCATCCCTGGCTGCCTCTGTCCAGCTCTGACTCGCACAGGGACGGGGTTCGCCCGGCCCAGCTGGGGAGCGAAACCATGCGAGTGTGCGAGTCGGCCATGCGTGCACACACGCCGCACCTCTCTTGATGTGGGCTGCGCTTCTGCCTCAGCTTATTAACATCTGGACCTTCCCATTGCTAAACGCTAACCTTTCTCAAGAGGAGGGGGAATTCCAGGAGGCTTCCCACAGTACCGAGAGGAGCGGCTTGAGACGAGGGGGACGCCATAATGTCTCAGCAGATGTGAGCTTTGAGCCTTCAGTCGTCACCATCCAATCATTTAGCTCCTCAGACTTAAAAAGTGCTCGCGTATATTATGATGGGACAAATGAGGGTTCTGAACCTCAGGGACTTGCACCGCTTGCAGTTTTTGTGAGGTTAGGAAGTAGAGGTTCGAGCTTCAGGACGAAAGCAAACATAAACACAAGAAACTGAAGGCCTCCAAAGACACTGAAGTGACGGCACCGTTCATCACTGCAGTACAGTCCTTTTCCCAACTGTTCTGGAGGCATGCTAGATTTCTCAAACTCATCGCTCTCCTCGGATGACCTAGAGATTTGCATCGAATGAGTCATGCTACAACACTGCGGTGACTCTGCTCTGACTCAGAGCTGGCAAACACTGGGCCCAGATGTTAACAGTGTTCGGTTCAGTTTTTAGAGGTTTATTTATACAAGAAGCACACTACTGCTCCTGCCTAATTCCTTTTATAAATTGTTTTGCACCACACGTTCAGGGCGGCTGATTTCCTCCCCTCTACCACTCACGTCCCTGATGCTGTCACCTTCCTGTTCCTCGCAGTGAACCAAGCGAGGAATCGGAGGAGGCAGTTCATGCCGAGGGTCCGTCGTGTTCCACGAGCAGCGCTGACAGCGCCTGGCTGACTCTCCGTGCAGTCCTCCGTTAGAGACCCCCCGAAAACAGTGGAGCCCCGTTCAGTCACATCTCACTAGGTTTTATTCCCCGGCAGATTTGGGCCGAGTTCCACACGCTGAGTACACAGCTCAGCGTTATTTTACCAGCAAATGTGTAATTAATAAGATGAACACTAACACTCGCGGGCAGTGTAATTTGTGCATTGTGACTAATTACCGTTGTGTGCCGGCAGTCACCCACAGTGCCATCATTACTCAGGATGTGTGGAAAAAAGCAGTTTGATGCCACACGTTCCAATGAGACACACACCTCTGTTGTTTTATCAGCCGGCATCATTTAGGGGATTGGCAGAGCAGACCTTGGTCTGGGGATGTCTGGGGCCAGGAAAGCCTCATGCCATGCCTTGTTCATCTCCAACGGGGCCCACCACAAGTCCGTCTGCGGGTGCCAGCCCATGTCAGTCCACCTGCAGCTCTTATGTGTCGTGCTGGAACCAGACGTGCAGTTTGCCTGCCGTGTCTGCAAGACCGGCTTTTCTACCATGCATCTGCTGCCATGTCTAAGGGCATTTCTTCTCTGCCTCGTCCCATTTCTTGTTGGATCGTCCACGCTGCCAAGGAACAGTCACGCTCTTGTCTCTAGTAGATATTCTTCAGACATCAGATTATGCTTTCTGAAAAATGATGCCGGTTTTCCGTAAACTCCGCCCACGATGCGGCAGAACTGGTAGCTCTCTGGGAAATGTTTGCATACATGTTAGAGAGGACAGGAAGCAAGGCTAGAGCCAAGGTAAGCCAAAACCATTTAAGCATATGTGCTTGGACAAATTGTCTGGGTGAAGACTTCCATTTCTTTGACTGCCGTCTCCCTGGGTGATGAAATCATTTTCCAGTTAGCTCTGGGTTATCCTGTTCTGTTAGAGAAAAACGCCTGCTCTTCCCTGCTTTTTGGCAGCCTGCTCACCAAAGAAGTGTTATAAACAGTAAACTTATGTCTGGATTAATTTTGACTCTAGTTGTTGTTTATCCCACTGTGGACGATAATTATAAATCAAGACCCTAAAACTAGTGCTAACTACACTGCTGAAGGATTTCGATATGGTCCGCGGAACTGTGAGGAGTTAGTAAAACGTCTGTCCACACATATGCACTGGACGTCGTGCACACAGTCATGTTAGATGGCAATTCCCAGAGACTCAAACCATGAAGGACTGGTCTGAAACTGTTCATTTATGGTATCAGCAGAGGTTAGAACAGGTTTCTGTTCATCATGTAAACTCAATCCTTGGATATTTTTGGTCTAAATAATAACAGATGATACAAAAACCTCAGACTTAAATTGATGTTAGCTTTTTTTTTCCCAAGGTCTGGCACATTTTAATCCATTAAAGGGTCAGTTTGCTAAAAATAGTGTCTTGTGCAAAGAATTCCTTAGGTTGGCTGAAATGTACACAAACAAATGTGAATTATTTGTCATTCAGAGGAATTTTAGGGGGTAATTTGTGGTTTCTTTATTTTTTGGGAGTTGACCTCAGTTTTAGTAAGGTCACAGGAAAAAATGACTGCTTTACTGAAGTTCTGACCTCCTGGTTCAGTTACTCCAGGGCCAGCACTGTTGGATGATTAGCCTAAATGTACTTTTGTGCTAGTTCATTTTTACATTTACTTAAAATTGCATGAATCATGATTCTTTTAATATATTGGTAGAGCAAGGGAGAAAGATCAAATGAAAAGTAGAGATTGACTGATATGGATTTTTCAGTGGCCAGTGCTGATATTTAGATTACCAAACAGTCGATGGCTGATTGTTTGCATGATTTTTCTTTCCTGTTAGTTTTTTTTTTTTTAAACATGAAAAGCAGAACTGCTTAACCCTTAAACATTTATTTAACAAGATAAGCACTCAAAAAAGTAAAAGCATAACCTTTCACATTTTATAAAAATTAGAAATTAAAGAACAGGTTTTCATATCCTGTGGATTATCAAATTAAAGGTTCAACTGCTAGCTGTACAAATCAAAACTGGGTTTCTAAGTATACCGGAACCTAAGCAAATAATTATAAAAATAATGTAAGAATAAAGCAAAAGAGACTCCTAACCCATGCAGTTGATACCAGGTTGTCAAATATCGGGCTGCATACCTATAGTCTTGCCATTTAATACTGGTCATCAGTTGCAGATCTTGCTATTTTGAGTGCAGTTAGGTTGTGATGGATGTATGTGAGCATCTTAAACTCTTTAAAAAATATAAAATATGTTTTAAAAGCATTGAGAATAATATTGTCACAAAATACAAACTAATGTGCGATTTTCACATCGGAAGTTCTTTTACTAATTGGCCATGCTGGCATGCATATCAGCCAATGCCGATTGCTTTAAAATTGTCAATCATCGACTGATTCATTGGTTGATCGTTTATGAAAAGTTTGGATTTTATGCTACTTGTGGACATTCTAGGGATATGGTTTCTCAGCATAAAAAATTAATGGTATCCTTTAGTCTACTGTACCACAACAAATACTAATAAAAATGCCATCTTTAGACTTCATTCATAGTGTGACTTTCCCTTAGGAATTACACTGCAAGTACTCTAGCTCTGTAAAAATAGTGCTGGGTTAATTTTGGCCTTGTTTTTTTAAGATGCAGTGTTATCCTATTTTCCCCACTTGGGAAATGCAGCCAGCAGTCGTCTCTGGCTGAGAGTATCAGTCCTCCTGGGTGAGGGATACCGTGAGAGTGTCAGGCCTAATGAGTGAGGGGTACGTCAAGAGTGTCAAGCCTCTTGGGTGAGGGGTACCTCAAGAGTGTCAGGCCTCCCGGGTGAGGGGTACCTCAAGAGTGTCAGGCCTCCTGGGTGAGGAGTACCTCAAGAGGGGCCATCCTCTTGGGTGTGGGGTACCCCAAGACTGGCTGAACTTGTGCTGGCATTGACTTTGCTGTGATCAAGCAGGTCAGGAACTGCCCAGTCTGCCACTGTGGCTTCTAATGTGCTTTCTATCATATTGGGTCTCAGTGTGCTCCCATCACCAAAATGGGGTGGGCAGTGCAATGAAAGCACTGCTGGCACAGAACAGTCACATGGCAGCTGAGGGGATCATTTGTGTGCCACAGCATTGGCACAGCAAAGAACTTCGTACCAGGGCCTGATATTTTCTCTCGCGTGTTACGCCTTCATCTTCCACGTTATTAAATGGCAAAGCCATGTATGCCGAACTAAAACTAAAGTTTCAGATTACATTATCCTTCGCTTTTAATGGGAGCCCAGTGGTGGATGTCACCATTTTGGCACACCTGCCCTTCATAGTCACCCAGATGAATGGAAAATTTCCTCGCCCGTTTGACGTCTTCCTCCTCCCCGTTGCCGATAGCGTGCGCCCACTTTTGCGCCTCACGTAAAGCACATCATTTGAATTTGTGTAATGTCTGTCCTCCCCCTCTCCATTTGAATAAAAGAGGTACACTTAGTCACTTCTAACACAGGAAATGTGAGCTTAGAGAAAAATATTCAAAAAAAAAAAATACATGTACGTTCGGTACAGCTCATAGTGCTTGAGGTGATGTTGAAATACCAGTTGCGGTTGGGAATATTTTTCAATTTGTTATCTGCATCTTTGAGGCAGAAGATTTTCTTCTACCAGCAGGAATAAAAGCAGCCTGGTTACAAATTATAATTAGTGTTATAAGTGATGCTCATTCTGATTCATATTTAACATTGTAATGAGTCATTGAGAATATCAAACTGCAGTTATTGCGGTAAGTCATACAATGAATGACTAACTTCACGTATTGATATGATTTTACACACCGCAGACAAAAAAATAGCCAAAAAAATGCAGTTACTACTGAGTCTTGTTACGGTGAGTTAACGCATTAGCCTTCACAGCTGCCCTGTTCTGGATTGAACGTACACCTCTTTGTGACGTACCATGCAGACGCTGTCCCCTGCTTACAGCTCTACGTCTTGTAAGAAGTGAAAATGTCTTATTCATCAGTTTATTGTGTGCAGAGTGTGTTCCCTATATGGTTTATCCCGAGCCTCCACTATGGTGCTGTCGTAGGCCACACCAACTCAAACGTCACCCAGGTAGATCCCCGTCAGTCTCTGGCCACTCAGACGACCCTGTGAGAACCGATTAATGAAATGGCTTTGCCTCCGAGCTGAAATTTCCCATCCAGCCATTTTTTATAACCGCTGATCCAGTAAAGTCAATAGACCAAACATTTGCAGAGCACAACCTCATTTTCATTTTCTGTTTCACCTTTTTATAAAGACTCCGATTAACAGTTACAATTTCCTTTTTTTGGTTTGACTTGTGAGCCAGCTGTTAAAAACATCACAATATGTGGCACCTAGTCAAATAGCCTGTAACCTTTAATGCAGAGGGCCCGCTTATATTTCTTTTGGTAGAATTTTGGTAGCGATTGAGCTGTATATAAACATGCTGTTGCTGGGTTACGTTTCAGGTACGTCACTTTGCCGTTTAGCCAAGACGGTGAGAAGTCCACCCAGTGCATTAAATGGGCTGACGAAAGATGACTTCATTTACTGGTCTGCTTGACAAAGTTGTATGTTCAAAAATGAATCACTTTGTGGCTTGGCCCTACCAATTCACCGTGACTGTACAGTGATGCACCTTAACTGCTGTCATCGCAATGATATTTCACTGATGTTCTTAGCTCCTGCTGTTCAGGTGGTTAACCAAGGCTAAGGTATTGCTCTAAATAACTTCAGACGACCACTTCTCTCTACATCCACAGCCCAGACAAAATAAACACAAAGAAAAAGAAACTCGTTCCACCTACGGTTTCCAGCCGTATTGCTGCATAGTCAGTGAAGGTCTTCTGAGTGATGTGTGTGATTTACCTTTTAACAGCTCCTCTGATTCATCTTTGGGATCCTAGTGTGGAGCTGCTGTGAGAAGTGTCACTCACACTCATACACCCACACCTGCACATGCCTCGGACCCCATTTCTCTGGTCAAAGGCTTTACTCGTTGACCTTGGGCTTCTCCGCTCAGCCCCGGGGTCACATGACGCCGGCTGAGCTGAAATTCCTCAGTAACAAAGGGTGGGTTTCCCTCAGCATGTTCCTGCGACCGCCTGCATGGCAACGCCAAGAAAGGCTAATGGGAGGCAGATTCGCTCACCATTCTTCCCGCTCCTAGTTACCGAAACGGTTGTATGCTCAAGCATCCTGACAAGCATGTAGTGGTAGATGTGGGCAGAGTGGAATTCTCAGATCTGTGAGCTGACCTGGACAGAAGCATTTGCCTAGCAACTAAATCATAATGATGCAAAGAAAATTAAAAAACACTCCAGATTTACGTGTGTCAGTGTGGTTTTGAAGTTGTGCAAAGGATGATCTTGTTCTTTTGACTGGTTAATCTACCAGATAATACTTTAATGGCTGGTCATTTCCCATGCAGGGCTCACCACCAATCTGAAAACCGAGAAAGCTGCTGAGTGGAGGCCGAGCGTGTTGCTGACGTACTCGACGCTGAAGGCTGGCAGATGCCTCAGGTGTTCCGGCTCTCCATAGCGGAAGTGTAAGGACCTTATTGGTCGCTCTCTCCATGGAAATCTGCAGTGTGTTTTTTTTTTTTTCTTTCTAACCCTAGAAAGCAATGGGAAAGGCTTGTGTGGCTTGACTAATTATTGTGATCTGTAATAAAACGCAGATAGCTAGCACATGTCGCTTTGTTTGGGGAGCGCGTGTCTCAGGGAGGTTTTCGAATATGTGTTCAGAGTGAATCATAACGTAGGCAAATGACTGCCCCAGCTTGTAAAAACAGAAGAAAAGAAACAGACCCTTCTAAGCAGCTGGCAGCCAGGAGGCATTCACTTTTTCCATGAGAGAAGCTTGATTGGCAGAGTATTAAATGACGCTGGTCAATGATGTTAGATACCGGAAACATCCTGGTGTCTCCAGTGACAGAGCAGAAGCCAAGTTTCGTCCGCTTGGCTGAAAAGATGTCAGAAACCTAGGGTTTGTGTGTAGTGTCACGTTATTTTTTCCTAAATGAAGATAAGATGCACAGTGAAATTGATTCAAAAAATAAT
This sequence comes from Gymnarchus niloticus, assembly GCA_009936485.2. Taxonomy (NCBI): domain Eukaryota; kingdom Metazoa; phylum Chordata; class Actinopteri; order Osteoglossiformes; family Gymnarchidae; genus Gymnarchus; species Gymnarchus niloticus. Next base: position 1,781,250 of record JAACJT020000033.1, on the reverse strand, counting down.
AATTTAAGTCAAAAGAAAAAAAAAATAGACAGAACTAAATACATATGAGTTAGTGTTTTTGTTTTACTTAAATATTTTTTTGGACCATAAGGGGGAACGTTGTGTTTTGGATGTTTTGAAGAATGATTAACGTAATGTGTTTGGTTTCAGCAGCAGTTAAGCAATGGCTGTGCTGTAGAGCTGAAGGGGTCCCACATGTTAAACATCACCTGCTATACATGAAGAGGAATATTTACAGAGTATAGACTGCTGTGAAGTTAACGTAGTTTCATATGATATTGGTGGGGCTCAGTGGGTAGCACTGTTGCCTCCCACCTCCAGGGTCTGGGGTTCAAATCCTACCTCCACTCTCTGTGTATGGAGTTTGTATATTCTCCCCATGCCTTGCAGGTTTCCTCTGAGTATTCCGTTTTCCTCCTGTAGTCCAAAGACATGCGATGTAGGCTAATTTGTGTATCGAAATTGCCCACAGTATATGATTGTGGGTGGGTGGCATCCATCGCAGAGCACATACACACATATGAACGTTAAAATAGCATGAGCTAAACTGAAACGAAACAGAACTTTAGCTGAAGCTGGTCCAAAAATGACTGAGGAAAAAAATTAAAAGCAATCTGAGCCTAAGATTGCAGCACTATGGCACCGTGTGATTGACACAAGGGACAGGGGCCCCTGAAACACGGAGTGGCTCCTGACACTGCCATGGCATTGTCACTCCACCAGAGCTGAGTACGGGCTTTCTCTCTCACTCTCTCTCTCTCTCTCCCACCCTCAGTGGGAGGCTCAATGTAGGCGGCTGTCTGCGGCATCTCTTTCCCTACGATAACATTTTCCGTTTGTTGCTGATTTGACATTTGTGGCTGTGTTCCTCCCATGTTTGTCTTTGGTATTATCTCAGTGTATCATCTTGCATATTCAATTTCGCTTTTTTTTTTTTCTTTAATTTTTTTTGTTTCTGTGAACGGGGCTAAATTGCCGGGGGCGGCATCACCACCTGCTTGCTCGCTCGCCCCTTTTGCCCCGCCCACCCCGACTGATGGCCTGGCAGCCTGTCCCACTGCTGACGCGGCCCTGGCACCCACCGGGCACTGCCGAGAGTAGCGTGACATGGAGCAGGGCCGCGTGATCATCTCAGAGTGGCAACTTTCCATGGATGTTTCCGGGTGTTCCTCTGTCGGCCATGGGGGCATTTAACTCGGGGTGGTGGTCGGGGAAAGGCAGAGCAAACCTTGGTCTGAGGAGACATCAGGGAGACGTGCGTGAGGCTTAGGCAGGGGTTTGAGTGGTTAAAACCATGTGGAGAAGCTGTCAAATCAGCCATGCTCACATGGCCCAGATGTGCAGTATCACCCCCCCCCCCCCACAATGATTTCTGTAAAACCTAGTGATGGGACAAATAAGGCTTCAAAACCCACTTTGGGATACTCCCACACACCACAGGTTTTGAAGCCTCACTTAGTGCCAACATTGATTGCTTAGTTTGGGATACTCCCACCCGTCACAGGATTTGAAGCCTCATTTGTCCCATCATTAATGAAACCTACACCCTCCGCTTCAGCTGGTAATTAATGCGGGCAAGCGGAGTTTGTAGGGTCGCAGTCCATCGACATTATGAAACATGCACGACTTCATAACCAGTGGTGACAGACAGCGGCGAGACGGTTTTAAGCAAGTAAACTCCAGAGTGGGTTCAGCACTGAGAGCCTGACTGAAAATTCCCCTCATTTTCCCCGTTATCTCCTCTGAGACGCCGTCATCACTTCTCATCGCATAATGATGAACACCCACCAGCGCGCCTCAGACCTGCACGGGAGCTGCAGGGCCTCATGCGTCATTCTACTGTACCTGGATGGGCGGCGGCTGATGTAGCCTCATCTTTTGCCCATCGCCCCGTAGATAAACCGACCCGCCACTGGTTAAGCGCCAGGCAGGGGGACCCCGCATGCGGAGGACACCCCGGACACCTCATTACAGTAATGAATGAATGAACGAAGGCAGGAGTCTCAGGGCTGAATGAGGTGGAAAAGGCGACGCGATACGAGGAGCGTATTGTTTGTAACCATACTGATGCTCGATATGAGTCACTCTCGGTTCCGACTTGCCGTGTGGGCTCCGATTCACGCGAGCTGCACTTAATCAGCCGGCGGCCCCAAAGTGCCAGCACTCTTCTTACCACCGCGCTGAGGAAGCTCCTCACCCTCTCCCCCCTTATCTCTTTGTTTATTTTGGTTCATTTTGGTGAGTTCCCCTCCTCCGTGCCTGCGAGAGCTACCTCTGTCAATGGCGGGATGCCCCAGCTGTGCTGTTAAGGTGACAGAAGGGACGGCGGCACAGGACTTTGCAAGTAAAGGCATGACTCTCAGGTAATGGCGTCCTCATCTGCGGGGCTGTGCTCCAGGCACCCCCGTCTTATAAAAGGAAAGAGGTGTGAGGATATAAGTACTGTAGTCTTCTCCTTTCTTTCTTGTCTTTTCCCCTCTCGTTACCCAGACGTGAACGCAGCTAACATTTTTGCAGAAACAAGGCACTGACTCAGTGTAAGCTGTAGTAACGGGACCTTATTTGGTATATCTTTGATGTCTTGGCCCGTTTTTTTTTTTTTTTCCCCTTTTCTTAGCCAGATGAATTTACCAGAAATACTGCACGAATTTCTCAGAAACCGCACTGTCTTGAGCAGATGCAAGCCTTATCATTTACATTGATCCACATTCATTCTTCGCTGTTTTGTTCATTTCTTTTCCTTAAGTTTTCTCAGAGTGCTCGGGCTTGGTTTGGACACTTGGTGCTTGATTAGGCCAGAGATTCCTTCCCTAATTTCCATTTTGCTAATACACCTGTAAACTGCAACATGGTGGAATTGTGCGTAGGAATTTAGGATGGTGTTCTGTGAAGATTTTGAAGAGGAGTTGAGGAGCACTTTGGGGTTAACGCTTCATGATAAATGCAGCCATGCTACATCAGTCACACTTTGGCCTCAAATCATGATCCAGCATAAACTCTCAGTGTTTAAGATCTTAATTCGGCTAAATATCGCCTTTGAAATTTAAAGTATAGTGCGACATATTGCTGTCTGATTTATTTCATTGCAAGGATGAATTGCAGAGCTGTTTGTTCTGTTGATTCAAGTTTTTTGGGATGTTTGCCATCCCTGCTGCAGTGGGGAATGGTTTGCCCCCTGAGCTAACTGCTGGAATTTGATGTTGTTAAATCACAGACTATCTCTGTGTTGAGCTTTCGGCTCTTCGGTACACATCAGAAGGCTAACTTGGATGGTTTGTCATTAATTCCCCTTGTAAACGTGCATTCAAAAGCGCTGTCATTTGATTGCATCAACAATACAGAATTTCTGTAGATTTTCTGATTGGTTTCACCTGCGTTCCTCCCGCTTCCTCGTCTTCCTACCTGTGCCTTCCACAAAGGAAGTGGTAGATGTGATAAAGCCTGTCGGGATCTGTGGAGTGAGCATTTAAATCCTGGGTAGAATATACTGGATGTGCTGTTCAGCCCTCGGCTGGGATCAAACTGTAGGCAGAGAATCACATTGATTTCCAATCTGGAGTAAGCCTCTGCTTCCCTTCAAACATTAAGTGGTACTTAAGAAAGCCAATCATGGAGACTCCTGGGTTCTGAGTCTCCAAATCCACTGGAATTTCAAGCCGCTGTTTTTCCTGATGCAGTTGTCCACTCCTCAGGGCAGTGCAGGGCCCTGTTTCAAAACACATTTTGTATAGTTCATATAATACAGTTGTGAAAAAGTTTGTGAATTATCTGGACTTCTGCTCAACTGTGAACTGATAAATGGCTCCAGAAATGTAATGTGATCTTCATCTATGTCAAAAGGTAGTTGCATGTAATAAACAGCACACATTACTGAACAAATGGTTTAAAGAAGCTGTGGAGATATCATGTGGACCATGTGACCTTCTTTATTGGTTATGTCAGATTGGAAATTTGCACACTCTCTGTTGCTAATCAGACCTGTACTGTGATAAAGAGGTATATTGGCCCATTCTGTATTGTGTGGGATGTCTTGCTTGGACAGCTTGTCTCAGCATCTCAACAGGACCAAGTTCAGGACTCAATCACTTGACCTTCTCAAATTCTCAATTTGTCTTGAGTGTAATGGGATGTTGAAAAGAGGACAGTCAGAGTCAGGTGTTCCAGTTATTTCAGGTGTAGGTTAGCCCAAAAAAAGAAAAACTTCAAGTCAAATTTGAATGCAAGTTTGTTTGAGTATTATGAGTCATTCATGCAGAAATCACGAAATTTCTGGTGGGTTCACAAACTTCTCCACACAACTGTACATCATCTCAGCATAACCCCACCCTCCCACTCCAAGTGGTAATAGAGGCTCACGGCTGTGAGATCACAGGACCAGCTTGAAGTGCCCTGTTGGTGCATCTTACAAAGGCTCCTCTGATGCATCCTCACACTCGAGCTCAGAATCGATATCAGGGCGTCCTCGACCCTGCGAAAGCGAGCCTGTCTCCCTTATCTCCCGGCCTGGCAGCCGCCGTTGCCAGGCACGGCCGTTGATGTCACTGGCGTGCGTCTGGAAAGCCCCAGTGCGTTTCATCCTTTTATCTGACCCAGTTGAGAGCCAAAACAATTAAATTTCTCTACACCTACATATTAGTAGTTAATTAGAGGTAGGCCCCCAGCCTGGCCCATAGATAGACTAGATGAGAGCGCCTTGGTGCGGCACAGGCTCCTTCCCGGCCAGGGGCTGTGCTGTTGATGCTGACGAACGGGTCTTGGCTGTAGTTTTCCTGCTGTTTCCGTCACTGTCGCCAGATTGAGGGAATCGCATTACTCGAGTGGGTCTTGGAGGAATAACCTCGGGTTAAATCATAAATAAGCAGCCAGCCTGAATCTGACAGGGAATTGCTAGGCTGAGCTCACTAATCAGTGTAATTATGTCAGCTTTTTATCAGCAGGACAGACTTTTGTATGTACTGGCTCAAGTATAACTTTTTAAAAACATGCATCAGCACACTGATTATCTGTAAATTTTTCAAGTGGTTTTAGTACACGTCCGAATGATGTCCCCATACCGCCTCACCCTGGCTGCTTAAAGTACTGCCTGTACCTACAGCATTGAGCCAGATGGTGTCTTTGGCTGCTCGGAACCATTGTTTTTCAGACTGTATAGATGTACCAAGCCCATTTTCCTTTCTTGAGAGTCAGCACAGCTCGGAGACACTTCTAAAATGAAAAGCATTTAAACGGTGATGCTCCTACTTAAATGCTTCGATAATACCGGTGCTTCACCCAGACCGCGGTGTTAATCTGCTCGATCTTTAACCACCGAATGCGCAAGGATGATGTCACAAATCACATTTGTCATCATAATGGCAGTTAAAGCCCAAAAAGGGGGTTTCCTTCTTCAATTAAATATCAATTTATGTAATCAGTTAAGATGACTTGCATACTTAGCTTTTTTTTTCCCCCCCTCTTATGCTCAGCGCTTACCAATGCAGGAACTTAAAAGTCATCTGGTAATGGTCAAAAAAAAAACACAACCATGCTGTGAACTGGGGGACTTCACTGCGATGGCTGCTGCACCCGACCCCCACACACACACAGCATTCGCCCGCTGAGCGGTAGAGGAGACGCCAGGATGTCTCAGGGTGACCCCACCAGCCATTTAGAATAATCAATACTCGCAGTCTGAGAGAGGCGGGCGGAAACTGAGGTAGCTTGAGAAGCAGCATCTGGCCGTGTTGCATTTACCCTTCTCCGGTTCCTTAGAGGAGTACGTGTGGCGATGTTGATCCTCTGCAGAGGAACTGGCCCAGGTCTTTACAAAGACACTTTTAAAATCTGTCATGGACTTGGTTAAGAGAAGGAAACAGGAATACATTAGCCACTAGTGATACACCAAGAGAAAGTATTTTCTTATTAGTTTTCATTCCTTTCTGGCGGCGTTTAATTTCTGCATTTTTTTTTTTTTTTTTTATGCCACTCTACATTTTGTTGTTGGCTCTTAATTCGCGAATCGCGGCGAAAGCCATGCTCATTTTGACCATAATTGAAGACATCTGGTAGGAAGCCTTAACTCTAAATTGCACAGCATGCCCTGGGGCACCAGACTCACCCCGATTCATGACTGTTAAGAAAAATGTGCTAAAGCGGGGGTGTAGGTCCTCGGGGACCCTCTTCCCCCAGCCTGTCCTTCGTGGCGAGTCCCGATCCACATGCACTCAGTGTCCCGTGAAAGCCGGAAAGTTCCCTGTCCTCGCTGAGCTATTCTGGCTCCTGTCTCACCGTGTCGGCCTGTTTTCCCAGACAGTGTGCTGGTAAGAAACTTCACACACATTCAGTCCTATCACAATTCATCCCTGACTGATTTTTTTTTTTTTTTTGTGAGAATTGTGATGCACTCTAATGTGCTGTAGTGAGTATGGAGAGTAGACCTGTTGGTGACTTGGTGTTAAATATGTTTAGGAGGAGATATGCACATTTCTATTCTGCTGGTATCTAAGCAATAAAGCCAACATCGGCTCAGGAATTGTGTGCATGTTGCAAGCATGACAAGGCAATAAATTGTTGCTTTGTTATCCTGACGCTTTCCAAGCACATCAGAAATGCTTCCAAAGGAAGTCGGTAGTTGATCATTTATTTGTGCCATAAATCATAATTGGATGGGGCTAATTTATTTGAACCAAAATCTTTCTTGCGTGCCTTACGAGTCGGACAGCCACACACACGGACACCGACGTGAACGGCCTGGTTCCCGATCGCGTACCTTGATGACGCACTGTGGCCTCGGAGGATATCATGATGCAGAAGCGGGGTGACGGTCTCTCTGCCTTGAGGAAAACATTGAAGCCGTGCACAATGCTGATGTCTCAGCCATGAAGTCAACTTGTCTCACAATGACCATCCCATAATAACTTTTGCTGCTCACCCATCAAAATACACAAGACCAGTGTAATTCCAAGTTAAAAATGGTGGTCTTTATATTGCTCTGCTCTCCTGTTCTATCCTTATTTATATAAAATAACCTCAATATGAGTATACTATCCAAAGGGAACACAAGTGTTGCATGTCGTTCAGTCATCTATTAAAATAGATAGACCTGTTCACTAGTAATGCAATGGTCTGAACAGCACGGATGCCAAATATACGTCAGAGCGTTTTGATGAGAGCCGTCAGTGCTGTCACCGTGGCAGTTAGCGCTGTGTTCAAAAGCGTCATCCGCCAGGCAGGCTGTGAAACTAGAAGATTAGTCACAGAAAGCCGTGATTAATGCCCAGCAGAGCTTGAATCGGGTCTCAATGACCTGACCTCTACGGGAAGCTTGACGTAGGTCGATGGGCCTGGGTGTTTGCATTTCCACACTCAGAGGCTAGGAAATAGCTTGGGAAAGGTCCGTACATCTGGAGTGTAGGTTTCAGGTAAAATTCTCAGTTTACCGTTCTATAGCTTTGAAATAGCTTCAGATCTTATATAGTGTTATATGGTAAACGAGTAAACCATTGGCGATTGATTACGTGCCACCTCATCATCTCCCGAGCAATGCCGGCACCAAACGAAGGCCTCAGGCATGTTTGCCGAGTGCTCGCAGCTAGCGGGTAGGGGCTGGTGTGAAAAGCACATTGTCATGGAGCCAGTGGCCGTTGGCGGGGGAAGCGTCACGGGTTTGACAGGCTGTCTGACATCACAGCCATTAGCGCCGACTTCCTTAAGCTGAGTTTTTGCCCGAGTCAAAAAGGTGCAAGACAAGATGAGGGTGCAGTATTACTTTTAATTGGGTGCTAAGGCCAAAATGGATGTGGTTTTCCATTGATTGAACATCTTCCCGTCACATATGGAGCTGTGCTTTGTGGCCAGTGAGTCAGCTAGTACAAGACTATTCTTGTGGCTGCTAGGCTGGTATCTTACATTATTAAAAGCTCATTGCCTGATGTAAAGCAGGCAGCACTCGTCCCAGAGTTTTGCCCTTAGACTTGCCCACCCACATTTACACACACAGGATGCTGTGAGAGCGTGGTCTGACGTTGGACACCTGCTGAATTACAGCGGCCGCTTTGGTTGTGGACGGAGCAGGCTGGCAGCTATCGGGGCCCATTTTTGGCCAGGACGACCGAGGCGCTTTGGCATTCTTGGTTGTGTTTCTAAAATGAAGCACTGTTGGATCACTGTCATCTTAAACGCCCAGCTGCAACATCCCGATTTACGTAGAGATTTTAGCCACGAAGCAGTTTAGCAAAACCAGTAGTAGTAACCCAGGTGACTAAGCTAATCATAAGAGGCAGAATGTCCTAAAGAGAACTGACCTTGGTCTCTCAGCCTGGTACAGTGCATCATCTCAGCTTTCTCGTGGCTACTTTTCCTGTCATGGCACACGTCCCAAGTCAGTGTCCGTAAGTGTCGTGGCTCCCAGCGCTTTCTGTTAGGTTGCCTACTGACCCTCTTATCCAGTAGCCTGTTTTGTCTATTATGAATCTCACAGCCACATCTGGAAACATTATCCCTGGAAATCAGGTCATTGTTCATGTAGGCAATACCAAACAAAAACGTCTAGGGCAGACACAAAAGTAGGGTTTCTTTTTGAGACATCTACAACAAGCAGGAATCCATATAGACAAATTATGTACCGAAATGTTTAAGGGGTTTAAAAAAAACTGTAAGCTATAACACAAATCCAACTGCATTAAGACAAAGATCTCACACAAAAGCAATCATGCAAAATTTAAAGAGAGAGCTTTCACTGCTTATACTGTGAGTGCATTCAAGTGGACCTGGAAAATATTTACTCTCGAGCTGGAGGGAAAAATAGTGTCCACGAGGCAAAAGGGATTTGAATTGCATCGTCTTTGAGTCCTGGTACCATGTGACCATTCATTAGTAAAAAGAGCACATAACAGATGAGTTACCGGGGCCACTGTCGATAACAGATCCTGCTTTTTTTAAGCACCTTTTGGGTGTTAACCACAAGCCTTCTCTTTTTTTCTCCCGGTCAAGTGCCAGATAGTTTTCCAGGTCTAGGCAAGCCGGAAAGGAACTCACATTCCTTGTCCCTGGGAGAATAACTGCCTTTCCTTTTGGTACATGGCATGACGTTCTATTGTATTTCCACGTGAGCAGAGCCATTTTCGATTAATAGACCTCATTTTGTCGTGCTGGAAGCCTCCTGGGGGCGTAAATATGGACAAACAGGCAAGGCAAATCATAACGGGCACTTTCTGTGGTTTGTTACTTTGCTGAGGGCTGCTTCCAGACCTTGCCTCACACCTGAAACCTTGTCACGCCCTCAGCAGAGAGAGGCACCATAACATTAGAGAAGAGCAGAGTGTGTACTCTGTGGGTGTCCCTTGTTACACTGGGTTCCTCAGATTTTGGCTTTCTTTTGAGGAAAGCTTTCCTAAAAAAGATTAGGTGTCCATTTTTGCAGCTTTAACCATTGTAGAGCTGGACGTTCGGTAAAGCCGGTAAAATGTGAGCTTGTGTTGACAAATTCTCTTCCTGGGAATGAAGCTCAGAACTTATTGGTCAAGAGACAAGTTCTCTGGATCGCCTGCTGCTTTGACTCTAGCTGAGACGAACAATTTATTGTCTTGCATTTGCTGAACTGATATATTGAAAGAGCTGTTGGAAATGTAGAAAAGTGTATTCCTCTCCACAAGCGTTACACTTCTCCGAGAAGCATCTGCCAAAGATGAATTGTTAAAAATGGAAATAATGACAGAGCCTGCCCTGTGGCTAACGGCCCCCTTTTCCTGTAGTCACTGAAATCATTTTAATATTTTATATTCTCACACAGCCGTCACAAAATGTCATAATACATTTTGGTTATTTCCACTTAATGAGGAGACACTTTTGTCCAAAGCAACATACAGGTGGGAAAAGCCTTGGGTCAGAGAGCAGGGTCATTTGGGATCCCTGGAGCAGCTGAGTTTGAAAGTCTTACCTAATGGTATGCAGTGGTGGCGTGATGACTGGATTTAACCCATGACACATTGAACACAGGTAAAGGGCTCCTCACAGCATACTTCAGGTTACCTGGGGCACCATTTATAAAGCTTGTGTACACAAAATAAGATGCATGAAACATGCATACGCAACTTCCGGCACAAAATTTGGGATTTATAAAAGAAAACATTAGGTGAGGATTTGCATGTATTTACTCCAGATCGCGGACTTGTGAACACAACATTTTGGATAAATGGGGAAAAGAGGGCACTCATTGTGAAGCAGGGAAATGCTGGTAAACCAGGTAAATAACCGCAAGCATGCCAATAGTTTATATCACTAAAATGTGCTATGCTGTGACAAACGGCAAACCTAAAAATGCTCGTTCATCGTTCATTACTGTAAGCCAAAGACTAGACTACTCCTGCACCAAGTTCCACAACCACCGGCAAAGAGAATTGTTTATTTTACGCTGATAAAAGCATTACATCCTTGGCCATTAGCTTTCATTAATGCACTGTCGTTTGCGTCTTTCATACAAAGTGCCTTTACCTTGTTTTTCAGTGGTCTCTTGTATCACATCAGTGTCTCCCGACTGCTCTGGCACAACACCGCATAACAGGACATCCCATGTTATAGAGACCATACGCGTGTCGTAGTTTGACAGCGTAGATGTTGGTTTGCCCCCTAACAGCTGCAGTCACATGGGCCCTGTGTGCAGAAAGTCATTTCTTTCCCTTTATCTTCAAATCCAAATGACTTGGAAATCACTGAAGTTCGTCAAGCTGCTGTGGGAAATTGACTCAGTCTTAAAGATTTAATTAATATACAAGTTAATATTTATTTGTTTAATAACACAGCAACATCATTTCTGCATCATGAGCTAACAAAGCACATCCTAGTTGCTTGTCCTGTATGGAGAATCAGCAGGCAAGTTAATAGTAGACAAGACGCTGATGAAGTAGAGACATCTCGCAACTTCTGCAATAAGTAGCATGGCTATTTTGACAAAAAGTAAAGAGTGAGATATGCCTGTCTGAAATGCTTAGTGCAAAATTCTCAAGGGTTTAACATCCTGGCTGCTTATCTAAGAAACATGATTCCCAGAAAATACAACCTCTAAAACAATATGTAGTTGAGAACAGCTCAACTCTCTGGGGTTACTGTGCGCATGTAAGTGAAATATACGGTTTTCTCTGTCATGACCTTTATTTTGGGTGAATTGCATTCTTTTGAGGTGACACAAATTACTGCAGCGGCAATGTCTTGCCATTCAACGCACTTTTTGTTTGTGGTACTTGTGCTTAGACCCCCAAATATAACATTTTGTCATGCCTCTATGTCACCCTGATCAAAATTCATCTTTGTTTCTTTCTCTGCTCTCGCTGTCGTTGGACCAATCAGAAAAGTTTGAGCATGCGTTATATGAGCACATAGTTCATTTGCATTGACCATTTATGGTCATTTGTGGGCGGCGACTGGGCAGGCTATTGGGCTTGTTCAAGTATGCATGATTACAATGCATTTCTGATTTATAAAGAAGAAATGTATACAATTGTGAATATGACAGGTTTTATAAATGTGATTTTTTTTTTTTTTTTTTGTGCGTAGCTCTGTATGCAGTTCTCACACTGAAATTTACACAGACACCACCTTTGCTGCAGTTTACATGATTTGATACTAACGGGATGTGGAGGGACATGGACATCCTGGAGGGATACCAGGTCATGTGACTAGCACTTTCGTTCACTTCATCTGCGCCTTGCTACCAGTAGTGTAAGACTGAGACCCATCTGAGACCCCAGAAAAAGCCACTGTCCTGCTCTCCCTAATGGTTTTGGTAAACCATTCTCAAGATCTGAGTTTGCCGGTTCTCAAATCCCATATGCCCATCCTCTTATCTGCGTCTGTTCATAGCTTTGCATTGTCTCTCGGTGTCTGAACTTGCGGCTGGTGTGGGCGTGGCCGAGCGAGAGCGACGGGTATGTTGCCGTCTGTGCTGCTGACTTCACCAAATACTCACTTTGCCTCATTCAGTACAGCTTTGAGCCAACCAGAAAAACAAAAGCTTTTGTTTCCTTTGTCTCCACTCCACTTACTGTTTTGACTCCCATACCTCTTTGCAACGTTGACCATCTGAGACTTGGTTTCTTTGCAGCTGTGGTCTGTTCCTCTTCAGTTCGCAAAAAAACATGGTCTTTTTTTTTTCTTCCATTGGCATGAACACGTGAACACGGGTGCTGCAGCTGGTTTGGTAATGTGCCCATGTGTTGGTGTCCGTGTCCATATGCCTGTGTGTGATGCCCGAGGGTGCCGTGGTGACACAGTTGCCATGTACCGGCCTGGAGGTGGCGCTGGCTACTTCCACCACCCACGAGATGGACCTCCCATCCCATGTCTTGCTTCTCACCGCAGGGCGTGAGCGGGATGTCCGTGGATGAGAAGCCGGAGGCCCCCATGTACGTGTATGAGTCGACGGTCCACTGCGCCAACGTGCTGCTGAGCCTCAACGACCAGCGCAGGCGCGACGTGCTCTGCGATGTAACCGTGCTGGCTGAGGGGAAGGAGTTCCGGGCACATCGCGCCGTGCTGGCTGCGTGCAGCGAGTACTTCCTGCAGGCCCTGCTGGGACAGGCCGACAATGAGCTGGTGGTCAGCTTGCCCGAGGAGGTACAGTGACGCTCTCCCTCTCGCTCACACCCTCATTGACCTTAACTTACCACTCAAAATGCCACGTAACTAGCATTTAGCATCTGTTACTAGCAGCCTTCAAGGTTATTTACACTTACCTGAGTACTGCTCCATGCAGAACTCCTTTTTAAAGGTTTGGCTAGAGGTGGCCGCACAACAGAGAAACCGTATGAGTCGGACTCGTTCTGTTAGTGTGTTCATTGCTATAACATTCGCCCCTTGACCAGCTCCTAGGTGTTTTCAAAAACACACTGACACGTGGGTATGCAGATTAAGGATGGTGTGAAGCTGATGACGGACCGTGTGCCGCCGATGTTCCTGCGGCAAATTAGGCTGCAAGCGCTGTCTTGTCTCGTCATGCGAGACACCCCGATGACAAGGCCTGCCGAAAGCGTGATGAATAACGAGGGACATTCGGAGGCTGCTCACGAGAGATGGCAAGGCATATATTCAGCCCTGTAGCCTCGTTTCAGGAAAGCCTCTCTGACTGGAAAAGATCCGCTCAGCAGGGGCATGAGCGACCACAAAATAAGTGGATGGTTTGGATGTTTCTTGCACTGACGGTCAGGTGTGCAGATGGTATATTTAACACCGAGCAGCTATATATTGTACTATTCGTGTATTAAATTATTATTACCGAATAGCAGTGTACAGAAAAGCAGTTTAGTTAATTTAATAGTGAAAACACTTTGGATATCAGGATTGGTGTAAAAATCTTTATAATGTCCTATCAGAAGACTAGGTGTATTTTTTTCCCTCCAGTATTCAGGCAGTGGCTTTAGGTTTCACAATAAGAGTCCCAGCAGTCGGAGCCTAGAAGAAACCTACAGAGATAACAAGCTGCAGCCAGAGTGAGGCCTGGCACTCGTACCCTCACCAATTAGCACCTCTCCCGCCACACTGCTGAGGAACGTTTGCCACCCCGATCAACTCCATCCCAGTCATTATCCACTCGACAAGCCCTCGACTTCCCGTCAATGCCGTAGCGCACTCCCTCCCGCCTGCCTTTGTGTCCCGACGTGAGGGCGCCATGCTCGAGTCATCCCAGGGAGACCCACAGAGAGCCGGAGAATTGCGGCGCCCGAGAGGCCCCGTCTTCCTTCCGCTGGGACACGCTGTTCGTTTTGTTCTCCAACAGAAGGTCCTCATCCCATTTGAGTGCGATCTCTGTTAATGATCTGTTGATTTTTATTCATTTCCGCAAGATAACGACACACCTTGGATTTGTGTCAGCTGTGTTCAGAGCGTCACCCCCGGGATCGACTTGCCGTGTACAAAGCACAACGTCTTTCTAAGTCTGCCCTATTAATTATTCATTAGTCCTGACATATTTTAGCTGTGGGGGTCAGGACGTTGTTTACCTTTTTGTTATGTTAGAGTATTGCCTACCTTGGATAGTAATCAAGCCTCAGAGACAGTAGAGGATTGTTGTAATAAGCACAGACAGATATCTGAACAATGTTGCCACAGTCTATAATGCAGCATTTCTTGAAATAGCTGGGGAATGTCTTATCTCTTCGACTGGTCTTCCCTTTTGCTAATCTGTGTTCACTATTTATCCCTTTTGTTCTGGGGTTTTTTGGTTACAGCTGACCAATCAGAAACTGGTAAATGGACCATTCGTCTGGCTCAGCTGAAATGTTAATACAGAATCCCCAGTCAAACCTGGATAGTTAGGAACATCATAACAGCTCATCATCTGTTTAGGATGCTGCTTCTGGAAGCTTTTGCTGTCCACCAGAAGACTGTGCTATGAGTCTGTCTGACTGTGGGCTTGCGGTTAAGCTAACCGGCAGCCTTATTAACGGCACAATACTGATGAAGGCATCCTGGGAACTGAGGCACCATGGCCACGGCTCCAGTGGTCCGGTGTCCTGATAGCTGCCCTCTGGCTGGCGTGCTTTGCAGTGGAGAGAAGTAGTAACTAAGTAGGGTAATGAGGAGGGGCTTTGGGTGGGAGGCCCGTCTTTTTCCCACCTGACCCCCAAAGCGTAGTTCCGCTTGGCTGCGGCAGGAACACGTCCCATCAGCCATTGGCCTTCTCAGGGTGGGGAGGAACTGAAATGTGAAGCGTGCCCCCCCCCACACACAAACTGTCCCGGATCACCTCCCAGTCAGACGACCTTGACATGCGCCAGGCGTGGGGGATGACATCATGGCTCCACCAGCGCTGAGGTGGAGGCTCCTCACCCGCACCGACGTAAATGAGATCACATCGTTAACAGCGCGGAGTGTGGCTTCTTTCATAGCCAGCGCTCTTTTCTCTGCCAAAGAGAGAGACTGGGAATAGCTTCCTCAGGTTTCTAATATAATTACTTTGGAAAGCAGCATGTTCCTTTTGAGGAACGCTGAGATAAACGTGAGCAGCGTGCCGCGGGCAACGCGCTCCGGCTCACCAAGGCAGGCCGTTTTTATCAGCAACAGTACAATCAATCAGCGTTAAGACTCGGCTCTCTGCTCGGCCCGAGAAAACTTCCACTGAGTCGCCGCAGAGATGATGAAATCGCGTGCAAGTGTGGCGCCTCGCTAGCTCAGCGGTGCTCGCGATCTGCCCGTGTTTTTTCTTCCGTGACCGCTTGTGCCGGCTCGTCAGAGCCCCCCGGGATGTCTTTTACAGTAGTGAGAAGGCCTGTCGCGTATCTCAAGCGGCATCCCTGCAGTGAAACCAGGCCTGGCCGTTAGCAGAGGGGCTGCCGTTGGTCCTGCTTTGTCTGGGCGCATTTAGTCACCCTCTCTCCCTCTCATTTTCATTTGTAATCTGTGGGCCCCTGGAGAGAACACCAGTGTTTTGCTAACAAAATAGCTTGGACTCCAGGCAAACCATTAAAGGATACCTGGCCAGGAAGGGGAAAAAGTGCACAAAGCCATGAAGAACCCCAAGCTAATGGTAGAATGTATGCGATTGTTCATCCAGCCATCTGTTCTCTCTGACACTCTTTAATTGATTTGTTAACTACATGTCTGTACTCTGGGCTGCACGGTGGCTCAGTGGGTAGTACAGTTGCTTTACACTTCCAGGGTTGAGGGTTTGAATCCCACTTCAACTCTGTAGACATGGTCTCCCTGTCCTGTGGTGGTTTAAAGACAAGCAATTGGGCTAACAGATGTTTATTAAGGTGGGGGTTTGTGTGTGGTCACCCTACAACGGACTGGTACGCCTGCCTTGGTCTCCATGCTGCGTGGGATAGGCTCCAGCCACCCCCGACTTTGCTTAGGATAAGCAGTTGGAAGATGGGGTGACTGTCTAATCTTTACACATCCTTTTTGGCTTTGCTCATACTGGTTTCAGACATGTTCCTGGTCTAGGGGAAGCAGGAGGGACTTTCAGGACTTACTGTCGAGTTCTGGTTCTTTGGAAATGCTGATAGACAAACAGACCTCACGCTGCCTCTGCTTTGTTGAAGACAGGTCCTGTGCATTTTTACCTTGTGTTGCACACACACATCCGTCTGATCTGTTTTTTTATGGATCAGCTTAGCTTCTCACATGACGCCATTGTGGGGGGAGCAGCCTGGGCTCCTCAGGGCAGACACCAGGGTTTCGGCACTTCATCCACTTTGTAAATAAGCCTGGGAACTGGTGCTCCCAGATTCCCTGGGCTGCAAATCAGGTTCTCTGGGTTGTAATCCTGGTTCTCCGGGCTGCAGGCCTGGTTCCATGGGCTGGAGACCAGGTTCTCTGGGTTGTGAACCTGGTTCTCTGGGCTGCAAACCTGCTTCTACAGGCTGGAGACCACGTTCTCCGGGCTTCAGACCAGATCAGCTCCGGGACTCACGTGAGGTGGAGGCCGAGCTGGCCACCAATAGTATGAGACTGCCACACATTTGGAGCTTGTTAGACAGATGGTGACACCCTCTCGCACTCTTGGCCCGCCTCTTGGGTGGGGGTGGGGCAGGCTAGGAGGCACAGGGCCGCCAAAGCGCTCCCTGGTAAGGACGCCCCAGCAGAGCAGGTCTCAGCTGTCGTCTGCTGCTGGAGGACCGTGGGGGAGGGCTGATCGCCTGCTACTCCTTGTCATTTAGCTCAGTCTTGTGAAGACCCGGTTGCCTGTTGTCCTGCTGCGGCCCATGAATTCCTCCTGTTGGGGCTCTCGGGGCACTCACGGGAAACCCTCCCCACTAGCGTGCCCTTCATTTGCCATGCTCATCGGGTCTGATTGTGGATCCCACTCTGTCGTGTAGTGCTGGTGATGCTTACGGCATGGCATGTGCTCACAGTAACAGAGAGAGGTTTAGAGGCCTGTTCTCAGTTGTGGGCGTGAGAGGTTTAGCTGCTAAGGCCGTGTTTGTTTTGAAGTCGGGCTCCGTGAAATCCCCAAACGGCTGTGAGTTACAGATAAGCTTGGCCGGACCCTCCTGCATGTCGCTTGTTCTTACACTTGGGGATTATCTGGGGTTAAAATGGCCTCCCAGAGCTCACGCTGAGCATTCCTGAAGAAGTCTGTCATGCTGCTGGCGTCCCAATTCAGCAGTGAATGTTAGTCAGCATTGCACTGCAGTGGCATTCGGGAAGCCGCTCCTTTGTCATACATGCTATGGCCTCATTAAAATGCATGACATGCAGGAATCCGCCCAAACTAATTTGAATTAATTAGCCATTTCTGCCGCAAGGAAGTAGAAGGCCGTTGTGAGAGCAGAGGCTTCACTTGGGGGGTGGGGGTGGGGTCAGCATTCCAGTGGCCGTCGAGGGTCTCGGCACAGCTCCCCACCATGGCCCTGTGCATTGCTGGGATCCGTGATGTGCTCCTGACCGGCGACAATGTCGCCGAGGCTCGGCCTGGAGGACCAGAAGCCGACATTAGCATAAAATGGCCCAGATCTGTCACGTTGATGAATTTCACTCGGTGTCCTCACTTCATACACGGTAAGTGCCATTACATGCCGAAGCATCTCATATGCCAGAGCTGGTCCGCTAATGGCTTGAAAATCACGGCAGATAGTCGAGCCCCGTTTTTCCCCCTTTCTTTGTCTTGCTCTCCTGTGCCCTTTTACATTTGATACGCCTGTCTGCTATGGATTTTTTTTTTTATATGCCCGCCGCAAGCTGTCCTCGTAGCCTCTGGTTGTAAGAGTAGCGTAATCGCATATGGCACAGAGTGCACGCCGAGATGTGGCCCCACAGGCAGCAGCTGCTGATGCAAGCTGAAAATAGATCCAGCGTATGCTCAGCACTTTTCCCTATCACCCACCCACCCCCCCACCGCGTTCC
>JAACJT020000033.1:1700823-1750901 GCA_009936485.2 Gymnarchus niloticus | reverse complement strand
ACGAGTACACGCTAATGCATATAGTCACACACACCGGTCACACACACGAGTACACGCTAATGCATATAGTCACACACTAGTACACGCTAATGTGTGTGTGTGTGTGTGTGTGTATGGTATGTGTACAGTCATACACTCACGCACTGCGTGTACGTGCTGTAATGTGTGCAGTCATACGCACTGCGTGTACGTGCTGTAATGTGTACAGTCATACACTCATGCATCGCGTGTACATGCCGTAATGTGTGCAGTCATACTCACGCACTGCATGTACGTGCTGTAATGTGTGCAGTCATACTCACGCACTGCGTGTACGTGCTGTAATGTGTGCAGTTATGCGCACATGCCTATACTCACTTTCTACAATCAGAGGTAAACAAATGGAGGACCATGTTCATATACCCATACACGTTCTTGCATACCCTGAATGTGTGACTCGATCCAATTTTTACAACACAAGCTCTGTCATCACTAAGTGTTCACGTACAAGTAGTTATCTAAGTTAATGCAAAGAGAGTTGCAAGAGGAATAATATGCCTTAAGTACTTATAAAAGCTTCCATTTTACAACTTGTAATATTAACTGTATAATTTATGCATTTAAAATTGGATGGATGGTTCATGCACTGTTTATATTGTACAGTGACCTTTTACACGTGTGCTGGGGTTTAACCACTGGAAGATGTAGGCTGGGTGAGGAGGCAGGATATGTTACCGCATTCATATGTGTCCCCCCCACCTCAGTTTCCAGCACACCCCCTGGTTTCCATGGCAGCAGTGATGGTAGCCCCACGCTGTTTCCGTGTAGAGTGTACGGCCCCTGCTTTCTGCAGGCTTTGATGCATGGCGTCATCGGGTAGAGCACACCTCGAATCAGACAAGCATCTCTTTCATGTCTTGCGATATCCTTGATGTAATCTTGCAGATCATTAGCTGTCAGGGCATTTGGCGGAAACTGTCTGCAGGTCACAGACGAAATCCATATTCGCACACCAAATGATTGTAAGCAGCTGAGCTGAAATGTAATATAACGCAGAATTAACGAAGTGTGTTCAGTGCGAACTACAGTGCCTTGACTGTTCACACCATAGAAATACCCTTAACTATGTCCTGCAGCAATACACTTCTGTGCCGCTCATGTAGCTCTGTTGTCTTTTGTGATTCCGTAGCAGTCCATTTCTGTAGCTTTGTGGTCCTGGAACTGTGTTGACTTCTGTTAAGCTTTATTATCCTATGCCGTATAGTCTTGTGGGGTCTCCTAAATGTGTTATCCTGTGCTGTCCTCTAGTTGTGTTAAAATGTGGGGTCTTGTAGCTGTCCCATGCCTGTGTTGCGTGCTCCTGTAGCTGTTCTAGCCTCTATGCTCCTGTAGCCATGTTAGCCTGTGTGCTCCTGTATCTGCTTTACCCTGTATGGTCCTGTAGCTGGGTGCCGTGTTTGTCAGCATGATGTTGTGTGTGCTATCAGTGACGCCCTGTGTGCGTCCTGCCAGGTGTCTGAGAAAGAGAAGCTTCTGACGGAGAGAAGCAAGCTGGAGGCCTGCATGGGTGAGCTGTGGGAGAACTTCTCCTGCCTGTCACAGGAGGTCTACCATGATGTGCAGCTCAGCCCGGAGCAGGTCCAATCCCTGCACCGCTACTGCCCGGTCCTGCGGCCCAGCGAGCACACCACCGCCTCCACCACTGCCTCCACCAGCATTGACCTCACTACCAGTTCTGGCTCACCCACCCCAGAGCCCCATGTCCTCAAGCCCTCCTGCCCCGCCGAGAGTGAAGCTGGCCCTGCCCGGTGGGCTGTGGGCGACGGAGCAGATGCCCTGGGTGGTGTGGTAGTAGCCAATGAAGGCCAAGAATCAGACGTGTACCTAGATGCAGGGCTGACTTTTGAACAAACTAACCAGACAGTCACAGTTGATTTTTGCCAGGAAATGACTGATAAATGTACCACTGACGAACAGCCCAGAAAGGAGTACACCTAGTAATGGTGGAGGTTCATTTTTTATTTAAGCTTCTCCAGACAAGCCTCCCTGCCTGAGGTTGTTAAGTTCCTCAAGATCTGCCAATGTTCTTTTTAAAAAAAAAAAAAAAAAAAAAAAAAAAAACAATTTTGTTTTGTTTGTATTTTTGTATTACGTTGTATTTTTTGAAGGTCAACACTACAGTGGTCTTAACAGCAGCAATACTTTCCTCCAGGTCTTTCCTCAAAACCGTGACATTGTGAGGTCCTCTCACAGAACTTCTCTCGATGGTGCTACCCCCCCCATCCCACCCCACCCCAGCTGTGACCTCCGCAGTGGAAACACTGTCTCAATGTTTTACACTTTCACACCTGGGATGGGCAGACTGCATCTCAAAGCTGAAAACCTCCAAGGACCTAAAAGCAGCTCTGATTTTTATCACTCTCTCATTTTCGGTGGCCCTGGCCACGTCAGTTCAGTCTCAGGAAACGTTTTCTGAATGTTTGATATTGTTCATGAAAATAAGAATACAACTTCTGTACATTGAGAATTTTATACAGCACCAAGACTGTAACATGACCATATGCAAAAATGTTTTCTGTACAGCTAATTTTCACGTTTCGATACTGGAACCCTTGACATATATTGTACAGACGTTTGTATCTAAACATTCCTCTCTTGCCTTCTGCAGCGCTGAAACGGAAAAAAAAAGGTAGAAACAAACTTGGTACGTGGTCACATAGCTAGGTCCCCACACATCAGCAATACCATTGTCTATGGGCGTTTTGAAACAGTTCGCCTTTAAGTGCTCATTTGTCCAAAACTGTATTGTATATAATATGAAGCATGGTGACCTTCGTCACAGTGAAATTGTACAGGTAGTGGTGAACATTTTTTCCATTGGGTTTTATCAGATATATTTTGCTGCTGGAAAATATTATTTAGCTGTTTCCTGTCAAGATTGAAAGTTGAGTATTCTGAAACTCAGGAAATCAGCTTGTCACATGCACATATACATGCAAACACAATATGTGTACACACAGACACACACACACACACACACACACAAACACACTGCATATTTACAAAGATGGACTTTGGAGCCCCTTGCATGTAACTGGCAGTTAAAATTGGATGCTGATGAAGAGGTCAATAGAAAGTTTTTAAACAGTGGATGCATTCGATTAGATTTTATGTGAATATTTTTTTTTATTATTTTATGGAGCCGGTTTTGGCTCCAGAGGAAATTCTGGGATGTATTGAGAGAGGTTTTTTCCTTATCAGTTTTAAAGACTATGTGTTATGGGGGAAAACCTTCAGAAAAGGGTTGGCTATTTCTTCAGTGTTAAATGTTCTGACATTAAGGATGAGTGCCACAGGGAGGCATTGGAGCGCTTGATGCCGTTTACAAAGGAAGCTAGCTCTTGATTTAGAAGTGATGTAGGGATGTAGATCTCCACAGATTTCAGTCTCGATAATGGCACTTTCTCTCTCGCACTAGGCACTCGCAACACCGGAAAGCACTTCAAGGAGGGTCAGTCCTCCTTTCAGAATCCCAGAAAGGCCTACAATGAAAGCACTTAAATTGGCATCAAAGGCTTACCTTTAAATAATAGGAGCATCATTCTCTTTAAGTTCTCTCTTCTCATCTATGAAATATTAAAATGATTCAAAAATACAGATTATTTAAATTCCAGAATAGGAATACAATTGTTGCAATCTGTGGAGATGTTGATTATTTGTGTTTGTATTTGTTTGAGGATAGAATAAGCTAATTAAAGAACTGCATTGATTTGCCATGTGGTGAGTTAGATGTTGTTTTGAAAAAAGGGTAGTGGAACAATCATGTTCATATATTTTCCCTAATTGTAAATTCTGTTACCAACCTATTTCTACAGTGGGAATGCATGTTGCTTGTATAATTTCTCTTATTTCCTAGGTTTGTAGTCCACAAGTAAATATTTAGTCTACATTGATTTGACTAAACAAAAAACACCAATTGCAGACAATTATAAAAGAGCCTTCACTGAAAAAAGCAGTGTTTCAGATATAAACCTGCAGAAATGGTACTGTATACAAAGAAAATATTATTTATAGATGAATATTGTTTTGATGTCAAAGGTAAAGGAGCACAGATGGACATTTTTATTCGAGTTCACAGAGAAGGCTGACAAACAAAATACTTCCTGTCATAGTTTCACTCACTTTTGCCCAGTTGTCCTGGTGTGTGCGTGCGTGTGTGTGTTTGCATTTGCTGTTAAGGAGAGAAATTGTAATGGAGAGTTTGTGCTTGCGATTGGTTCTTTATTTATTTTCCGTGTGGTCTTCTCATGTTATTGCTTCGCTCTAGTTTAACGGAGATGTAAACTGTCATTTGGTGGAAAAAGTAAGGGAATGACGGATCGGGGGGTCAAATACACGCCACATACACAAACACGCAGGTTGGTCCTGCTGCCCCTAGCTTTGACTTCGATGAAAAGCACACTCAGAATAGGATGGCAAAAAAATGTTGGCTGTCACTGCTATAGTCACTCCCGGTTTCTATGGTACGTCCCGTCACTTTCAATACTGTCGGTGCTACGCCTTTGCGTTTTCTCGCTTCAGCCGCAGCGTCGTCAATCCCCCTCCATAGCGTTCTCGTACCAAACACACACCTAGAGTCTCCTCCACTGTGGCATCTTTACGCTGAAGAGCAGCAGGGAGGAGAGTCGTGCTTCCTCACGTTTACGGGGACTTTCCACCCATGAGCACATCTCGACAAAGATTACTGTCCAGCAAGCTACGTCTCGCTCACGCGCCGTGTTTCCTTGGCGACTGACAGATATCTGGCCAGGCCTGACATCATACCCATGTCTAATAAGCTTTTGTGCACTGTCATCTCAGTAATGGTGATCCTACCGTGAAGTTTTTTTTTTTTTTGTATCATGTTCTTTGATATTGTCTCAGGGTGCCAACAGTGTAAGATTATTTTTCCCCCATTTTTGACTTTCTTACCATTACATTTAGCAGCTTTCTGTTTTTCATATCCTCCCCTTTGCCCATTCAGTTCTACCACATATCAAGCTTGTGCATTTAGTTGTCTCCAGGCTCATCGTCACCTGTGTGAACCAGACATATGCAACACAGATGACCTCCCCTTTAAGCTATCCTAAAGCGTCGCACTCTACCAGATGTCCAAAAATGGATGATCCGTATCGGGTTCTGTGTGTCTGCAGTAGTTATGAGCCAAAAAAGTTACTGAGAATGAAATCTGACCGCGGACAGAGATGATCGACCTGATGTAGGATGCACCGTGTTTTCAAAAGCTGTAAAGCCATTTGGCTGACCTCAAGCAATGCCCTCTGCTCTCCATCTTTTACCGTGTATATGTATATACATTTTTTTTCTTGCTGCTTTTCTTCTGAAAATTAACACTGGCTTTCCAGAGGAGTCGTTGTTCACCCTTTGCTTTACTTTATAAATACTGACATCTGGGTGGAATGCACGGGCTGGCATAACATATAGACAGTGAAAAACAATGTTTACAAAACCAGAAGTATCACGTGTTGTGCATTCAGTTGACTCTTCCTGTAAATAGAACTGGTGAGATGCAATTGGGTTTATCGTTTCTGCATTTGGAAGTGTATTCAAAACTTTAAAATGGCCACTCTTTACTATGCCTCTTATCCTGCAAATTACCTGCTCCCCTGGCGACATGTTACTATGGATACAAGTGCACCTCCAGTTTTTGCCTTAGACTTTACAGAGGCCATAATTCACATTGAAGTGAAGTAAGTGTATGCAAGGGCTTCTGCCCCTTTGCTGAGTCAACAGTATAGACTGTCTCACACTTATCTACCTGTGAAATTTTCATACCTCTCATAACTGGTCAATGGCTGTATCAGCAACCACATCAGGTCTTTTTCTACATGCTTTTTACACAGATTCTATGGATTATTGTATTAGTGTGTCTTGGTGCACCATTTTTTTACGTTAACGGTCCTAGCTTGTAGTCCATTTATTTTCTCTGGGTTTTTCTAGAAGACTGTTTTGTGTTAATATTGTCGATTTTGAGATAGCTGTGATTTGCTTATTCTCCTACATAGAATTTTTACTTTTTTGCTACACAACCCTAATTAAATTTACTTTTCCCAAATTGTAAATACAGTATTGTGCAACCACATTTTCATTCATTTCAAATGGTAGTGTTATATAAACAACTTTTTTTTTTTTTTGTTTTGTTTTGTCTGGACACCATTTCTGTTAACGAAATAAAGAACATATCATGCATAACTTAGTGTCAGATGTGTGTGATATTTTTTTCTTGTATTAGTCTCATATACTCAGAGATCACGTTTAAACTTGAATAGATTAGTACTGCTCTGGTGACCCCTTGGATATGGTTAGTAAATGATGATGTATGGAAAAGTTCTGGCATCATATTACGAGGGGTCTTTCAACTCAACTGAAGGTATAACAGATTCAGACCACTATTATAAAGCTGAGTCAATGTAGTTCAACAGTTTTCAATGTTAATAAATAGAACCGATAAACAGGTTATTGGTAAAATGTTTACTGTGTCAATAACCCTTGTTGAGATGCATTTGTTCATTAACACCTTTGTCTTTATTTTAGGACTACAAGTATAACTGCTTGAAGGTAAGTGACAAAATAATGTTACAGCTTCACAATCCATAGCTTTTTCCACACTTAATTTCTTCTGGTAGTGTATTCTAATACTCAGTCTCTCCATGAGTTGGGTTCTCTCTCTTTATCCATCACGCTGTGACGTGTGACCAGCCACCCTCTTTCTCAGCATTACCCCACAGGTTAAAGAAGGTGATGCTAAAATGGACCCAGTAAGTAGGCCGAACGTCATGTTGGTGTCGTACGCATTTTACCTTCACCTGGGCTTTTGTTCCAGTTACGGGTTTCTACGCAAGACTGCTTCCGTTTTTCAGAGTCCTCTGATCTTTATAAAGCAAGTGAGGTGAAAACATTTTTGGTTTCAGAGACCCACATTGCCCACTTTATATTTTCCCAGAATAAAGTAAAAAAAAAAAAAAAAAAGTTTCATTATGTATGAGTTTTTAAGGCCAACCCCCATGAGTTTTTTTTCCCCCTTGCTGAGGAGTTCTTGGTTCCTCTCCTATGTTGTCTTCTGGCTTTTCCCTTTGTCATTCATGTACATTGTAATTACCACACACTACTCTTAAGTGCCTTGGGGCAACAGTGTTGTGAAATGCACTATAAAAATAAACTGGATTGTATTTTAAGCAAAACATGATGAATTGCACAGAAGAAACATCAAAATCTATAACAGGCTTAAAAATATGTAGTGGCCAGAATTCTATCAGGATATTTATGTGTGGATGATTCATTTTAGAGAATTCTGCTTATCTGAGAATATTTTCACATCTTGTATAGTTTACTGTAGAGGTGACTACAATAGTCTGCACAAAAATATCAATTTTAAGTAATGTACAAACCCTATTAAACATTATTTTTTAATAACGTGTTAGTGAGCTGTTCTTGGTCTTTTGGCGCCAAGCCCTCCTCATATTTATAAAGTGGAAACCTTCTGTCCCAAAAAAACACACAAAGATGACAGATTGCCACGTCTGTAAATTCCATGCTGTAAAATCCAAATTTGATGCCTGGATAAAGCGAATATGTTACTCAAATGCAGTGTAGCAAAGGGTGAGTGGTGTCCCCCTCATTACTTTCTAATCGCGAGCTCCCTCTACAGGTCTTTGGTAGCAAAGGAAGCCTTGTTGACGACTTCATTTTTTCATTATGGAGGATAGCTCCAGGATCATACCCTAAAAATGAGAAAGCCAAAGCATTATTGTGTTGTGTACCCCCAATTCCAAGTCTATTATTTAATTTATTTGTTGTACTTTACATATCGCTAAAATGACTGTTCTAAGCTTTGTAGCTTTGTCTATTTTACTATAATCTTCACAGTTGTAATCCGGAGCCAGGACGAGACTAGGAATGCTACCTTTAATAGTCTAAAATGAAACGCACTTTCTGCATATCGTGAAATAAAATTGTATATGGACTTGATCAGATGAAATTCTACCTATATTTTGTCTGTACTTGCCATTGACAGTCTCCGTCCAGTCGCCGGGGGCGGCGTTATAGGGGGACTCAATCCCAGTGCAATGCGCTTGGCGTCGGAACCCGAGCTGCTTCTCGAACCCGGGCTCGCAGGTGGGCTCACTAACTTGCTTTCTGAGAGTTGGCGAGACATAAAACTGGCCTTCCTGGTTGATGGGTAGTGTCCGCTGTCCGGAGAATCACTTCTGTCTTCTCCAAAGTCTTTGTAACCGCTTACTCGGCTTTGTTTGTGCAGTGCATTGCGAATGGCTGCGGGGATTTCCATGTGGTTGTTGTGGGTTGTTGCGCTAAGGTGATAATCTGAAGCCCTTGTTCCATTACCCCCACTAGAACGATCGCTATTGCAGGACTGCTCGCGGTTTTCTAAAGCGTTTCTTGACTCTGTGGCGCCCAGCGGCCGATGGGCTTGGATCTCACCTTGACTGGTCTGCCGGAGTTGTCTGGGGTGCTGATCCGAGCCGTTTGCGTGATCGCAGCCCCCAATGCTGCTGTTATGCCTCAGTGCCTCATTATTTGCTGGGGGATCCGTTACAGGTATATACACAGGAAGAGGCTCCGTCTGCCCATCTGGCAACCCTTGGTTAATTGTATGGGTTAACTGTATTGTTTTTTGCGGTGACGAGTTTGTAAGAACACACACTTGTTGCATCATAGAGTTTTTCTTTAATTTACAAATGCTGTCATCATCTGCGCTAGCGTTTCCATATAAACTTTGCTTGATTTTCTTCACTCCTAAATGAGATATCTCAAGGAGGTTGAGAAACAGGGAAACCCCAGCAATTACTAACATGAAGACCATGAATATTGTTTTTTCTGTCGGTCGGGAAACAAAACAGTCCACACTATTGGGGCAAGGCATTCTTTCACATTTGTACAAGGGCTCCAGTCCAATGCCGTAAAGGATATATTGCCCAACTGTAAATCCTACCTCCACCACTGATCTTGTTACGATATGGAAAACATACGTGCGCAGTAATGATCCTTGCAACGGCACCTTACTTACTTTTTTCTGTTCTTCCAACTTTCTCAGCTCCCTCTCGATCTTTTTGTGCTCCTCAAGAACGAGTTCCATGTCTTCCAACTCTGCCTTCAGTTGAGCCCTTTTCTTGCGTCTCTCCTTTTCCAGAGCCCTTAAGCGGTACAGTGCATGGCCCATGTAGACCAGGGATGGTGAAGAGACAAAAATGATCTGAAGCACCCAGTACCGTATGAGCGAAATTGGAAATGCTTTGTCATAGCATACGTTTCTACAGCCGGGCTGCTCCGTGTTGCAGATGAACTCACTTTGCTCGTCATCCCAAACGTCCTCAGCTGCCACACCGAGAACAAGCATGCGAAATATGAAAAGGATGGTCAGCCAGATCTTGCCCACCGTGGTGGAGTGAATATGTACTTCTTCTAAGATGCTACCCAACAAATTCCAGTCCCCCATCTTCAGAGCCACATATTTTTGCACTAAAAAGTTGGGTGTAAAGGTTGACCAAGAGTATGCTGGATAAAACTTATCGAATGGACTGAGGCCTACTGAATGTTTATTTAATCAAGAAGCCAGCTGCACTATGTCTTGGCTTCTCTTGTAAATTGTCACCGAATTTTTTTCCTTCATTATACATTTAAAATAATAGAAATATTTCATAAAAAAGCTGAAAGCTCACAGCGGCTCGGTGATAAGTATCCACCAAATTAAAGACAAGTCCTCTCTGCAAACATGGCTAGCGTGAATGTGTCGGCTAATCCGTCGCATGCAGTTTATAGAAAGAAAAGATCGACCGGAACCCAAGCAGATAAAGGCCTGGGGGCAACTTTACAATGCAGTTATTGACAGTACTACATGCACAAGATAGAAAGGAGTAGAAACTCAGGCACACTCTTACAGCTCATCGGTGTAACTCCTACAAATACGTACATGTTCTGCTCCATGCTCAATCACATTAAATGACACTATCGTTACTTTTATATGATCCGTTTTCAAAAACGCATAGGACTATTTCTGCTTGATTTTATGCAGTTCGGCAAAGTAACTAATGCCTAATCCATAGACCCAGACGAAATGATCAATGAGTCATGTCCGATTTTATAGTCAGCTGCGTGGTGTGCTAGTTTAGGCCACATTCGTCAATGAAAGACAATACCGTATACTGCAGTCAGCAAAGAGTTCAATTGAGACCAGCAGCTGTCATTTACTACCTGTAATCTCAAAAATGTGTCTGCACAGCTCCCGCAGTCAGGTGGAGTCGACATAAGACTGGTTAATTTGGAAGTGTGGAGACCAAATGTATAAGTGCCTTGATGTGGTAATATTAATGGGGGGGGGGGAACAAATAAATAAGTTTTATTAAAAACCATATTCACATTTAAAGAATATTTCCAAGGCAAATTCTTAACTTATTCTTTACCAAAAACTAGAAAAGCAAACATACAAAATAAAAATTCTCATTTTTGTACACATTTATACATTAAATGCAGTAACATTGTATAAACTGGGTTTTGATCACCGGCATTTAATTTTAACTGAAAATGCATAATGCCATCAAAATAATTTGCTGTTGTGATCATTGCCAACAAGATTCTACCAGATTTTTTTTGTAAAGTGAAAATTTACTACACGTAAATGTTTGAGTGTCAGTCAAGTTTGTGAAGAACAGTCAATGCTGAATAAAATCGCAATGTTCAGCAAGTGTATGCCACTTACCCCTAGCATGAGCTAACTTACTAAAACGTATCTGCACACCGATATGAGCCCAAAGACTTCATTTTTTGGAAATCTGGCAGCACAGAAAGGTGTTAAAAATGTACAAAGGACTGCTAAACCAACCTAAAAGAATGAGGTAGTTCCTGAAAACGTCAGCAAGCATTCCCAGTAATTAACTGGGGGAAAAACGAATCCAAATGGAAACTTCAGTACTCAAAACTGATACTTTAGTACTGGCAACTGTGGACACTGTGCCCAAAGGTCTTATTTCCTTGGAGAGGAACCCCTTCACGAAATACTCTGTGCACTTCTAATAGAGCAGTAAGACTGCCCCACTACAGTGTGCAAACTGAGGTTTACACGGTTGCCATGTTGGAGGTTTGGGGCCACTGTGCGTTTGTTTCCCGATTTTAAAAACGTTTAACCAGGAATATTCAACATTGCTAAATACACACCGATGAAAACAAACACCTTGAATGGTCTGGCGAATGTCAACAGTTTTCTGAGTTTTAGCAGATCACATCGATAGTCATACCCCATCCACAATTTACCGCTTAAGTCTTTCCAACCATAAAAGTAACTTTAGTAGGCCTGGCTATTTCTGGCTATACAAGTGCTTACCCTAGGGTTGGGGTCATGTGTTTATCTTTCACATAATGTCCCCCCAAGCTGCTCCAATATTTCAACATCTCTCTGTTCCGAGATAGCATATACGGTACAAGGCTACCTCTGCGGCATTGGTCCTGGCCTGACACATGGCATTATGGCAGTCCGCCCTTTACTGCTGCGGTTGTATAAGCGGGAAACACTGACATATTTCACGTCCTTCAAACTGTGCAGCTTTTCATCTTCTCCTTCTTCTTGAAAAGCTTCATTAGCTGGGAAAATCTCTCCTCGATCTAGAAAAAGAAGGGACACCGTATCTGGAATGCCGCAATACTGACCACATAAGCAGTAACCACAGCTTTAGTGTGAAAAGCATTTCAAAAATGCATGTCAGTATCTGCATTAATTGCACAACAGGAATATTCAAATTCACATTGCAGTGTCTTATTTATATACCGTCTTTGATCCGTTTACGCTATACGGTGTTCATGAGAGACCTCTCTAATTTAAGAATTGCCTTGTACCAGTATATATACTGACTGCACATGGCAATAAGCTTCAACTTCAAAATGTAGACTTCACATGAGAATCAGATCATATAGAACATACCTGAGTTGGCGATTTGTTGATCTTCGCTGACAGAGCTGAAAATGTTTGCAGGGAGGCCCCATTCATCTTCAATTCAATTAGAATATCCCTATCCTCTTCCCTTTAAGGGGGAGAAAAGTACAGTCTACATGATTGACAGCGCAGAGTTGAGAACAACGTGGATTTGTAAATGAAAACAAAAGGTGCCTAAAAATGCTCAGCATTAAATGGGCGCACTCTTCAGGCCCAGAAGGGGCGTGACATACCTGGTCCACGTGACCACCACTTCCCCCTTCTTCCTCACAACGTTCTTTGCAGACAGGCTGTTGGGTGTCAGCGGGGAAGACGCCGAGCTACTCCTCTTCTCCTTGGGGGGGGTCATCTCATTCTTCATATTTTTTGACTTTTTCCGTCTTGGCTTAAGATTGCCTTCCCATGTCGCGTCAGATCTCGTTCTCTTTGCCTTTGAATCGGGGCGGTGCCTCTTCCTCTTCCTGTCCACATTTCCAGCCTTGCCCTTATTTTTTGCATGGATGCCTTCATTATCCTCCACAGCTGGTCCATGACGAGCCACCAGGGGTTCTGCTTCACGTCCCGCTGGCTCCTTGACAGCAGCCCGCAGGGGATGCTCGCTGCCGGCACAGCAGATGTCATTTTTGTCAGGAGGTTGGACAACAGCTAAACTACGGCAAGCCAAAGTCTGAGACTGCTCATCAACAGATGTCAAATCTGAGGT
Source organism: Gymnarchus niloticus (assembly GCA_009936485.2). Lineage (NCBI taxonomy): Eukaryota > Metazoa > Chordata > Actinopteri > Osteoglossiformes > Gymnarchidae > Gymnarchus > Gymnarchus niloticus. The sequence goes on along the minus strand of JAACJT020000033.1, from coordinate 1,738,221 downwards.
TGGAGGCATGACACCTTTCACAACTTCTCTCTCTTCTGCACATGTTACTTGTTCTTCAACTAGGCCTACAGGATCATGACTGGCAGTTGGCACAAAGCCAGTGGATGCATGCCTGATTCTAACAATAAAGTGGTCATTGGATTTTTCCATCACAACTGCCTGCATCGGCACATGCGGCTTGAACTGAAATACTGGAGATGTGGTGGCCTCCTCCGAGACTCCTCCCACACTCGACTCGGAGCTTGTGTTGTCGGAGTCCAGGGCTAGGTGAATGTCTTGCTCCGTAGCATCTTCCCCATCCAGCAGAGCATCCTCACTGAAGTGTGCGCTGATGACACTGTCTGGTGCCGAAGCAGGTTCTTCGTTCACAGATTGTAGGAAGCTCAAGTGGCTGTCAGACTTCAATGGTGAAGGGATGGTCAGGGACACAGCCAGATCCTCGGTCAAAATGGAATAGGACCTCTGCGAAATTATTGCAGACGATGGTGTCACCCTGTCAAAAGGTAAGCTTGAGGGAACCTCCAACATACAACTTTCATCTAGCACAGCTGGGTTGAGGGGAAAGCGAATTTTTGAGTTGGGAGAGAATTTGCATGGTGAGATATCTGACCATGAAGCTATTAGTTTTGACGGAGTTGCTGCTTTACTGGGAGTGATCATTCCCACAAAACTCTCGCCACAGGTAAGGTCTTTCCGAGGTGTGCTGACAGACCAATTGTTGGAATCCCCAGCTGATATGCTGTTCTCCAATAGATCTGAGCCCTGCAACAAGCACTTGAAGATCTCCCCCATCTGGGAGTCTGTGACCAGGTTAAAGGTCAAGCTGGATGTCTGCTGCTCAGTGAGAATTTCGAAGTCGGATTTATCCTGCAAGGAGGCATTATGGGAGATGCGACTAATACAGGCAGGGGTTTTTTCTGGACTGCTGCCATCATTTGAGGCCTTGACTGCAGAATGATGGATAGATTGCACATCGTGCCTTTTCCTTTCTGGAACCTTATCTTCCTCACACATAGTCATCCTCAGATTTTTACCTTTGCTTCCCAGACCAGTCTGGTGTGGTAAGACAGATTTCTTCCCCAGCAGTTCCTCAATCTTGGTCTTTTCCTGCTTTCTGCTGGCCACTGACGTAATTGAAGATTTGGCTGTGGTGTCAGGTAGCATTTTCTCTTTAGGTTTTTCAAAATTGTTTTTGCTCATGGATAAATGCGTCGCAACTGTTGGTTTGGACAAACTCAAAAGGGCCACCTTGATTTCCTTGAATAAGAAGTCAAACTGACCTTCCACAAAAGTCCACAGTTTCTTCTTTAGACTAGGAGACTGCTGTTCAAAGATGCGCTTGACAATACCATTATTAGAAATTTTATTCATGCAGACAGAAATGATATTGTTCAGTTTGGGCTTCAGGTTGTCTTCCATGTTACCCAGTTTGCTAAAGTTCATGTTATTTACGAAATCTGTAAAGGAAAATCGAGACATGTCAATTATATTGTAGAAGGACTTTTTGGGAAAGGTTTTATGAAGTTTCATGTACTTCTTTCTCATGAGTGTGCGAATCTGTTTCAACATATCCATGACTTCAGGAACGGTGGATGGATTTGTTTTGGGCAAAAGTGGCACGATAGTTTTGAAGGGTTTTTTAGTCGAGAGTGTTCGCTTATGAGTTTTGCCCAACATGCTTTTTTCTCCAGTTCCAGAGTCTCCTGCCAAAACCACCGGCGCCTTTTGGGCTTCTTTCTCAGCAAGTCGAGGGGACCTGAGACCGCACCGATTGTTGCTGGCCATCACAGAAGTAGCTTTGTCTTGTGGTGGAGTACCAGCAGCTGGATGGTCATCTTCACTGTCACTCACAATCTCTCCCTCCTCCAGTTCATTTTCATCCTCTGTTGAGTTGGAGGAGGAAATGGAAGAGGTGGCAGGTGGGCTCTGGTCCTTCTGTGAGGTCTCAGTGGAGCTGCAGTCAGGTTTCTCATTCTCCTTGTTCACATCCATTCTCCTTGCACTGGTGCTAATGGTTACAGTCACACTAGAAAATTCTTGAGGGGGAGGGGAGAAACAAATCAAATGCGCCATATAAAACAGTACTGCTGATCTTTATTATAGAGTGGTAGTGGTGAAGTAGCTTCCTAATTTAGTAGCAGACATCAGCACTAGAAGCATTTCTAAACTATGAAATACCAAAATTAAAATGAGCTGAACAGTTCCTTCTGCAACATTACCAGGTCATTTGACCTGACAGCAGAAAATTAAGTTATATTGTTGTGCAAATGAAGCTTATAAACTTTTAATTTCTTATAACTACTCTCTTATAATAAACACATTTATACATACCTTTATTTAGACTTCTAACATGCGGTGCTTTCCCAGAGGGTACTGCTTGGCTTTTCACAGGGCGGATCGGGCTGGTAAGTGGGCTGATTGCATTCGGGAAGAACTGAACACTCTTCAGAGTAAGCATCATGGAGTCTTCATCATGGAATAAAAGGGAACTCGAGGGCACAGGGTCTTGGTCCTCATTTTCAGTGGAATTTGGCTCAGACGAGTCTTTAGGTGAAGGAATGGAGCTACCAACTTCGTGTTCAGACACAGGCTTAATTTTGGAACTCCTGCTTATCCCAGACAATACCGAAGTGTGGTCTTTTGACGGGGAATTTGTAACAATGCTTTCTGATTCTGTGCTTGAAATGACAATTGCTTCTGTAATGCTGGGGGTATTTTCAGCTCTACAAGTCTCTGGTGGCATGCCAACAGTGCTAGAAACAGCATCTGTGCATATATCACAATCTTTTTCCCTTAACACAGCAGAGTCAGGGTATGTTTCCATGGTAAGATGACCAGACACATTTTCTGAAGTAGCTGTAACCTGGGCAGGAAGTGGAGTATTCTTTAAGGTGGCATGGTCACTGGGTTTGATCGCAGATGTCATACAGATGTTAACAGAATCTTGGGTCATTGCCAAGGCAGATTCAGCACATGGCGTCTCACAGGAAGAGTCACAAGTTTCACTCTTTGATATGCCCTGGGCATCAATTGAAACTATAACTTCACAAAGTGAAGCTGTTTGAAGGTGCTTTTCAAAGGAAATATCTTGCAGTTGTGGGACAATGGTGGTTTTCTCTGCACCATCAATATCCTTAACTTTTGAAATGACACATTTCTCGTCACTGTTATTTTTTTCAACAGGAGTAGCCTGTGACACCTGATTGGTAGAGGGAGCAGGAAATTTATCTTTGCTTTTTTCCAACTCTGTGTTTGCGCTATGCCTTGCTTCTTCTGACTCAAAGATAAGGTTATCTGTTAACTCGCTTTTGTCACTGTCCTGTCGAGGTCCTTCTGCAGAATTTTCATTGCCTAACTTGGGTGACTGTCGGGCATCTTCTACTACAGGGCTTACAGAAGCCTCTTCCAATGGATTTAACTCTTTCTCCTGGAATGTCTCGTGGCTACCATCCACCTCATCTATAACACAGAAATCCTCTCCGAAATTAAAGTCATCACATTCCTCGTGACCATCTTCAGATGCCATAGTCTTTCGATCACTACCTTCAGAGGAAAGTTTCGGTTTCTTAACTGGAGACAGAGTGAGGTTTAGCGTCTCCATGAAACTTAACTTGTTATCCTGGGTAGATTCATCAAGGACTTTTTCTCCATCATCATTCTCCATCACTCTGGAGACCCTGCTTCTCTTTACCTGCTGCCTCTGACTAGTAGAAGTTGAACATTTATCTTGGCTTGCATGGCCTGCGCTCTTGCTTTTGGTGCATGGCGCGTTGCTAAGGGTGGCCTGCTTGTCATTTTTGAAATTCTCACGATTCCCTGATTCTAGGTCATCTCTTTTTTTAATGCTATCCCTTTCACTTTTGTTACTCTCTCTTCTCCTACTCTCACGGTCTTTGCTCATCCCCATCCTTGAGCTTGCTTCTCTCCTACACCTGCTCTCCTCATTCCCAGAACTCTTCTTCTCTCTATGCCGCTGGTCCCTCGGTGGACTTCTCTCTGCCCTGCGTCTGGATGAAGAACTTGACCGGTCTTCAACACCGACGTGGTTTGAGCCACGTTGTTTTCTATCTTTGCCGGGTTCAGGAAAAACTCTATCGAGCCCATTCTGATCATGACTTCGTCTTCGCTCCTGGCTACTTCTTGGCTCCGCCTCCCGTGAATCTTTGTGCCGCCCTTTTGACATGTGTGAGCTGGACAGTCTCTGGTGCGAGGCATCTGCCATTGGGCGTGGCCGTGTCTGCCGAGGGGGACTGTGGACTCGCTCAGACTTCCTCAGAAAGTCAGCAGAATGTTGCTTTATGTACTCTTGACCTTCTTCCCGGTGGTCTGTATTCAATCCCCCTCCATCCTTCACCTTAGAGTCATTGTTTACACCAGATTCATCACAATTGTGTTGGTCTCTCTTCTCAGTGGATTGACGCTTCCCATCTTTCTTTGGAAAAACCGGTTCTTGCATTACAGTAGTTTTCGGAAGTCTGTCATCATTCCTTGTACACTGTCTGTCAGATGAGATCTGTCCTTCCCTGCCAGTGGGTCGGAGAATTCTAGAATCTCTGCTGCTACTCACATGTACAAAATTAGCAGATTTACTGGAAGGGTCAATGTCTGTATCCACGCCCTTTGCCCGATGAAGTGCTAAAGAGGTCAAAGGCGAAACATCCACAGCCTCAGCATCAGGCTGACGAATAAGACCATTTGCGTCTTTCTGGGAGAGTTGAGGGAAGCTCCTCTGAGCATGGTTGACCCTATGTTCTTGTACCAATGTGTTTAGATCACAGGTTCCTGTAGGATTTGGTCTGGTAAGTTCGTGTCTCTTAAAGTTGAGCTGCGATCGAGGAAAGGGAGGGCCGCCCCCAAAACGACCAGACCTGCAAATGTGGAAAAATCAAAAAAAATTGCCAAAAAAAAAAAAAAAATCAGGAAATATTCAAAATGCTTACTTGCAACCTTGAAAAGGCAGCTCAATGAACATTAAAGTGATAATGCAGTTTAATTTGTTAATATCTAATACAGGTAATGAATTCCTCCTGTAGCTATGTTTGAATAAAAATTCAACTTGACAAGAGAACAGAGAGGTCACCTTTGATTCAACCTGTTGATCTCCTCAGTCTTGCGTGCTATTTCCAGTTTGGCAGTTTTAATAAGAGCACTTATGTTCTTCTTAAGCTGCATGTTCTCATTGAGCATCTTCTTATTCTAAACAAAACGAAGACCAGAAGTTTACAGCATAAAATGCAGAAAGGAAAAAAAAAAAAAATATATGGAAAGGTGATGGGAAACAGCCATGAAAACTCAAGGTCTTGCAGACAGGGCAACAGTTTATTTGCACAAAGATTATTCTCATGCTAAATACAAAATTTTCCCAGCACTTTACAGTTCCAGCCATCTGCCACTGACATTCCAAGTCATAGTTAATGATCGACACGGTGTTTACCGTTAAAGAAATAGGAGAAAGACACACTAAAGCCATTTTAAATGATACAATTTAAAATGTATTCTCTTCGCATAACTCTTTAAAACAAAATGTAGACAAACCTGTGTTTGCACTTGGTGAAGCTTCCATATTAATTCTTTAACCTTGTTTTCCGCTTCATCCAATTTGACTTTAAGCTGAGATCAGAAACAAAAAAAAAGCTAAATTATACACGCTAGACATGGAAGGAGACGTGACAGCAGTTAAACAGCTGGACTTCAATCAAGCGAAACCCTTTGCGTTCCCTCGCTAAAACATCACATTGCATAAAGATCAACTGTTAAATTGGTAACCAAATATCATGTGTTTCAGTGGCCGATACAGATATTTAGAGTGTAACAAGGCTGATTGCTTGGCTGTTCTTCTCTTTCCTATTTATAAAGAAAAAAACATAATACAAGAAACATTTCTAAAATTTCTAATAGCACAAACGACGCAATTATGAAAATAATAAAACAAATCAATAAATCAAAATGAAATCAATATATTTGAAAATACTTAAACATAAATTCAACTGAAAGAAGTGCACACAGTAGAATTTCTGTAAACTAACAGTCCAAGTTAATTTTTGATGACACTTTACGAACCATGGTTTTGCTGAACATTATGGGTCAGTTTCTAAAACACTCATTAAACCTAATCTTAGACTAACCCACCCAGAAGGCAAATTCTGGTAAAAAATGAAATTTGATATCAACTTATACCTTTGTTTCTGTAACTGTTCGCAGAATTAACCTGTTACAAACTCACAAAAGCAGAACATAGCTAGACCAAAACACACACTGGACGATAAACTGCATGTGTACATTTGATTTTTCTCCAGAGTATCCCTTTAAGAGGGAAATTTAATCTAAGATTAAGTTTGATCAGTGTCTTAGAAACTGGCCCTATACTGTGGATATTAGTGTTCTAGGGCAGAGCTCAGTCTGCGCAGACCTGCGCTAATGTCATAAAATCCTCAGTTATCGGTTGATCGCTACCAAATATGCTGGTTTGATCTAAAGAGCTGGACAAACAGACTAATGGATGTGAACTGAAATTCACAAAATGAAATTATTTTTGGATTTATATGGTACAAACCTCATTGTATGTAGCTTGCCTTTCCTGCTGCTCTTCTGTGATGATTTCTTCATACAAATCCATGGAATCTTTTAACTTCTGACTTAAGATGGGGGCACTAGTGTTCTCTAAATACAAGTGGAAAGTACAGGAAATTATGACAGCAGGTATGTATAATGGTCAAAGGCACAGAAGAGAGTTCAGCATTAGGAAGGACACAACTACATACCAATTCAGATTTAACATCACAGGCCAATTATTTCAGGGGTGGGACAAAAAAGCTTACTGAAAAATTAGAGTTCCCCTATCGCCAAAGTCCCTGATAGTGATACATTTATAATAGACTTGAAACCTTTTTATAACATAAACAACCTTTTCCAATCAATGTACACAAACCATATCCATAACTTTTGCATACCATGCGACAATAAACCCAGAAAAAGCTTTGTGCAGATTTGTGAAATTTACATTTGGTTGTTGTTTAAATGTAAAGTATCCTGTTTAAACCAGTTACATTTACCTGAATTTTTACTGTTCTCAGGACTATGGTCCAGCCCTGAGTAAATATCCACCGAATCTTCATCGTGAACCACAGATGAGTCTGAAACAGACACACTTTCAACTTTTTCTTGTATACATTTGTTACTTTAATTCTGTAAAACACAGTTGACAATCAGTAATCTCTGATCTGTTATACACTTCCCTTACTTATGCAACCTTTCTGGATACCTTTGACAGTATTAACGGAATTGTCTTGCTGCCATAAAACATGCACATAACATTTTTTTAAGAGAATCATGGCACAAACAAATCACAGTAACTCACCACAATGCTTCGAGCCGAGATTGCCGTACATCTCATCTAGAAAGCTCTCCTCCATTTTGTTTTAGTGGTTCATTCATAAATAGTTCTACAAAAGGCACTGTAAATACACTTAAAATTTGAAAGTGTATTAATAACTCATCGCACGTGTTCAAACTCACAGAAGATTCAGGCACGTGGCCATTTATAAACACAGTCGTTCTGAGCCAGACGTTAAATATTTAGCAGATAAACATTTCAGAATTGCATGCCAGCGCTGGGTACCTTGGCATTACTTACAGACAAATACTTTGACAATTAAAACACAACACAATACAAAAACCTCGAATGTTACAAGAAGAACAATGACTGACAATACAAAATAGCTAGCTAAGCTACAGTAACTCTTTTAATTAAGTTAGCCAATTAGCAGCCTTGATTCTGGGACAAATTGAAGTGCCATTAAATGCCTTAGCCAGCCTCCAACAGCCTACAAGCTGGTGACGAATAGCGGGTCGGCAGTTAATTGACAGTACAATAACGGTACAACAACATTTGCTTTTCTTGATCTTGGTAGCAAGGGTGATTTAAGGGCTTTTGCAGCTAACATGTGAATTAGCCAGAAACAGTTCCTAGAGTTCCTCCGTGAATTTTTTGTATAATTGTAACAATTAACAGAAATGATAACACAAAATAAAATCGTATTTACCCTTCGTGATTTGTTAGACCACTGTCTTTCCACCAACATTGCTTTTACACAGCGAGTTAGCAACACCCAGGGGCGCCAACCGAGTGCCTCCTCAAAACAGGAAATGACGTTATTTTCCCGCGGTCTAAAGACATGCGCTGCTTCCGGTACTGCGTGTACGTCGAGGTGTTCGATGCTGCTCTCGTCTTACCGATAATGACTACTAACTGCATTTTGGACGTGACAGGAACTCCTCTATCCATTTGTATATCAGAACTTTTGGGTATATTCACTCTTTCTCTTCTGCTGACCACTTTTAATTAAATAAGCCTTTTATCTAACGAGAAAATCGCTTAAATGTAGAAATCAAGTTTAAAATAATGTTAATTAATACATTTGTTATAATAGGCCTTTTTATGATAATGAAATATTAACCTGAAAAAAAATCCATATACATGCATGTTTGTACCTAGTCATAAGTATAAACAGAGCGAATTCTTTTATAAACAGAAGAGAACCGATAGTAAGTTTTAGCACAGTACTAATTGCTTTGGCTGTAACGTGCACGTGTGAATACCTTTAGGGGAGGGTGACAACAAACAGCACAGTTGAGGGGACCGGATGACACAGGCGAGATGACCCGGAAGTGCTCTGTGTATACCCACATGTGGACTAGTGGGTTTTAACACTGACGGGAACGTGTACTCTTGTGTTGTGATGCATCCCTGAAAGGCATGCTAGTGATCGGAGTATGATTCCTTATCCTAAAACATTGCTACAAACAACACACTGCGTATTCTTGCAGGGTTCCGTAACTGAAAGGGTAGCGATCTTACTGAAACGACGCATGAAACAATGGAAAATTTAGACCTGAATTCGTCATCCCTGAGTATAATTTCAAGACACGTTGAAAAGAGTCGCAACGAACTTGGGAAGTATTTGGCGAAGCAGGTACGATTCCTTAACTTTATTACATCGCCATACTTTTAACGATACAATTTTTGCTAGTAAAAAGATTTTCGTGAGCTTCTTTACTGGCTGACTAAACTGTTGTTTCCATAATCAATCTGGACTTGCATAGCTAGCTATGTAGCCGAGGTTTTAAAGCTTGCCCATTTGGCAAGTTATTCATAGCTGTAGCCGATAATCGATATGTGAGGGTATGACACCAATTATAATACCAGCCAGAGCAGAACATTACAAGGTTATAGTGAACCACTCCATATAGAATTGTTAACTTGGGAAGTTTTAACAGACAACTAGGCCTGGAGTTAGAAAAATAGTAATACAGTTCACATAAGCATTCCGTGTAATGTTAAGGGGAAAAACGTTAATGCTGGTGATTTTGTAATTATACTCCTAATCTACATTAATTTCCATTGCACTTAACAAACTATCTTAAGGCATTAAGTTTATTTCTTAGAGAACAGAATGGTGCTGTAACCACATACATAGTCAAAGCCTGTGTCACCAATTGTCTGTGTCTTTGTCTGTAGATATGGAGTCAGCAGGATCGTCAGTCCATCCTGACGTGCCTGGGTAAACTTCTGCTGGAGAAGGACTACACACTCCTGGTAGCCCGTCACCTCCGGCCCCTCATCCTAGACCTGCTGGAAAGAAATGCTGAAAGAATCAAAGTGGATGGCCGGATCAACCATGACCAGCACGAACGGCTCTGTGTGGCACTCAGCAAGCTTTTGAGCGTTAGCCCCGATGCACAGCTGTGAGCGTGCCTACCCCCATTGTTAAATCATCGCCGGTCCATAGATGCTTTAAATGACAACTCGTCTAGGTGCTTCCTTGAACGTTTCCTTGGTGACAGGGAAGAATGGGTCTTGTCCTTTTTGCTGCTCTCGCAGGTTTGCCTCCCGGTACTTCAGCGATGCCCCTCCAGTGTTCCAGAGGCTTTTCTTTACCAGCGCGGAGTCCTCGTCTATACAGTATGGCCCTAGGCGCATGAAGCTGCGGGACCTGATGGGGGCTACACTCCGCTTCCTGCAGAGCGACTGCACCAAGTACAGGGAGCTATGGGACTGGAGCGCCTGCGTGTCCCAGCTGCTCACCAGCGACGTAATGGTCCGATGGTGTGTTACCTTCTTTCTCATTACTTTTCATTATTTATTTATTTATTTATTTATTTATTTTTGTGCCAGCTATGACTAATAGCTTATTCTTATTTGTGTTTCTTCCCCTGAAGTTTTTGCATATCCTGGCTCTGTTGTGTTTCAGGTACACAGCCCATTGCTTGGCCTTGGTGTCCCATATGACGGACAATCAGAAAACAATTTTTCTGAGAAAGGTCCTGTCGGGCGAAGAAATTCTACATCTTAAAATAAAGTATGTTGCTCACTTAGCCACTGGCCTGCCTTCCAGATCGGTGCCTTAGTCGTTTGTGTCGGAGGGAGCCGCTGTGGCTGAACTTGTGTGATTCCTCAAACCCCCCCCCCCCCAGGTCGCTGGAAGAAGAGCAGCAGCTCGAAGTAGAAAAGGCTTTGGTGTTGGCTAATCAGGCCTCTGTGGCGTGGTGCAAGGACAAGCTAAATAAGTACACCAGGGGTCAGGTTGTCTCAGATGACCTGTCCCGGAATGTCGCAGCTGTCTGTGGGGTGGTGCTGCCCAGGAAGACACTTAAGCACCAAGAGCCAGTAAGATTGGTCAGCAGAGACACGCCTCTGTTATGCCCCTTGAGGAAAGCATCCTTTGCTTGAGCCTGACGATTTACATCCGGCTGTCTGACATTGCAGAGTTTTACGAAGGGTTTGGTGCTTGTGGATTCGACCTGCAAGAACCTTCGGCGGCTGGCTTTGGCCGTGGCGTCACGCAAGGCTGTCCTCCTGGAGGGCCCCGTCGGGTGCGGCAAAACAGCGCTTGTGGAGTACTTGGCTGCCGTCACGGGACACGTCAAAGCTCCAGAAATTTTAAAGGTTCAGCTGGGAGATCAGACGGACAGCAAGGTGAAGCCCACCTTTCTGTGTCCACGGTGGCTTTCGGAAGATGTTTTGGAAGTGACTCACATTGGTCTCCTATATGTCTGGACAGTACAGAATGAATTTTGCTTTAGGTTTGGTTTTTAAAGTAGGCTCAGCACTACACCTTATACTTGTACACACTGGAGCCTAAGACGGTGTCATATATGAAAATCTATAGTTTAAATAGGCTATGACCACACATGCCCTCAATGCACTTTTGCTCGAGCATTAAAGCATGTGACTCTGGGCTTTGTCGCACTTTATTTCAGATGCTGCTGGGAATGTATCGCTGTACTGAGATCGCCGGGAAGTTTGTGTGGCAGCCTGGCACGCTGACACAAGCGGTGTCTAAGGGACACTGGATCCTGTTGGAGGACATCGACCATGCGCCCTTGGATGTGGTGGGTGTGACCTCCTGCGGACAACTTTGCCTGCTGTGGGGGGGCCTCTGATTATCAGAGGCCTTTGGCAGATTTCCGTTGATGTCAGGTAGCTGTACTTCATGCAGTGTTTTGAGACGGGGATGCTGCTCATCCACAGATCTCTGTGCTGCTTCCCCTGATGGAGAACCGCAGGCTGATGATCCCGGGACGGGATGACTGCATTGAGGTGGCACCGGGCTTTCAGTTCTTCGCCACAAGAAGGTGAACCGTGAATGCAGTTGCATCGTTTGCCGCATGAAGTCCCTGCGCTGTGCAGCTAGTGAGGGTAGACATGGCAGAAATACTCTAGATTCTGTCCCCATACCTGCTTGCTGTATCTTAGTCATGAAGTCCCCATTATAATTTGCACTGTGCCACTAAAGAGGGTAGAAATAACAGGTGAGTGAAAATGCTTATGGATTCTCTCCCATCTCTTCTGCATGGACCCAGTACACATACACTTAGTGGCCACTTTATTAGGCACACCTAGATAGTACCAGTTTGTCCCACTTTTGTCTCCAGAACTAGCACAAGGGCAGATGACTTCTGTGTTTAGGTGAAGATATTGTCCAGTCCGTTATTGTTTTGAGCTGATATTTTGGGACATGTGGCCTTCCTGTTAGCTTTAACGAATGCCACAATTCTTCGGACCTTTCTTATAAACAAGGTGTTTATGGTTGAGGAAATGCCTTAGGCTGGATGTTTTTGTTCATCACACTGTACTTTAAATTCTCGACACAGGAACGGTGTCTGCCTCTGAAATGTAAGGACCACTGCATCTCGCTCCAGCAATCCCACTGCATTCAAAATCACTTAGACCACAATGTCCCAGCCATTCTAATCATTAGTTACGCAGAGACTGAACCTCTTGACCCTGTCTGTATGCTGTCTATATTGAAGCGGCAGCTAAACAAGTACTGAGTGTACTGTTTGTCTTCATGAGATATGAGTATGCTTGCCAATATGAGGAAGACTAGCATTGTCTGTGTATCTGTGCTTAGGCTTTTTTCTGGTGGTGGTGGCTGGTACCGGCCACAGAACACACATGCCGCTCTTTTGGACAAGTACTGGACCAAGCTTCAGATGAGCAACATGCCAAGACAGGAGCTGAAGCAGGTGAAACCACAGGAGGAAGGAGGAAGCCAGCGGGAAGATTGAGTGAGGTTCCTCGGGCCTGTTTGTGGTCATACTGACGTTGTGCTTTCAGGTCCTGCTGGAAAGGTACCCAACCTTGACCATGGTGGTGGAACGGCTGTTGGACATCTACTGCCAGCTGACTGGAGATAAGCACCAGGACGGTGAAATGGCTGAGGTACAACACCAAGGCAGCCTGCAGAATCTGGAAGTGGTACAGCAAAGGCTGGAAGGGAGAGGGCTTTCTCTTAGGTAAGAGCCCTTATAATATCTTCAAGCCTGCATGAGAGATTAATATGAAATGTCCAGTATCAGTCTGTCATTTCATGTTGTCTATGCTATAAGTCATTTATTCATGCTAGTACTGGGCCCAGACATCACATCCCCACAGTATCTATGCCTACTAATCTGAAGACAGCTGAAATGCTAAAGTTTATTAGACGGCAATCTTATGGTACACAGCATTAGAAGGTGGTGATAGGACAAATGAGGCTTCCAAACCCAAGGTGGGTGGGAGTATCCCGGACGACCAATCAGTGCTGGCTATTGTCAGCATTGATTGGTCATTCAGGATACTCCCACCCACCAAATGTTTTGAAGTTTTCCCAACACAAATTAGAATAGTGATGGAGCATACAGCAAAGGTGTTATTTTAAGAGTTCTTTTTCCTAGTTCTACTTTCATGGAGTACTTTCTTCTCTGTGCATGTGAGTGATCAACATAAACATAATTTTCAATAAAGATGCCGGCCAGTTAAAGTGGTACGAAATATAAAACTTATAAGCTTAAAATATAATCTATAAAATAAGCTTTTCTGTTGTTTTATGTCGCTGTACATATTATTAGAGGTTTATTATATTTTTTTGCTTGGATAAAGCACTATGCTAACCACTCTGTCACTGTGGTTGTATTATATCAGGAAATCGAGTGCATTATCGCAGCTGAGGGTGCCTTGTCAAAACAAACCAGTTTAGCTGCATTTTCCCAAACTATGGGGAAGAATTCGAACCCTCAGCTTTGGCTGTATGAGACAACCATGCTGCCTCCTGAGACACTCGCTGCCCTCCAAGCACTTAGTATTAACATTCTAAAGTCTCAAAACATTGCACTTTTTGATTTTTTTTCTTTTTTTCTTTTTTGCTATATCGAGATGGATGAAAGATGCAACAAAAATTCAGGCTTCGGTGCAGCCCTTCGTATTTTCTGAATGTATTTGAATCACAGCTCCTGTCACCTCAAAAGCACGGGTGCCTTGGAGAGGCTCCGCCCATGTCTGTCTGTCTGTCTGTCTCTCTGTCTGGCCGTTTCAGCTGCCTCTATCTTTCCCAGGGATCTGCTGAAGTGGTGTGACAGGGTTGCCCAAAGTTTCGACAGCACCTCGTCGGACACGGCACTAAACGTCTTCCATGAGGTGACGTACGCCAGCCTTTGTTCACCGGGACTGCGGTCCCCCCCTGCTGAGATGGCTTCATGTTTACTGTGCCTCAGCTGTGGCATTGATGTGAAACGTTTCGAAAACGTTTGTAATTGGGGAGGCCGAGTTCCCCAGCTGGTTAAACTGTGGTTTAGGTGATATCACACAAAAAAAAAACCACATTTTTATATGATAGCGCCCCATTTATAGAACTGACTTTGATTTGGGTCTTTAACATGCCCTGTCCTTGTCTCTTGTATCAGATGTCTCTCGTGGTTTACTGCACCCCGTGTTAGCGCTTAGCTCCACCTTGCACTCTCCACCAGGCTCTGGACTGCTTCACCACCATGCTGTCCAGCCCGGGGAGCAGGCGGAGGATGGCCGAGGCGATTGGCAGCAAGCTCAATATCTCCAAAGAAAAGGCAGGACATCGACAATAAAGAACGAGCCAGCCATATTTGTTTAATGTCCCTACCATAGGTTAAAGCTGGAGTGTTATGAATGGAACGTTCCATTTTAGTCTATGCCGTAGGGGTGTTTTAGCTATGAATAAAGTAGTTATGAGTGCATGGCAGCTGAAAAAGTCTGGTGCTTTTGTTCAATTAGACCCAGCACTACTGTCAAATGTACCAGCCAGGAGTCAGCGTCACAGAGTTGGAGGTTGTGATTGGCCGAGCTGCAATACCACGCCGGCAGAGTGAAGTCATCCGCCTCTGCACGTAAGTTATTCTGGTGGGGGGTCTTTCTGCTTTTTGGTTCACCTCATTTGACAAACAATCAAACCAGGGAGTTGGCTGCATCTCTGTAGAGGGCTGTCCTCTTAGATTTTACATCTAAATTTGAGGTTAAATGTGATCATACTATTCAGACTGCTCGATATGTCGTTTCTGGTGAAATAGAGCTGCTTACTTTGCAGTTTGGTTTCAAAGATTTTCCTCAAATTCTGTCATTCAGAGTCTAAACGATTCTGAAATCCTCACCAGAATTTAATGAAATTGTGATGAAGCTAGAATGCAAACATTTCATTTTGTTACTCACAGAAGTTAAATTAGATTCTTAGTTTTAAAATATTATTTGTGTAATAGTACATTTAAATTGAATTCCCTTTCACAGAAAAGCTCAAAATGAAGAATCTTAAGGTCAAGTTATATTTAAAAAAAAAAAAAAAAGTAAAAATAGAAAAACGTGCTTTTGTTATTGAAGGCCCGTTTGAGGCCAGCTGCTCATTCCAACTTCTATTTAAGCACTGTAATCTGAAGGAAACAGTTAACGTTCTACAGACATCTCAGTAATACAAGATATTTTTCATTTTAGCAGTATTAAATGATTAAGCTCCATTTTTGTGGCGAGAGCTGCATTTCAGTGTGAGTGGGTGAATATGGCTGCGTCAAGGAGAGCCAGCTGCACGTGATCCTTACTGGAAGCCTTTCTGCTCAGAGAGAAGCAGATTTTCGCGGCCACGCGGCCGTCATTGACGCTCCTGGAGCAGCTGGCAGTGTGTGTGAACCGGGCCGAACCCGTCCTGCTGGTGGGGGAGACCGGGACAGGCAAGACCTCCAGTGTGCAGCACTTGGCAGGGCTCACAGGTAAATCCCCACCTTCCTCTGTACTCCATCCTTTTAAAGTCCTCCCTTTATTCGTGACATACTGCCTTATTTCCTTCAGGGCACCGGCTGCGGGTCGTCAACATGAACCAGCAGAGCGACACTGCCGACCTCCTGGGGGGGTAGGTGAAGGGGGAAGCCTGAGCCATGGGGTGGGAGGGTTCCTTCTACTGGAAGTCTATCTGGGCTGTGGGCACCAGTTCTACTCTGCTGTGGGGCCTAGTCCGAGGTGTCCAATTTTCTTCTAGAAAGGTCTCAAGCTTAGATGGTGACTAAAAAGTTCTGGCCATTAGCTTGGGAGAAGATATGAGATGATAATGATACCTATTGGCCATTGTATGAATACAGGTACTGTACATAAGAACTCTTCAGTTTTCTCATGCCCCATGAGACACACACATAGATGAGCGAATTGTGGAGTCAGAGTGCAGGGTCAGCCATTTATCCAGTACCCTGGAGCAGTTTTGGGGGTTAATCACCTTGCTCTAGCCCCAGCAATGACGCAAATACTCTGTCTGTTGTGGGATTCGATCCAACAACCTTCTGGACATGGGTACAGACTCCGAACCCACTGAACTGTGTTCTGTTGCCCCTTACAGGTATAAGCCGGTGGACCACAAGCTGATCTTGATGCCGCTCCGCGAGGCCTTCGAGGACCTTTTCTCCCAGACCTACTCCCGCAAGCAGAACCTCACCTTCCTGGGCCACGTGCAGACCTGCTTCCGGAACAAGCGCTGGCAGGACCTACTGAAGCTGATGGATCACGTCTGCAAGTCGGCTCTCACAAAGGAGCTGCACAAGAAACCCAACGGTACCTCAACGTCTGGGGATTGATGCATGGGCAAACTTCTCACAGCGAAATGACATGATTTGTTTCATCTGTACCAGATGTCGCCTTCTGTCAGTTTTGATGCGATGATGGCTGTGGGTTTGTCGTCTGAGCCCACCATTGGGAAAACCCAACAGGACCATTATTTTAGTTCCGGTGCCTCAAACACCGAGATCAGAGTGTCGGCTGTCGCTGATTCATTCATTGACTGATTGACACTGATTGTTCGGTGACCTGGCGTTTGTCCGCAGTGGCCCTGCTCAGGGAACAGTGGGAAGCTCTCGCCCTCAGGCTGAGCCAGACCCAGCAGCAGATCAGGGCATGTGAGACCGCGCTGGTCTTCTCCTTTGTGGAGGTGAGTCTTTCTGATGTCTTCCTTTTGCTTCCATTGCATTTTGGCTCGTACTAGACGTCTGTTTCTGGATTAGAATTAGCAGAGTGTGCTAGGGTGACACTTGATAATTCTGAGTCTTTTGAGAGTCCATCTAATGTTGCTGGAAAAGATTATGTCAGGTGCTTTTAGGTAGAAATCAAGCTATTAATAGCTGTGTGGAAAGCAGACATTAGTGTGAGCGGAACCAACCTGCGTCTGTGAAACTCTAAGGGGACATTAGCACAAGCAGTGAAGAAAGGGGAGTGGATCCTGCTGGACGAGATCAACCTGGCTGCGGCCGAGACCCTGGAGTGCCTGAGTGGCCTGCTGGAGGGCAGCGGGGGGTCCCTGGTTCTGCTCGATCGTGGCGACACAGGTGGGCTGTGCTGGACTGCAGTAACAGAGTAAATGGCATGGATGTAAATCACGGCCAGTGAGTTCAGCATAATGCCAGTACATTAAGAGTAACATCAAAAATATTACATGGATTGACTAGTGTATTTGATTCATGTAAAATTAACTTCCGAAAATGAAATGTCTACCATATTTTATAAAACAGTAGTCTCTGTAAAACTGCCCATGAGTGTACAGCCATAGTGAGATTTTTACAGGTTCGAACCATAAAATGACGTAAAAGTGAAAACAGGCTGTATTAGTGGCTGCTTGGTTACTCGCCCATGTTTCTCCATCTGACTTCCATACAGAACCCCTGGTTCGCCACCTAGACTTTCGCCTGTTTGCCTGCATGAATCCAGCCACAGATGTGGGCAAGCGTAATCTGCCCCTGGGCATCAGAAACAGGTGGGTGCAGGATGGTGCGTGGCACGCTTAGTCTCTGCGTTTCCTAGGTGATGCTTACTATGCAATAGGACTTCTGGGAAAAATTACACGGGCCTGAAATCGACTTGTTCTTGATAGATGTTTTTATAAAACGCATTTTATATAAGGAGGGCTGTGCGCCCACCAGCTGGTGAGAAAAAAGACTTTAATAGTTGGAGGTAAGTTAGGTGGCCCAGGTGGTTTTAACAGCAGTTATTCATAGAAAGCGAGCTGCCCCCTTGTGTCCTGACTTATTGTGGCTTTTAAGGACCCCTCCATGTAATCTGCAGGTTTACTGAGCTGTATGTGGAAGAGCTGGAAAACGAAAGAGACCTGCGGATTCTTGTCTCGGACTACCTTAAGGGCCTGAACCTCAACAAGAGTGTGATTGGAGGGATCATAAGGTCTGGGTGTACTTCCTATTTAACTCCGCCCTCACAGGCCCACAGTAGACCGGCACTGACTCATGTTGCCTACCGTCTCCTCAAACAGCTTCTACCTGGCGGTGCGGCGGGATGCCCAGTCGCGGCTGGCGGACGGGACGGGTAACCGTCCGCACTACAGCCTGAGGACGCTGTGCCGGGCGCTGAAGTATGCCGCGGCTAACCCCTGCCACAACCCCCAACGCTCGCTCTACGAGGTGCCTGTCCCCAGATTCCTCCATACTGCTAGCTATCCATGCAAAATAAACACAAGTTATATTTTTTTATTATTGATTTATTCCAGGGCTTCTGTTTGAGCTTCCTGACTCAGCTGGATAGAAGCTCTCACCCCCTGGTGCAGAAACTAGTGTGTCAGCACGTCTTGGCCGGAAACGTGAAGTGTCTCAAGCAGGTATTTGCTAATGCCGGTGCCCTGGAATCTGCCTTCTCGTGCCAGAACGACAGATCAGACAGACGAGTGAAACGTGTCTCTCCAACCGCAGCCAATCCCAGAGCCCCCAGGAAGGAGGTGTGTAGAGGTAGAGGGATACTGGGTTTCCCAGGGAGAGATGGAGCCAGCAGTAGACCAGAGCTACGTCCTCACACAGTCGGTGAAGCTGAATCTCCGTGACCTGGCCAGAGTGGTGTCTGCTGGGTAGGAAACACCTCATTGGCTATCCTGGTAACGTGATTTGTGACTCTGCTGGTCACGGTGTGTGCACGCATGCATGCATGGCATGTGTTCCACATGTTAATTCTTTCCAAAACAGCAGTGTATTAATAAAACAGCACTGTCACTGAAAAATTAATTGAGGCAAGGCCCGCTATTAATATGAATTTTGAACCATAATATACGAAATCACATTGAGATTTGAGGTTTTGATGATCAGCGTATTAAAAATTGTCGTCTTTTTTTTTTTTTTTTAAATTAAGTTCTCAATACTCCTGCGAATATAGAAATGCATGGGTAGTGTTAATAATTAGAGATCAGATTAATGCACCAGTATGTCACGAAATATAATACTGTACACGATGAGTCAATACGCAGCACTGCAGCTTTGTTGGGATTCACTGGGGCCCAATCGGTCTCTAATTGGGTCCATGCTTGTTCGGTGCAGGACCCATCCTGTGTTGATTCAGGGGGAGACGTCTGTGGGGAAGACCAGCCTGATCCGGTGGCTGGCAGCCGCCACAGGGAATCAGTGTGTGAGAATCAACAACCACGAGCACACGGACATCCAGGAGTACCTGGGGTGCTACTCATCCGACAGCACGGGAAGGCTGGCCTTCAGAGAAGGTGCTCACTCGGGGGCCCTGTCAAGAGGGGACACCCTGCCGGGGGATATTGCATGGGAGAACAGTTGATGCATGAAATCTTCTGTAGCTTCCGCATAATGCGGCAGTCTTCGAACGTGCTTCGGGTCGTTTTTCTGGAGGAGTGGAGAATCCTAAAAGGGATACTAACCTGTGAAACTGAGGTCGTGGTAAAAGTGTGCGTCTGTGTTCCTGGTGCAGGTGTGCTCATCGACGCCATGCGTAAAGGCTACTGGATAATCCTGGACGAGCTGAACCTGGCCCCCACGGATGTCCTGGAGGCCCTGAATAGACTGCTGGATGATAACCGTGAGCTCTTCATCGCTGAGACACAGGAAGTGGTCAGAGCTCATCCCCGCTTCATGCTGTTCGCCACCCAGAATCCTCCTGGCCTCTACGGGGGCAGAAAGGTACCGCCCGTCCGTGCCTGGTGTGCCAGTTGCGCCGGTGCCCGAACGGCACCCTGACCCAGTACCACGTTTGCGCCGCAGGTTTTGTCCCGAGCCTTCAGGAATCGCTTTGTGGAGCTGCACTTCGACGAGCTGCCCAGCGCCGAGCTGGTGACGATTCTGCACGAGAGGTGCTGCCTGCCGCCATCCTACTGCTCCAAGCTTGTCAAGGTCATGCAGGAGCTGCAGGTACGACCCGGCTGCTCATCGTAACACCTGAGACGCTGACCCGTAATCTCCACGTGCCGGCACGTGTCAACATACACGTATGCATGTGTGCAGTCGCTGCGCAGGGGATCCACGGTGTTTGCCGGGAAGCACGGATTCATAACCTTGAGGGACCTGTTCCGCTGGGCCGAACGGTACCGACTGGAAGAGCAGGCGGGCTCTTCTCACGATTGGCTGCAGCATCTGGCTGACGATGGTAGGATCCCGATCGGGGGGCCGTCTTTGTCTGCTCGCTTTCGTCACGGCTCCTCACCCCCTCGGGAACTGGCGTGTGTTTCAGTGGCGACAGAAGATTGAGTATTTAAACCTTTTCTGTTGTTCAGGGTTCATGCTATTGGCGGGCAGGGTGAGGAAGACGGAGGAGGTGGACACCATTCGGTGCATCCTGGAAAAGCACTTCAAGAGGAAGATAGACCCCGGCGCCCTTTTCTCAGAGGACAGGGTCTCCAAGCAGTTTAGTGAGTGCTTCACGGGAGTGTGGCGTGTGGGGGTCTTCAGATGTGTTCAGGCTAAGATGATCAGCAGTGAAATACTCCTTGTGGTTAGAGCTTTAAAATGTATACTATAAAAAGTAAAAATAATAAAGGCAGAAGGATTCTCTGAAGTGATATTTAGTTGACTTTACTGTCACTGCAGGCCTTTTCAGACTTTTTCCTTAGCCTACCTCATAATTTCATAACTGGAATTATTTAAAATTTTTCTAGAAGTGGTCTAGAATTTTAAAATGCACCCTAAATATTGGCTCCTTGGAGGCAATGAGGTTCGTACAGAACTGAGAGCCATACCAGAAATTTCATTGAAATACACCACATTTTTAATCACACAACAAAAGCATAGGTGCATTTGAAATGAGACGATAGCCTACTTTTAAAACCTAAAACTGAAGCCAGTCATGAGATCCACAGGAACATTGTTGTTCTTAATTACCATGGTGGTGCCTTGGTGTAGGATCATAGTATCATTTCCAGTATTAGCCTCGGGTAATTGCTGGTGATTGGTATATGTGACTCAGTTGATGGTGTTATGATAGCCACGCCCTCGAATCCTTACATTGGTGGGTTCCTCATGATTGGCAGGCCCCTTTGTAGCGAGCCTGGTGGAAGTCCCAGAGGAGTTCCGTCACGTGGTATGGACTCACGGCATGAGGAGGTTGGCGGTGCTGGTGGGACGGGCCCTGCAGTTCGGAGAGTCGGTGCTGCTTGTGGGCGACACCGGGTAAGCCCCGCCCACCGACGCACGCAGAGTCTTGGTAGGACTGGACACAGTAGAGGTGGGGCTCATGTGACCTTTCTGCACAGGTGTGGAAAGACCACGATCTGCCAGCTGTTTGCTGCTCTGGCTGGACAGAAGTTGTTCTCCGTGAACTGCCACCTGCACATGGAGACTTCGGACTTCCTGGGGGGACTACGCCCAGTCCGACACACAGGGATGGAAGAGGTAACCCTCCCGGCCCAGTGGAGCTGGCACGACACACTGCTGGGTGCACTCGTGGGACCATCTGGGGCACAGTGTGCACCGCGCGGTGTAATTACCCCTGTCCACCACAGGAGGATGCCGAAGATGGTCGACTCTTCGAGTGGCACGACGGTCCTTTGGTCCTTGCCATGAAG
The DNA here is from genome assembly GCA_009936485.2 of Gymnarchus niloticus. Classification (NCBI taxonomy): domain Eukaryota; kingdom Metazoa; phylum Chordata; class Actinopteri; order Osteoglossiformes; family Gymnarchidae; genus Gymnarchus; species Gymnarchus niloticus. The sequence continues at coordinate 1,716,613 of JAACJT020000033.1, read as the reverse complement.
GAGGGTGGGTTGTTCCTGATGGATGAGATCTCACTGGCAGATGACTCTGTGCTGGAGAGACTCAACAGGTGGGCCCACAAATGCCAGCCCCCAAATATACACCTTTTTCTTCATTGTTATTATTTAATGAATATTTCTCCACCCAACATGGCTGCCTGCCTCATGCTCTGCAGTTTTGCTCTGTGTAGCTTCCTGTAACACCACTGTCCGTCTCCACAGCGTGCTGGAGACAGAGAAATCCCTCGTCATGGCCGAGAAGGGCAGCAGGGACTATGACGACGACGTGGAGGTCATCGTGGCTCAGCCTCATTTCCGCTTGCTGGCCACCATGAATCCAGGCGGGGATTTTGGAAAGAAAGAGGTAAGATGAGGTCTCCTCAGGAAGGAGAGGAAGGTCACGTGTTCCTGTCGCTTTTCAGTCTGAATTGAAGTCTTTGATTTCTCCTATGTGGTCTTTCTATAGATTATTATTAGTGTTTATCTGCTGTTATGGGAATGACTTCACTGCCCCCTGCCCCCCCCCCCCAGCTGTCACCTGCACTACGAAACCGGTTCACCGAGATCTGGTGTCCCCAGAGCAACAGCCGAAGTGACCTGGTAAAGATCATCCAGCACAACCTCCGTCCTGGTCTCTCCTTGGACCTCCAGGACCACCAAGGTTTGCTGTTTTTCTTATTATGAGTCCCCACATCATAATAAAAGGTCACATTCCATTTATGTACGTCGCTTTTTCAGCCTTAGTGTCTCAGTATGGTGATTTTGTGTATGGTAACATCGCTGGCATCTCAGTGTTTAAAGTCCATCAAGTGATGAGTAGCACTGTTGCCTCGCACCTTCATGCTTGGGGGGGGGGTTCAAATCCCACCTGTGCTCTCTGTGTGTGGAGGATGCATGTTTTCCTCTGGGTACTCTGGTTAGCTCCTGCAGTTCAAAGACATACAGTTATAGTGATTGGCACCACCTGTGTGTGTGTGTGTGGCCTCTGAATGGTTATGCCCTGATCTCATGCCCTGTGCTGCCAGGGGCAGTGGTCCAGCACCTTGGGTGTCCCTGACCTTGAAACGTGGTTGGAAATTAGATGGATGGATGGATGGAATGGTGCTCCTATCCTATATTAGTCTAGGGTTTTACGGTGGCTACTAGTAGATTGTAAAGAGTCACAGTTTGTTCCATTGATTGAAACTTCAACCCTGCTCAAAGCCTGGACCGTCTTCATCTTTTGTTCCTCTGCGCAGGCAGGGACGTTGCCAATTTAATGCTGGACTTCATCGATTGGCTGACCAATCAGGACTTTGGGAGGAGGTGCATCCTGAGTGTGCGGGACATCTTGTCCTGGGTGCACTTCATGAACCGGGTGTGCCTGCAGGACGGGGGGTTGGCTGAGGCGCCGGTGGAGGGGGAGACGCGGGACGCATGCTTGGACACACTGGCAGCATTCGTGCATGCAGCCTGCCTCGTGTACATCGATAGCATCGGCTCAGGTGAGCACATGGAAGAACGTTCTACTACCTAGTGGGCCGAGCAGCTGTGTAATGGTACTGCTTTACTGGAATTAGTTGATAAAGCTGGTTCCTGTTACACATAACTGCAACATTTTTAGAATGTTTCCAGCGCCATACCTAAAGCACCCAAAGGTTTTGAGACTGTTCAGGAATGCATGGGACTGAATATATCTGCATATGGAGCCTATGTTATATATGACATTTAGTCAATGAAATTAAGGGTCAGAAAAAAAAAAAGCAACATTGTAATGGATGAGCGTTATTAGCCTCCGTGCCCGCAGGCCATTGTTATGGCACTCAGCCGCCTACACTGTCTTGCCCTGTGACTCTAGGCACCACTACGGCAGTGGCGGAGAACGCCCTGGTGGCTCGCCGGGCCTGCCTGGCCTTCCTGCAGCAGAAGATTGGCCTGGCAGAGAGGACAGCTGATGCCTTCCACGTGTACGACCTGGTTTGGTCACGGGAGCCTCATTGGGGAGAAGACTACTTCGGCATCGACCCATTTTACATCGCCACAGGTTGGGCTCAAGCTTCCGGACACCCGGTGGACTCCTAGTTTAAAGCGACATTGGACTGCTGTTCCGGTTAAGTGTAAACTCTTTCAGTGCTCTGATTATTGAAGTATGTAGGTCAGTCATATGCTTTTCCTGGAAAATTGAATTGAATTGTGCAGGCGAGCAGGTCAGTTTGGTGGCTGCTCCCAACAGGTCCGGAGAGCGAGACTCGGAACCTGTCGGAATACGCTCTGGGGGCAGGGACTACAGCCATCAATGCCCAGCGCCTCCTGCGGGCCTTGAAGCTCCAACGGCCTGTGCTTCTGGAGGGTTCGCCCGGTGTGGGGAAGACGAGCCTAGTGGCTGCCCTGGCCAGAGCGTCGGGACACCATCTCGTCAGGATCAACCTCTCTGAGCAAACCGTGAGTCTTCAGCAGCCGCTTTGGCCTGAAATGTCTCAAAGTTACCATGTGGGGACACGTGGTGGAACACCTTGAAAGTGCTACCGGCTCGGTATGAGATTCAGTCATGGACAGTGATGGCTCACAGGATGTTCTGTGAGCAGGACGTGACGGACCTGTTTGGGACTGACCTGCCTGTGGAAGGAGGCAATGGTGGAGAGTTTGCTTGGAGAGACGGACCCCTCCTGGCCGGACTGAAAGCCGGCCACTGGATCGTCCTCGACGAGGTGCGCAAACTTTTGGTTTTGTCTGGTTTTAGGTAAAATCAAATGTCATTCATTTGAAGGCTTGGAAACGTGCACGCTTACATCTCGGTCTCCTCTTTCAGCTGAACCTGGCCTCGCAGTCCGTTCTCGAAGGACTGAACGCGTGCTTTGACCATCGTGCTGAGATCTACGTTCCTGAGCTGGGCATGAGCTTCCAGGTGCAGCACGAGAAGACCAAGATCTTCGGCTGCCAGAACCCTTTCACCCAGGGCGGGGGCCGAAAGGGACTCCCCAAGTCCTTTCTCAACAGGTTCACTCAGGTGGGCAGTGCAAGACACTTGTTTTCATTTCACTTTGGCTTCCGTCTGTCGCTCCGGTCAGTTTAATGTCTCAGCTGTTCTGTGGCTTCCTCTGCCAGGTTTATGTGGATCAGCTCTCCAGTGAAGACATGGAGTACATCGGCGGCTCCATCTTTCCCTCTATAGATGATCACATCATCTCTAAAATGGTGCAGTTCAACAACCGGGTAGGAGGTGGCGCTCTGCTGACATTACAGCACCAAGAGTTACTCCCTATCCTGTGCTTAAATATGCAGATTAGTATATGAATAGACTGGGCTTGGCATGGAAGCCTGTCCCGGCATGCCCTATTGACCCCCCCACATCTGTCAGATAAGGACACATCCGTCAGCACGGCCAGAGGGAAATGTGCTTTGGCGTTCTGAGAACATCCCTGCCAAATAAGCTAACGGGGCAGCCTGGCATGGAAACTCCCCAGGACAAATTTGTACACTTCTCAGAACTGCTTTTGTTGTGATTTCCAATGCAGGCAACTCACTCAGTCTTTTAGGGTACTGCTGCATAAATTGGCACATCCATCAGCTTTAAAATCTGCTTTTTAAGAAATCCTTTGACTTTAATATTGGCATCGCTATGAATGCAGCACAAACTCCTCTTCTGATTGGTTCAACTCCTTGCTCCCAGCTTGTCCAGGAAGTAGCCGTGGAGAAGAGATGGGGTCAGTCAGGTGGCCCCTGGGAGTTCAACCTGCGTGACATGTTCCGTTGGTGTCAGCTGATGCAGGCCGACCAATCACCGGGCTTTTTCAACCCGGGCCAGCACGTGGGACTTGTGTATGCAGATCGGATGAGGACTGAGGCAGACAAGGCCCAGGTACAGCTGGCCGCATGCTGCCATCGCGTGTCACTGTGATTTATTGGCCACATGATGGTTGTGTTGTCATTGTGCTTTGATCGTCATTCATGAATTGACTTTTTTTTTTTTTTTTTAAGGTTTTTTCTGTGTTTAGAAAGGTTTTCGGTGAGGACTTTGAGCCTTACACTGGCTCACGGCAGTTCCATATTACACCTCTTAACGTCCAGGTCAGTCATATTTCAGTCCATAGCATATCCATACATATAGCCACAATAGTCTACATTTGGGGTTTTAGTAATTAACAATCAATTTGCTTTTGATGTCGGGTTAGTTCATGTTCTAATAAAATTAGTTTAGCGATTTAAAAGTTAAGAAATCTCATCGTTTCATGCAGTGGAGTTGGACATGTAGAATATTTTGCATGCAGGGTTTGTTTTGTCTCATTTCTCTGTGGCAGTTTATATTCACTTTTATTTAAATGATGCTTTTGTCCAAAGAGGTGTACAAGTAGGGCAGATAATGCATGTCAAGGAGTCAGCTTAAGAATAGGAATGCTAACCTTTCAGTGATTGGCCAAAAATAAGCATGTGGCAGTTGTAGGTGAATGCTTTGATCTTGTCATTAAGTATGTAGATCAAGGCACGCCCTAATTGTAACTGTTGCTAAAATAAATGGTTTAATGCTAATTGCACTGTGTTCATCTTTCTTACTTTATTTAGGTGGGTTACTCAGTCCTCCCACGCAGTGGGGGGCCTTCAATAGCACCGGACCCCCCACTCTCCGTGAGCCACCAGGCCCTGCGGCCCCTGGAGTCACTGATGAAATGCGTGGAGATGGGCTGGATGGCAATCCTGGTGGGCCCCACGGCGAGCGGCAAGACAAGCCTGGTGCGGCTCCTGGCCTTGCTGGCTGGGCATCGCCTCCAGGTGATGGCCATGAACAGTGCCGTGGATACCACCGAGCTGCTTGGAGGCTTTGAGCAGGTAACTGTGTGTGAGAAGGTCGTATCCAGGAGGTTCTGGAGCTTCCCAGGCCTTTCTTGTCAGGTTGTTTTAGTTGGCTTTTTAATAAGCGAGCATCTCACTTATCTCATGAACCTCCAAAGGATTTCATGAGAACTTGAATACCCATCTGCAGCTTTCCCTTGATTCTCCAAGCATTTGAGACACTTTGCCGGCTTCATTGTCGGGTAGAAATTTTAGATTTTGAAAAAGTGTCACTGGAAGTTTGTTGTTATGGTAGTTCAGTTTGGTGTGAACACCCTTTCCCAGGTGGACGTCATGCGGCCATGGCAGCAGGTCCTGGAGAGCGTGGATTATGTGGTCGCCATGGTGACACGGCGTGGCCTGATGACGCTAGAGGGGGCGGTACAGGACATCGAATTCCTGCTGCGGAACTGGAGCGTGTTCTGCAGGTGGCTGAAGGAGGAGAGATTGGTGGGCCCAGAGGGTGTGGTCACCTTGGAGGCAGTCGACAAGCTGGAGGTCATCATTACACTACTGCAGAAGCTCAATACCAAACTCAAGGTTTTCGCAGGTAAAATCAACACCAAGCTCAGCGCTCAACGTTTGGCTTAAATTAATATAAAAATACATGAATATGAAAAAACATGTTTGAAATGGAAGAGGTCTTGTAAGGTTTTGGTTGGTTTATTTCTGTGATCTTGAGGAACAGCTGTAGTTTGGCTTCTTCCAGACATGTCCAAGCTTCTGTTGGACTTCACCCTGCTCAGAGAGAGGCTGTCCCAGATGCAGGATGGATGGAGTCAGGGTGGGTTTGAGTGGCTGGATGGTATGCTGGTCCAGGCCCTGCAGGCTGGTGATTGGCTCCTCATGGACAACGTTAACTTTTGTAGGTAGGTGGCTGAATCACCGTCATCCCAGGAGCAGATCAAAGGAACTAGAAATAGTTCAATGAAAATTGTGTTGTCATATTTTGTAGATGTTACCCTCACAGTATCTTGCATTTTGCATTGATTGTTGGGTCTGTCTTGTGTGAAGCCCCTCCGTTCTGGATCGTTTGAATGCCCTGTTGGAACCTGGGGGGAGCCTGACGATTAGTGAACGGGGCGTCATCGACGGTACAACCCCCAGCATCACCCCCCACCCCAACTTCAGGTTGGCTTTCCCGTTCTTTACACGCCAGACGTTCGACTTCCGGGTCGAGGTCAACATGACCTGTCAGACCACTACGCTAACCCTTTTTCTCTGGTCCTGTTCCCTTCCCCAGGCTCTTCCTCACCTTGGACCCTGCCCATGGGGAGATCTCCAGAGCCATGCGGAACCGTGGTGTGGAGATCTATATCCCAGGGGAGTATGAGGGCATGTGCTGGGACACCCTGGACCTGAAGACCATGCTGCACACGGCCGGGGTGACCGGTGACTGCATTTGTGACCTGCTGATCACCATTCACAAAGAGGTCAAAGCTGCCATTTGGGGTGAGGAGCGGGAGCTTACAATGGACCTGAAAACTGCTTTAGGTTCATTTGTGATGTTTATAACCTGGAGGAGGTCACGAAAACCCTTGGGCTGTTAGTTTCTTTAGCCACGTTCACTCAGCACTGTGGTTCTTCTGCCTCTGCACAGATTCTCCTGCCTCCTCGCTTACATCTCTGCTCCATGTCGCCACCCTGCTGTCCAGCCAGCTGCAGCGGGGGATGGAGCTTCTCAGCGCTGTGGAGCAGGCCTGCATGGAGGTCTATTCCCAGTGCCAGCGCACTGCCGCCAGCCAGAAGGTACCACAGTCCCATGTGCCAGTGGGACCCCGTCCCAGGGTCAAAATAGTGGGCTCAGATCAGATATGACTTTTAGCATGCTATTTTTTTGTGAAATTACTACGGCCATCCCTGCAGAGTAGATGTGTCCCATGATCGAGTGGTTCTGCCCATATGCAGACTTTCGTAACTTGCAGTTCAGAGACGATGCTTGAAACCATTGAGAAGTACGGAAAGCTGATTTTGTCAAGGGGTGTTAAGGATAGCATAGTCACAAAGTGGCAAATAAATAGACCAAATGGATAGTGTGGTTAATTTGGCGTAGATGTTTTACATCTGAGAATTGACTTATGCCTTGGTATTCAGCTTTAAATGCAGGTAAACACGTATAGCTGTGCTTTTCAGTTTTAGCCATCCACTGCAGAGTCAATACGAGAATGAGCAGTAAGGCATGGGTAACTCTGCACTTTTAGCAAGCCCTGGAGATCATCGAGAAGCACCTGTCGGCCCTGGACATGCAGGCCTGGGGCCGGGGGCTGCTGTGTGCGGGGGTCTGGCCCAACGGGCTGCCTTCCGCCCTGCAGTCCGCAGAGGACTCCTGCTTCTCCGCTGTGCTCAGGGACGGCCAGGTGCTGCTGTTCTGCCTCAACGCCCTCAGCCTGCAGGGGGAAAGGTGAGCCTGGGGGTGCTGGGCTAAGCTGAGGGAGACAGAGCACAGTCGACCAAACCTCTGCAACGCAGTTCTGAATGCACCTGGAGTCTTGGGGGGGCTGCAGGCGGCTCGGTGGCCTAGAAAACAACATGGACGTTGCCGTACCAGCGGCTCTCATACAGTCAAGCCGCCTGAATTGCACCATAAAATAATAATTAGTTTAAATAGTTTAGTGTGTGTGATACGGCTTCTAGTATTACTAGGGCAGTATGTGGCTCTGTAGGTTTGGTACCTGTGTCCATGACCCGCACAAAAAAAAAAACAAAAAACCGTTGGGCAAGGCCCTTAACTCCAAAAGAACTGCTCCGTGGGCACTGGATAAATGGCTGACACTGTGTTCTGACCCCAAGCTTGTTCTCGCCTCTATATGTGTATGACCTCCTGGACAGTAAATTTGGGATGTGTGAAAAGTCAGTCCTGTGTACTGTGTGAATTAGTACAGATGGCAAATAAAGACCTCGTTCATCAAGAACACTGTACTGAGGGAATAAACAGCAGGCCAGTTTTTTCATTTAGCCTCCATATTTGTGTATGTCAAGGAGTTGGCCTCTGACCATAAGTGACCTGCAGAGGGCGCTACAGTGCAGCTCATCTCTGGAGGGTCAGATCTTTTCTGGCATTGGGGAAGAAGAAGGGGCTGGTCCTACTCTGCGCCTGCTGCCCACAGCTGTGAAGCTGGTGACAGAGCGTGCGTCCCACGGTGACTGGACTCTGCGGAGTAACTGGCTATCACACCTTGCCAAGAGTTACAGCCAGGCCCCAGGTAGGTTCTCCTCTTGTGGGCCAGAGGTCACACCTTTGCGGATGACTGAGGAACCCAGCTTCTATTTCAGATTGCTGTCTGATGTTAGCTTTCCCAGAGGGCTACCTGTGGTTACTGTGGTCTGCTCCGTTGTATAGACGTAGTGCTCGTCCGCCTCGAGGCGGGAATCCGTGCGCTGAAGGCAGTGTTCTGCAGCAAGCTGACTGAAAAAGGCAAGAACCTAACTGAGCTCCTGCAGCCTCACAGCACAGGTGAACCCCCCCCCCCCCTTTACTGGGATGTCATAGCGGATGGTCATCACGGCACCCATCGAAGTCCCGTCATTGCTACCGCATGGTGCCCTGGCCAGGGTTAAACGAAACTGTTTCGATCGTCTTCCCATCTCCGTGGCAGATGACTACCGGATTCTGGTGGACATGCGCTGGAACAAGCAGTACCTGGACATTTTAGCCAACAGCTGCAACTTTGAGGATGAGGAGCGGTACATGGAGTTCATGGAAGCGCTGAACGCTGTCGCTAACAGGTGGGTACTGATCCAACCCCCCCATTGGCAGGCAGGCCTTGGTCTCACGACCCATCCCTTTGACGGTTCGACCTTCCCATTGCAGGATAATACTGCTGACAGCCCGGGAGGAGCAGGCGGTTGTCAGTGTGGCCAACATGAAGACGTCCTATCACAACAGCGCCCTGAGGCTGGCGTCTGCCTTCTCCAAAGGTGCAGTACTGAACCTCCACCTCCTGGCCAGTAACAGTATGCCCTACCCACTGGGTGTTTTATATTGCGCATCTGATCTCAATTTCTGAAGAGTACGTGCTTAGCAGACGTGACCTTGCCTAACCACTATGTCTGTGACCTATAATTAGCTGTTCCAGTTTGCATAGCCAGGAGGAGCCATACAATTGGACAGCCTTGGTTTTGTGTGGCGATGATTGGTGTCGCTGAGTCAGCATATTGAGTCATTTAGACATGAATTAAAGGGCCAGTTGGATGTTAACAGGGCAGTGTCACGTCACAGATCGCAACAATGCAGCGTCATGGTTAAGGTCATGGACCGCTGATCCTTATGTTACTCACAGAGGGGGGTGCTACTGTTGTACCATTGAGCAGGGGCCTGAAATGTTCTGGTAAAATATCAAGTAGTAGAAATGCTTAAAACCTGAAACTGCTAACAGGTGAGATGAGGTGTACAGACAGCTGCCCTCGTGTACTGAAGTTAAGGTAATAGTGTTCATAATGCATGTAACGATGTCAATATGCCAAAAGGAACGATGGACTTTGGTCACTTACCCCACCCGGTGCTGGCCCATCTGCGCTCCTTCTTCGAGTTGTGGGACACCTTCGTTTTCCACGCCGTGCAGACGGGACAGCCCTACATCTCGGACCACCTGATGTTTGAGGTCAGTCAGAGTCAGCAGTAAGCCGTGTCACCGCCTCAGCTACTGTAGGGATGAGCTGAGATGTACATGTTACGGGTTGGTCTGATTCCTCGCTGAAAGTGAGAGTCCGGAACCGGGTCTCGGTTCTGCCTGTGGGCCGCGGTGAGGGTCTGGAACTGGGTCTCAGGTCCTCCTTCTGTCTGTGCCCCCAGGTCCTACAGCTGCTACGTTGGCAGGACCGGTTCTGGGACGCGTGTGGCTGTCTGAGCGCTGATCCCAGGGGCATATCAGTGCTGTCCCTACATTGGCACTGGGTGCAGAAGCACCTCCTGAGCAGGCTGCCCCAGCTGCTCCTGGGAGAGCCCAGCTATGAGTGAGTTTGCAGGCTCTCTGGCCCTTTTCCTGTTAAACAAAGCATACGTTGCATTGCAGTATAGTGCTTGTGTGTGTGTGTGTGTGTGTGTGTGTGTGTGTGTGTGTGTGTGTGTGTGTGTGTGTGTGTGTGTGTGTGTGTGTTAGTGGACGTACGAACCCAAGTGAATCTGTGTTTTCAGCTTTAAGCATTGGTGTGTAGCAGAGCTCAGTTTGCTGTATGTTGTGTAGCATTTGCAGCAGTTGGCATGCAGGGGTTTTGCTATGTATATCAAAATGAACGTGCTTGTTTCCTGCGTAACAGTCGCCACCAGGAGCTGCAGGCAGTATCCACGGCGATTCAGAACTGTTTATCCAGCACAAGCCTGGTGACTCCAGCTTTGAAGAGGATCCAGAAATGTCTTGGCAAACCATTACCGTATAAGGTAAAAGGGGGTGTCCACCTTATAATGAAGTCCCTATTCCATGCAATATTTACTTTTATTGGAGCATCAAAGTTCTAACGCATATAATAGCAGCGAGCTTCCCTCCAATCCCCTGCTAATCAGCTGGAGTCTGTCGCCGAATGTGCTGCTCACCTGAGAGCCCTCAGCAAGGCCCTGGATGTGAGCGACCTTCGGCGAGATGGAACACGGCGGCTGTGGGGGCAGGAGGGCCTCTGCCTGCAGAGTGCTGCACTGGGGACAGACACCAAGGAAAGTCTGCTGGAAGCCTGGGGCCTGATCTTTCAGGCTAATCACCAGCTGGAGCCACAGAACTCTGGTAGGTACCTTTCTAGTACCGGTCAAAATAATCTGCCAAAAAATCAAGAACCTCTCTTGAGGAGAATTTCTCAACGTTTTTTTTTTTTTTTTTATTATTTTTTTTTAATTATTGTACTCCTGAAAAGTGCTGCATGTTATACCATTTATTAATTGTGAAGTGTTTAGCTATGATAACTGCAGGGTCATTGGTTTATTCAATCTTTGCATGAAAAAATTAAAATCTGTGGCTGACTGGTCTGTTCGGTAAACTACTCCCCTTTAAATACGAGGTCATCTTATTTTCCGTCCTGCAGTCATCTTCATTAAGCGAGTTTTTAACACAAGCAAAGCCTTCTTTTTGGCTCTTGAGCCCCCTCCCCATGCCTGTTGTAATGGCTTGCCCCCTGACCCCAGGTTTGGTGGAGCGGCTGGTGTCCTGTGTGGAGCGTCAGCGGGGTGTCCTGTCCTCGCTCGGCATCCCACCGGCCCCTTCCACCCCTGCGTCAGGTGAAGGGGGCCCCGGATCCGCTCCCAGTGTGGAGCTCGTCCGTCAGGTAACCCGCCAGGCACAGCTGTGGCCCCTGCTGGAGGAACTGTCCCTGCTGAGCCAGCTGAAGCTGACCACCGACGTGCTGCAGCTTCCGCATCTCCACGGGTACGCTGGCGTTGGCGTGGAGCGAACTGGGGCATCTGCTGCCACGGGTTTCGGGTTTCATTAGTTTAACGTGAAGCTTACAGCTATTCAGTAGCAGCATAGCCTCACACCTTCAGTGTTGGGAAATCCTCCCATATCCACTCTGTGTGTGTGTGTGTGTGTGTGTGTGTGTGTGTGTGTGTGTGTGTGTGTGTGTGTGTGTGTGTGTGTGTGTGTGTCTGTCCGTCCTCCAGTGGCAGGACCTCCCATCCAGGGTGTCGCCTATGCCCCCTAGGATAACATGCATGCTGGCGGAGGTATTTCAGTCGTGTGGCCCTGAGCTGACCGTCCCCGTTTCTTCTGCTTGCTCCCCAGTGTGTCGGACTCAGAGGACAGCTTGCGTCAACGTTTCACTTGCCACCAGCGTTTCAGCTTGCAGTCCGCCACCACAAACTTCAAGCAGCTTGTACCACTCTGGGTCCTCATGCACTGTGGACGGGTCAGTCGGGGAACTGTGACATCCTCCTGGGTCAATGTGTCGCTTATACTTGGCGGATAATTTTGACGTGAATGAGCGTCAGGCTTCCCCACAACGCCATATATAGACGTCCATTTGATTAAGTTGATGAAATGTCTCCTCTCAGCCAGCGGAGGAGCTGCAGTTTCTGTTCTGCGAGCTGCTGTCTGAGACTCTGGCTGCCTACTGGACCAACAGTGTGACCTCAGACCCTGAGCACTGGTTGAATTGGAATCCCCTTTGCCTAGAGGAGCAGAAGATCAAGCCGAGGCTTTTGGTTTTGGCTGATACGGTGCGTTTGAACAAGCGTTCACCTCTGTGGATGTATATTTTCTGCTACCATTAAAGGGAACCACTTAACCTGTTTGAATTGATAAACCGTACAGTTATATCCAAGTCTGTTTGGAAGCGGAATAATATTGACATCTGCTTGTTCTCCAGGGCCCAGGAATGCTAAGTCGGGCCGTTTGGTCCCGGTGCGTGCAGGGGGTTCTTACTGGCAGTGAATTGGGGGCAGTCTGGGACCCCTCAGGTGGCGCTCTGCTCTCCTCCTCTCGGGTCACCCTGGGGGAGTGGAGGGAAAGGACACTCCAGCTGCAGGAGCTCAGTGCCTTGTTGTGGGACAACATGGGCCTGATTGGCCAGACAAGCTTCAGGTGAGACCCTGCCTGAACCTCAGTCTGCACCAGTCACATTGGAAATTGAGATTTAAATGGTCCAGCACTGACTGAAATGCTTTTATTTGACAGGAACACAGACTACAGGCTACAGGGCTTAGTGCTACGTTGGTTACTGCAATCATTGGTAGAAATACTGCCCCCTGGTGTCCAGGAGGTCTACACAGAGCACTGTGAGCTCTTGACCGAGGGGGTAGAACCAGTAGCGGCCGCACAGGAAGTGCTGGCTGCCCTGCGCAATGGAGCACCTGCAAACACCTTGCCCGAGGGCTTTGTTGCCACAGCAGCCACCTGTCTGCAAGAATATGCACAGAACTGCGGCAGTGAGACGGTGCAACTGGTCCAGTCTGGTGTCTTCTGGGTCTGTATGGGCTTGCTGCAGATACAAGTGTGGATGCCCCGGACCATCTTTGACCCCGCGCTGAAGCGGACCTACAAACTCCGCTATGCCCAGGAAGAGGTGGGTCACACCTTTACTGTCAACAGCAGATTTCAGGGTCCGCTTTTGGAAGGTGGCCACGTTAGGCCCCCAGGCATGTAATGACATAAAAGTGAGTATACTAAATTGATTACCAATTTAAAAAAAAACATTAATTTGCTATAAAAATCAAAGGAAACCCAGTTCAAACAAAGCCCCGCTTTCACCAGTAAGTCTTCATCTCTACCTTCTTAATCCTTTACCTTAATGTCATCTCTCTGTTCAGTCTTGCATAACAGTTTTAGCTTGAGCTATGACTCCTGGTCATTTTTCCCCCCACTTTGACTCCCAACTGTGACTCATCTCGCCTGTGCCTCAGCTTGCCTTGCTGGAGGAGGAGTGGAGGAGCCGCAGTCTATCCTCTCAGCTGCTCACGGGGGCTGAGCTGGAGGAAAGCAGTGCCACAGACTGCTTTCAGCACCCGCGCATCAGGTGCGCGTCTCCCAGAGATTGCCCCAGACACGCACCATACATCTTTTGTCGTAACTGGAGCGCTTCTTTTCCCATGGTGACGGCAACATCCCTCCCTTTGCCACGGTTGCAGGTACCTGTGGATCCGGATGCAGCAGGTGCAGGAGCAGATCGCTGAGCTCTCCCGGAAGCAGGCCTTCCGCCCTGGGGAGACGCAGTATGGCCTGTTGCATCAGGAGCTGCAGCACTACCTGGGTAGCATTGGGCAACCCACCACTGTCCAGGGCCTGCTGTCCCAGCTGCTGGAGGCCCTGCAGGGCCCTGGTCCCAAACTGAGGGCGAGCATTATGGGTCTACTAAGGGAGGAGGAGGTGTGGCAGGCCTCCCAGAAGCGCTTTCTGGAGAGACTGCAGGCGGAGTACCCTCTGTACCCAGATGTGGTGGGCCCCCTGCAGGCTGCCATCCTCCAGCTGCAGCACGGCATGCGACTGGTGGCCTCCCAACTGTCCTCCTCTTTGGTGTCCGCCCCTGGCCTGCCCACTCTGGTCTCTTGCCTGCTGGCTTTTCCCTCGCTGTCCCCTACCCTACCCTCTTACCTGGCCCGTGCGGACTACCTGTGCTCCAGGGCCTGCCTGGATGTCCTCCGGGGCCTGGCAAAACGGCTGCCAGAGGCGGAGCCCCCTCAGGCGGGCCTCCCAGAGTGGCCCTGCCTGTTGGTGACCGCCCTCCTTTACGTGCAGTGCCATGCGTTGGCCGCTGGCCACCTGGGGCGTGACGGCCGCAGGCTCTTCAGACACATCTGCCAAGTGAGTGGGGTTTTGCATACGTTTGTTGCTTAGGAAAACATCCGTCCAGTTTCAACTTGTCCAGGGTCTGGTTCCTGCCTCTGGGATTCTCCACACCAATGTGGCACCAATCCAATATTACTGCATCCCTCCCGCAGGCACTGGTGAACGAGTGGGACGAGCAGGAGCGGCGCAGCAGGGAGAGGGAGCAGCTGGAGGGTAGCCTGTATCGCAGCCGGCTGCACGGCTCGGGTTTGAGTGAAGAGCAGCAGGAGGAGAACGACTTCCGCCGCAGCTTCCCTCTGTACGACAAGGTAACGCCCGCCCCGGCCAAAACTCGCCTTCCACTGCACACCTCACGTTGGCTTGACAGGCAGATGCTCGAGGGAATCGAAGGTAGCCATTACCGAGTCACCTGTATTCTTGTTAAAGGGTGACATGTTTTCTATCCAAATCGGCTCACAGTTTATACAGTTACAATTTTCATTCGTGAGCAGAATTCAGGTTAAGTGGAGCATTAGTCTAAAAGCTTGACACTGCTTAATGACATATGTGATCATTTTACTGCAGCCATTTGCTGCAGTGCTGAGGCGGTAGTTTTCCCTCCAATTTGGTCCTGTAACCAGCATGTTCAGCTTCTTAACTGGAGCTCCTACAGTGAAAAACAGTCGGGGTCCCGTTTGGGATCCCCCCCAGTAAAGACTCTGCTCCTCTGTACTCTCACAGGACTTTGCAGATATTACCTCAGAGCCCAGCCTGGAGGGGCCAGCCAAGGCCGGGGTTGAACCAGAGGAGGAGAGTCAGCCTGAAGGCCCTGGCTCTTTTTCAGAGCCCTGCACACGTGGTGTTGTGCAGGTCCATCAACGGCTGTGTCTCAGCTTCTCACGGTCACTGTGGTACCAGAACAGCACCCCTACTACCAATCACAGCCAGGAACACATCAGCGCTCTGGTGTCATCCTATCAGATTTCAGCACCTGTGATTTCCCACTTCTATCATCTGATGGGTGGGTTGCATCTATAAAATGTTTAACATTGTTTTGAATTTGTAAGATGATTTTACTCATTCTTTTCTATTACTACTTTTCTGTATTAGTAAACAGGGTACTGATAGTAACTGATACCTGAAATAACTTTTAATATCCTGTAAAGTATGGGGACAGTGTTGTAAGACCTTAACTTCCTGTGCCCACCTTACAGCTTCCTGTTTCATTTCTCTTCCTACCATTTTTTCACTATTATTATTGTATGAGGTACTTCTTTAAGATACATTTCTCACATATTATTGATGTATCCACTAATTATTTTAAGTGCTTTGGTGTGGCCAAAAAAAGGGAGGAGTCTTGTAAAAATTGAACAAGTACTCTTTAATGTTAATACTTAAAACCTTTAAAAGCTACATGCTGAAGATGACAGTGAAGGCTTTACCAAATCTTCTCATCCCCCAGACTCTGAGATGGACCAGAAGCTCATTGGCTCTCAGCTCCTTCTCAGCACCCTCCTCCAGAACACGGTCCGGGGTTCTGGCGGGGAGGATGCCCCCTGCCTGCGAACCGACGGGCCCTACGACTTCTACCAGCACCCCAACATGAGTGAGGCCCGCAAATGCTTGCCTGTCCTGGAACAATTGGCCACAGCAGTCCGGCAGAGGCTGGAGGAGTGGCCAGAGCACCCAGCCCTCATGCAGGTATGGGCATCCTGGGATATGTATGAGAATTTTTTTTTTTTTTTTTTTTTTTTTTTTTTTTTTTTTTTTTTTTTTTTTTTTTTTTTTTTTTTTTTTTTTTTTTT
>JAACJT020000033.1:1644794-1699482 GCA_009936485.2 Gymnarchus niloticus | reverse complement strand
GGGGGAGGGTAGGGGGGTGGGCAGTGCCCCCCACCCTTTTGTTTGTTTTGTTTTTTTTGTATTTTTTTTAGTTTTTTTTTTTTTTTTTTTTTTTTTTTTTTTTTTTTTTTTTTTTTTTTTTTTTTGTCGTCAAAGAAATTACTGACATGACTATGACCCTGGGTGGTTGCGTTAACAGTTGGGACACTGCATGTCTGTGTATAGAGTGATGATTTCAGGCTCTCTGTTCTCTGTTCCAGCTCACAGTCGTGATGGAGAGAATCATGGGCTTCAGCCTGTCCAGTCCGCTAGCCAAGTTCCTCAACGGCCTGGAGATCCTGCTGAGCAAAGCCCAGGTGAGGCTTTTTATGACGCGTGGAAACTGTTAGCAGAGTACAGCTGTAGGTGTGCTGTCTTTCTACGGTCAAGGGTGTAGGCGCTCTGAATGCAGAAAAACTGCACTGGTGTATGGGTGGTGGTGGTGACGGATCATCTGGACTGCTGTCTGGTTCTTGCTTCTTATCCTGCCCCTTGCTGTCCCCGCAGGACTGGGAGAACAACGCCAGCCGTGCCGTGTCCCTCAGGAAGGAGCTGGAGATGGTCACCCAGCTCATCATTCAGTGGCGAAAGCTTGAGCTCAAGTAAGGCTTGCTGAGGGGCATTGTGGGAAATCCCTCCTTTGACGGTGTAATAAGAGGATCGTGTCAGCAGAAACTGACTACTTGTGTGTGAATAAAAATAAGTACTTTAGATGGACTAGGATCGTATTCTCTGTTCAACGGCCTTGCTGAAGGTTTCTACAGAGTGCACTTTCATACAATGGCTTTCATCTCTGCTCTTTCAGCTGTTGGTCCAGCAGCCTGGACAATGCCTTGCGGTGTCACACGGAGAAGTCCACCAGGCACTGGTTCTCCATCTACCAGCTGACGGAGAAGTACCTCCACGATCGTGGGTCTGATACCACAACAGGCAAGACTCTCCCTTTGATCATATATGTTAGGGTGAATACAGGGTGTTCTGAAATATCCGGCTCATTCAAATGAAGTCCTCGTAACCAGATTTGGTTATTGATAGTTATTTGTCTTGAAGAGAAACAACAGTCTATCCATAATTCTCCTCCAGTACAAAATGAATTACCTGCAGTATGCTGCAATATAGAATAGAATGCCAAGATTGTGATTATACATGGCAAGTACAGTAAAGTTAAATATCCACCAAACACAAACATGTTAACCTTAGAGGCCACTCATTCTTAAGACTGCAACTCTGTTTCTCACCTCTAGATGGCGATGGAGAATGCCTGTCCATTTCCTCAGTGTCCTCCACGCTGCAGGCCTTCATAGAAGGCTCCACGCTGGGGGAGTTCCACACCCGCCTGGCCATGCTGCTCACCTTCCACTGCCACCTGCTGCTGGCTCCTTCACAGGAAGCTCAAGGTTGGGTGATTTCTTTGCTTGCTCTGTGGGCCGCTGTTTAAATCTGCTCTGCATCCATCCCATGAGGAGGCTCTTCATGTATGGCGTTTTGCTTCAGTTGTCTTAAGACATTTCAGAGCTAAGTACAGCATGTCCCTTTCTTTGCAGTGCAACTGTGTAGCCTCTTCTGGAATTTGTACAAGTATTACACCCAATTCTCAGAGAGCGTTCAGACTAAAATCACACAGCTGCGGCAACCGATTGAGAAGGAGCTTAAGGTATGAGCACTTTTCACAAATGCAGTCATGAGAAGTTTGTTCACATTCTACCAGTGGCCTGTGCTAAACGGCTTTCTTTGTTCCCAGGACTTTGTCAAAATTTCCAAGTGGAATGATGTCAGCTTTTGGTCCATAAAACAATCTGTTGAGAAGACCCACCGGTAAGTTTTCAGCGGCCCGTTTTTAAAGTTTTTGACAGAGTTTGGCCCCTTGTCTTCCATGAGGTCTCTGTGTGCTGTAAATGCACTCTCTGAATTCCTCCATCTCCCAGGACACTTTTCAAGTTTGTGAAGAAGTTTGAGGCTGCCCTGAACACCCCCTGTGCCCCAGAGTTGGTGCAGCAGGGAACCAGTGCCAGTCTGGGTGCCAGTGTGGACCCCAGCTCTGGAGAAACATCCCTCATCAGGATGCACACTGTTCTCAAGGGCGCCCTCCCCAGGAAGGGCCAGGAACTCCAGGTGAAGCCCTTGTTCAGGAATCTACATCATTGATCTGACACTGGTTCACTATAACAGCATCCACAGAATGAGTAAATCAATAAAAAGGAGTGCATAAAAATAGATATTAAAGGCTAAACGACAGAAGAAATGGATTATTGAACTAGATAGAACTTGTCATAGGCGGAGATTGACATTTATAACCGTGTACCTATTTTACACTACGAAAGCTGAAAACACTTTTGATTTGTCTGAGTACCAACTCTCAGGTACCCATTCGGGTACTAGTGTTAAAAAAATTATGTCCACCCCAGGTGATATCCTGTGAGATGCCCCTCAATCCTCAAGCAATAGAATGGCAATGTTGTCTGTGCCCACCAGGTTGACGTCTTCAAAGACATCCTTCCTGGCCTTGACCCCTCATCACTGCAGGGCCGCTTGCCCTTCCTCACCCGAAAGATGAGGAAGATGTACGTGCAGCTAGTGAAGAAGAGCCCCCTGCTGGAGCTGTCAGAGGATCTGGATCATTTCACAGGTTTGACGTTAGGACCACCAGAGATTCCATGAAAACTGATAATTAAGGGTCCAGCAGGTGCGTTCGTCCTTCAGCCTCAAAGGTGACGACTCACCGTTTTCACCCCCCAGTTGAGGTCATCCAAAACGTGCAGGACCTCCAGAGCCTCTCTGTGGACCAGAGAGCCGAGAAAGAGAAGCAGAAGTCTGAGGTGAAGCAGATCCTCCAGCAGAAGCAGAGGGCACTCTGGGATCTCTTCAAGATGCTGAGCCACATTGGTACGTCCTGGAGACACTCTGAAGGAAACAACAAGATGTTAGCTAGCTGAGAAGCTACAGGAGAGATTTAAGGCTTTTATCGATTTGACTAGTTCTTTTTTAAACGCTGTCCCTGTAGGCCTGTCTTACCGAAAAGGACTGACGTGGGGACGTACTGCCAGCCAAGACGAGATACTGTGTTTGCAGCCGCTTGAGCTGAGCACTACCCTGTCCTCTGTCAGGAGCACCGAGGTGACGGAGCGCAGGTGAGGGGCAGCCCCGAGGCTGCCATGAAGGGCGCTGTAGCCCCGGTCGCGCAAGTTAAAATGTAGAGGCTGTGTCACTTCCATGTGTCAGATGCTGGCTGACAGGTCATGGGGCTCTTGTTTGCTCCCTAGGCTGTTTGCGGAAATGTCATCTGCGTGGGACGGATGTCAGAAGTACTTTTACCGCTCCTGGGCGAGACGGAACGTGCTGCAGACCGCTCTCCACAGCGCTGCCAAGGTGAGCGGTGGAGAGAAGGAAGTGTGCGGCTGTCTGTGTGCGGCACCAAAGCCGGACCTGAGGACAAGCTGCAGTGGCTGTGACCGCTGTGTTTATGAATGTGTTTAACTCGTCTGTCTAGCCAGTGACGCGTCTGAGCTTGTTCGCCCATGTCTGTCTCAGGAACTCGGCCTGGGTGTCATAGAGCGCTGCCGTGGCTTCTCCTCCCACCTCTTCAAGCTGTTGATCAGACAGAGGCTCCGTCTGGCTTGCCTCACGGAGCAGTGGGTCCGCCTCAGGTACTGTTCGGTTCCCAGGCCACACACTCCGCTGTGAGTTAACCCTCTCTTTATGGACAGAACCATAATCCGCAGCTTTCTTTTTAATCCCTGGCAAACAGGCAGATGATTGGCTGTCTCCAAGATGTTCAGTCACACATGGCTGAAAGCGGACAGGAAAGAGGCCCCCTGCCACCTCAGGATGGCTTGCGGCGCTGGGCGAGCCGGGCTCACGCTCTGGCCACGCAGTGTGCTGTGGTGCTGGAGCAGCTGTCCATGGTCCTCCAGTGCTGCCCACCGGGGACAGAGCTGCTGGAAGGCACATGCCACAGTACCCCCCTGAGGTACTCATCACCCTTAGATGGGGAGAGCCAGCCCCCCGGGTGCCTGATGAGGAGGGACGACCCTGCCTGGACACGCACCGTGCAGGAAGTAACAGGGATGCTGGATGAGACCAAGTGTCTGAAGGCTGAGCTGGATGGCCTGGTGCAGCAGTGCACTGTGGGAAACCTTCAGACCTGGTGAGCCAGTGTGGTTTTCTCAGACAAACCTGCTCTGTTCAAAGCTCAGGGGGAAGTTAAAGATGGGCGATTTAAATAAAGGTGTAGTTCTGTGTAATTTTAAACTTAATTATACAAAGTCATAAACTGTAGGATCATATTGACAAGAAAGTGCTTTGGACCTGAAGAAGGTTCTAGTTTGATCAAGTTCCCCTGAACAGCGGTGTCTGAATTGAGCTGGCCCTCTCCTGTGGCTCTGCAGGGCCCACTTCAAGGTGTGCTGTGTGGGGCTGGACCGCCTTGCTGTTGTGGCGTCTCGGATGCCCGTGGTGGAGCAGCTCTTCACAGCAGTCAACAGTTGTAGAAGTGCGAATGGCTTCAGCCAAAACAGTGTGGCCCGTAGCCTGGAGTATGTGCGGGGTGAGGTGGAGGCCTCCATGGCAGAGTTCTCCACCTGGAAAGCACAGCTGCCATCCCCGGACCACCCCCCTCAAGGTGAATGGATGACAGACACGGCACCGTATGTCCTCACAGAGATGATGTGGTGCCTTTCTGATATAAACAGGCACTGCACTGGAAGCGCACGTATCTTTCTTCCTCCAGGCCTTGCACAGACCTTCTCATCAGAGTTCTCTGAGCAGCTGGAGAAAGCCGTCAACAGGGTGCTTTGCGCAGTACAGAGCCTAATGAAGAGGAAGGAGGGGGACTCTGAGCAACAGCCACCCCTCCAAGACAGCAGATCAGGTGCAGAACAGAGGGGGAGCCAGCCAAAGCCTGCATGTTTAAACTGGGCCAAGGTGTTCTACAGGCAATGGACAGGCAGTCACGTTGAACCTGTGTTTTCTTATCTGCATCACAGAGGGTGAAGATGGTCCGTCTGAGGACCTTCTGAAGAATGGCCACCTCACCAAGCTTCTCGAGGAGGACTTAAGTGCAGAGGTGTCGTCCCTCTCACTACAGGAAGTGATGGCGTCGGTGGGGCAGCTGCTGGAACATCTAGGCGTCCAAAGAGATGCCTGCCCTCCTCCTCATCTACAGGTGCCCTGCCACCAGTTTCTCAAACACAGTGAATCGTGTCGCTCACCATCAGGGCTTAACGACCTTGAGGAATCACGTTCTATTGTTCGGCCTCTTTAATGAAACACATCGGAACAGCAGACCGGTGGAACACCGGTGGTATCTCGCTCCAGTCCTCCTCTGAAACATTACCAAATGTGTTGTGTTGTTTGCAGTCCTTGTGACAATGTCTATGGCATCTTTCGCGTGTGAATATGTCCATGCAGAAGCTGAGGGAGGCATGTGAGAGGCTGATGCGGCTGCAGCCCCTCCTGGGCGTCTATTCCGACCTGGTGCGCCACTACCTGGCCGTCTCGCTGGGAGCCCACAGGAGCACGGCCAAGCTGCTGTGTGTGCTGGCCGGCCTCTTCACAGAGCTGGCGCAGAAGGTACCCGGTCACGACTTGGCCTCGTCATGAAGAAGGAGTCAGAGCTGGGGGGGAACCCTCAAGGGTTAAAGAACCTAGCCTCCACAGTAAAACATACACAGATCTTCCTAATCCTGTTCCCTACTGTATGGTCCAGGGCTTCTGTCTGCCCCAGGAGCTCCAGGGTGGAGGTGACGGCGCCACTGAATTCCATGACTACGAAGGCGGGGGCATTGGTGAAGGAGAAGGTGCCAAAGATGTCAGCGACAAGATAGAAAATGAAGAGCAGGTAAGGGACAGCTGGGAGGTGGTGTGGAATCTTCTGGATCCCACCGTCTGCTTGGCACCATTTTAAATAAGTAACAAAAATTCTCGTTGAACAGGTAGAGGATACCTTCCAGGAAGGGCAGGAGAAGACCAAGGAGGAGGAACAGGCCAAGGGGGACATTAAAGAAGAGGATAACGCCATAGAGATGTCTGAGGACTTTGACGGCAAGATGCACGATGGAGAGCCTGGTTTGTATAAGTGCCGAGATCACCGTACCCCGTAACCATGAGAGATGGGTGACCTGACCACTTGTCGATGTGACCTTCTTGTTATCACAGGGGAGGATGACTCGGAAGCATCTGACACAGAGGAAGAGGAGGAGCTGGACAAAAAGATGGGGGACCTTGGAGAGGGCCAGACGGACACGCTAGATGAGAGGATGTGGGGAGATGATGATGATGATGATGATGATGATGACCTAAATGCCAGCGACAAGGAGGAGGAATCAGGCCCAGGGATGGATGAGGTATTGGAGTATTCTAGAAAGCCTGAGCCCAGAACGCAGTAATCTGACGTGAAAACAGATGCTGTTCCCCAGAAGCGACATGGTGACAGTTGTACAGCTTCTGAGGATGCATGTCACTGCAGGGGGAGTCACAGCTGGTGGCGAAGGATGACAACGTCGATGCCGGAGACTCCAACAAAGATAACAGGAAGCATGACAAAGATGAGAATCAGGATGACAACGATGAACAAAAAGAAGAGATTCATGAGCAAATAGATGAGGTATTCAAGATCTCTGTCGGTTTTCTTTGCATCTTTCTACATATTTTCACAATCACCTGCCTAGCGAAGGGTACAGCAGAGGGACCGGAACTCCATCAAAGGGTGTACCCAGAAACGCGAGTCCACCGTTAGCCTGTGTGAAGGTCCCGGAGCAGCTGGAGGAAAGCCAACACTAGCACTGTCTTTATACAGCGGGAGTTTGACGAGAACGAAGTGGACCCCTACCATGGCAAGCAAGAACAGAAGGCGGAGGCCGAGGCCATAGAGCTGCCGGAGGAGCTGAACCTGGATCGGGACGAGGAGCAGGCCGGGGACGAGCAGGAGGGTGACGGTGAGATGCTGAGTGTTGTGCTGGGGTGAAGACTGAAAAGGTAGAAGAGGAACCCATTAGGCACCAGTGAAGATCATCATTAATTTATATTGTCAGCTTATTATTGATCTGCCCAGTTATGGCCACATTTGTGGAACAGAGAATTTCACTGTGAGCGTTTTTGTTCCCTGTTCCAGAAGACAACCCGTTTGACATAGATGACATGTCCATGGAGGTGGGGGAGAAAGAGGGTGAGGGTGGGGAAGAAGGGCAGGGTGAGGAAGAGGAGAAGGAGGAGGAAGGACGAGGTGAACAAGAGGAGGAGACGGCACAAGAGGAAGACAAAGCAAAAGACCAGAATGAGGGCACAGAGCCTACGGAGGGTGACAAAGAGCAGGAACCCAGTGAAACTACCGAGGAAGACGAGGAGGAGAAAGAGTGTGGAAGAGAGGAGGGGAAAGAGGAGGACAAGGTCATCCCTGCAGAACAAGGCCAGAAGCCCCAGGTGCATTTCCTCAGACCCCGTCGATTTCATTTCCTAACACCCTGTTGGTTTTCTTTAACCATAACCCCATTCTGACTGTTTTGCTCACAGGAGGATGAGGAGGGCACAAAGGAGGATGAGTTGGAGACTGCAGAGAGGAAGGAGCATGATGCTGATGGCCAGACTGGGGAGGAGAACGTGCAGAGTGACACAGCCATGGAGGTAGCAGGAGAGGCCTCTGAACGGGACCAGAGCAAGGAGGTACCTCAGCACACGTCATTCGCTGCCAAGAGGCTTGTCTCTCACTGTAGCCTGAGATGACCTGTATCCTAGCTCCAAACACACACCGGGTCTGTCGCTAAAAGTTTCCCACGACTATGTCCATGTCCACTTGTCCAGATTCCCAACTGAAGAGAGTGTAGGCCTGTCCTGTTATGAGCGCATGTGCTTGAGACTGACCCGAGATACTCTCCTTTTCCTCACTTGGCCCACAGGAACATGGGTGCGGGGAGGCAGACGCCAGCCAGTCAGAGGGGCACGAGTCCAAGCTCACGGCACGAGTCTCCTCTCTGAAGCAGAGCCAGCGAAAGACACAGGTGAACATCTTTGTTTTGCCTCATTGGTCAGGGTGTTGTGCACATATGAAACCGCGATGGTGACTGGGTTCTGTGTACCTGACCCATTTTAGAACTTCAAGCGGAAGCCCGGCCAGGCAGATGACGAGCGGTCCATGGGCGACCAGAGCGACCGGGTCAACAAGCGGCTGCGCACGGTGGATGGCGGGGAGAAGAGGCAGCAGGAGCGTCCACAGACCCCGCAGGAGTCTGAACTCTACGAGCACATCAAGGAGGGCGAGCAGATGCACGACGCCCAGACCTACGGTACTCCCCGGTCTGACTTGGCATCACTCACTGATGGGGCAGCTGTTCTGTGCCATTTAGGTTCTACTGTTTCTGCTGGGAAATGCCTGGCAGCATTAATGACTAAAAGCATAATCCTTGTTGGATAACTGCCAGCTGTACATCCTTCAATCTGTGTTCCAGTCACAAAACCAGTACAGGGTTCGAGGGAGTGCAGGGTCTGTCCTAGGCAGCACAAGGCTGGGGGTACAGCTTGGGTGGGATGTCAGTTTAACACAAGGCACAATCAATCACACACTCTGGGAGGTTTGTGCCATCAGCTAAGCAAGTAAATGTAAATGGAAAACTCAGTTAACTTGCGGTGACCCGAGAAAATGCCTGTTACAGAGCCAGGTTATCTCTGAGAGAAGACTAGAATGTAGTGATGGAGGAAAAATAAGGATTCAAAACCCGTGGTGGGTGGGAGTATCCTGAACTAACCAATCAATGCTGGTGCTAAATAAGGATTCAAAACCGTGGTAGGTGGGAATAGCCCAAACTAACCAATCAATGCTGGCTATCACAGTCACCACCAATGATTGCTAGTTCAGGATATTCCCACCCATCATGTTCTGAAGCCTCATTTGTCCCATCACTGCTAGAATCCTCAGTTGTTTCTTCACTTGGCAGATGTGGCCAGTGCTGAGCAACAGAGACCAGCGGGAACCCGGCCAGAGGAAGAGCATGAGGAGGATGATGTTGGCATGGAAGTGGAGGAACAGGAGGAGGAGCTGCAGGCCATTGATACCCAGGAACTGAAGCCTGAAAAGATGGATTCGACCCGAGCTTCACAGAAAGGTACTCTACTGAGCTTTGACAGGTTACTACCAAGAGCATGTGAGACTTTGTATCCGTGGTGGCAGAGTTATGACTGGACTGATGCATCCATGTATGGTGCAGGTATAGAAAACGGGGATGTTGAGGTCCAGAGAGAGCACGAAGGTGACGGAGAGGAGGAGAGGTCAGAGGGCCATAATGAAGATGAAAAATGTCCAGAGAGGAGCTCGGAGTCCACCATCCATACTGTACCTGAGCTGCTGATGGACACGCTGCAGGTAGCTCAGCTCTAAACACTGCTGCCATGGTATAGCCACTCACAGATAACCCTAATGCTTCACCATCGTAGGCAATGTGCCCCCATTGTCAGATGTTTTAGTTCTTAAGAATCCGCTGGAAGAACTTCACCTCCTTTGCTGTGTTCTACTATCCTGTAAATATTCATTGTTAACTATGGGTGCTTGTGCCTCCCAGCCTCTGGTCAGAGACCCTGAGGAGCTGAGGAGGGAGTTGGAGCAACAGCTAGAGGCCTGGCAGAAGCAAACCCCTGGAACTCAGGAGGAGGTAACTGCGATGGCTGGCTAGCTAATGTGGTGGTGGAGGTCCAGGCTGGAGCTTGAAAGGCTCTGCTGGAAGAGAGGTGACGTGTTAGACAGGGTGAGGTATCACATTCCATAATGATGCTGCTGCTTTCATAGTACCTGGCCCCTTGTGGCCAGAGCAGCTTCCTACTGATCAGGTGCCTGCTGCCCTCTTGCTATTTTAATAAGCAGTGCTCGCATGGTTCAGAATGGAACTGAGAGCTCCGCCCTCAGATCTACTGACCTCCTGCCCTCCTCTCTTCTGCCCATGCCTCAGGAGGGCGCCGCCATGACCATGTGGCAGCAGTACCAGCTGCTGACAGCCCCTCTCTCCCAGCAGCTGTGCGAGCAGCTCCGACTCATCCTGGAGCCCACTCAGGCCGCCAAGCTCAAGTGAGAACCTGCGCCGGAACAGTGCGGCCCCACAGCCGAGGGGCTCAGGAGGGTCGGAAGCACCTGGCTATGGCAGCATCTCTGGCTCTGTGAAGTCTGAACATGTGTGACCAGCTTGAGCTATGTCTGAGCTTAACCCTTTCCTTATGTATCGGCGGCAGGGGCGACTTCCGCACTGGCAAGCGGCTGAACATGCGCAAGGTCATTCCCTACATCGCCAGCCAGTTCCGCAAGGACAAAATCTGGCTGAGGAGGACAAAGCCCAGCAAGAGGGAATACCAGATATGCCTCGCTGTGGACGACTCGTCCAGTATGACGGATAACCATTCGAAACAGGTGGGCAAACATCCACGAGAGAAGAGGCAGGGTTTGTGGGAAATGGAAGCCTGCGGCCTTGTGTTTTGTTTTTGTCCTGGGATTGGGATACCTTTGTGAGTGGTCAGGTTATGAGACCCTTTCCAATGTTCCATATGAGATATGGAACATTTGATGTATGAAAGGTAACAGCAGATGCCAACAAAATGGCCACCCTCAGAGGAATCTTTAGCTTACCGCTTCGGTGTTTCTCTCCTTTTGCGAGCAGATGGCTTTTGAGTCCTTGTCTGTGATCGTCAATGCCCTTACACTTCTGGAGGTGGGACAGGTGTCAGTATGCAGGTGGGTTTTCAAGAGCCTCCACAAGGTCACATTAAAGGCTCATTGATACCTCTCCAGTCAGCTAAAGATGGCTCCGGTCATTTATTCCCTTCCAGTTTTGGGGAGACCATCCAGCTGCTGCACCCATTCCATCAACAATTCAGTGACCAATCAGGAGTCAGAATACTAAGGTTGTGTCAGTTCCAGCAGAAGAAGACCAGAATAGCCCAGGTGAGATCACACTTATTAAATTCATTGACCTAAGTCCATTCATCATGTGGGCATTCATTCATCTATTTCCTGTCATTGTTCTGACTCCACTTATGAGCTAAATGTAACTTTGAGCTCTTTCCTTATTCTAGTTTCTGGAAAGCTCTGCCAGCATGTTTTTTTCGGCATGGCAGCACAACAACAGTTCCAGTGCTGCAGGTGAGCTGCAGGTTGATGGGTGAGAGAGTCTGCATTAGTATGCGCAGGACCTGCAGCCACAGACGGTGTGAGGCGTTCTTCTGTCAGGTGCCAGGAGTAGTCAGGACTCGTGCTCTCTGGTAGTTTTTGGGTCAGGATGATGTACGGATCCTTTTTAGAAACCCTCACTCCACCTTCTGTTCCCTACAATGCCTGTACAGTTGGGAGCTTACGATGGCTACCACTCATTTGAGAAAGCTTGAGCATATCTGGGTTTGGTCATATGGAGGATGAGCTGAAGCCTCATTGATTACTTGGGGGGGGTCCACTGGCTTTCTTGTACCCAAAGACCAACAAACAAGCCCTCAGCGTATCAGTGAGAAGGCAGATGGGGAGGGAAAGGGGGGGAGCCAGGGACTGAGGGTACAATCCTGGCCATTTACAGCCAGTGTCTCACTCAGAGGTCCCTGCTCTGCCGTTGTTGCTCTATGACACTGCTTGTGGTTCATAGCCTGCATCAGGTTTCGGCCCCCCAGGCTCTCTGCTCCCACCCATTGCAGTGGGCGGCAACTATGAAGATGGCCTCCCCAGCCCAGCTAGGCATGAGACACATTGTAAGGAGGAAGTAAAAAAAAAAAAAAAATCACTAGGTTACAGGAAGTTCGGTATCCAATCCCTAACTTAGTAAATGCATTGGATTTAATTATGAAATTCGTTTTAAGAGCATTTCAAGGACTTTTTACATGGGAGAACCTATTAGAAGAGATGTTTTGAAATGTATTATGTCAGCATAAGTGCTTCATGACAGCCTCACCTTCCAGAACATCTTTTAGAACTCTGCTTGGATGGGCTGCTTTGAAATCTGACTGGGATCCTTCATCTGCAGAGACTGCACAGCTCCTGCTGATCGTGTCCGACGGGCGGGGGCTGTTCCTGGAGGGGAAGGAGCGGGTTACAGCAGCCGTGCAGGCGGCACGCAATGCTGGCATCTTCCTCATCTTCGTGGTTTTGGATAACCCCAGCTCAAGGGTAAGAGGACACCTCTGTGTTTGGGTCATAGCTCCTCTGGGTGAAGGACTACACCTAATGAATGTCTTCCATTGGTGCTTAAATTTTATTTATTTTAACTTGTATCCATGGTTAAATTTGTGTGCTTCTTGTATGAATGTTTTAAGAGGTGCATTTGTGATTTGAAATAACATGGTCTCACTGAAATCATGTGCTTTTGGTGTTCAGGACTCCATCCTGGATATCAAGGTGCCCATCTTCAGGGAACCCGGAGAAATGCCAGAGATCCGCTCCTATATGGACGAGTTCCCCTTCCCCTTCTACATCATCCTGCGGAACGTCAACGCCCTCCCTGAGACGCTGAGCGATGCTCTGAGGCAGTGGTTCGAGCTCGTCACGGCGGCCGACCACTAGGCCCCGCCCCCACCCCCCAGTGAGGTCACACTAAACTGTACAACATCACGCTGCTGCTAAACCCTCCACCGTGAGAGGGACGGGGACAGAACTGTGACGCTTGCTGTGTATGTGCCTTCTCCACTTGAGACGTTCCCTTAGGCCCAGTGTTTACAGCTCCGCTCCCCTCTCTGGTTGAAAGTGGAAAAATATTTTCATTGCCCCCAACATGGTGAATTAAAATGGCGGCTTACTTTTAAACGTTGCGTATCTGAACAAAATGGAAGCAATGTGACCCATTCAGGGTGTGTGTATGTGTGTGTGTGTGTGTGTGTGTGTGTGTGTGTGTGTGTGTGGACTGAATACCTCAGTATTCTGTAAATGTGATGGGTGCTTTGATATATCAAGTAGGTAAAATGTCAAGCACACATTTATGGCAACAACAAATGAAAATAATTGGTCAGTAAAGCGGCTAACTTTTTATGATTTTAATGAATTCAGCCCGCTCCACAGGCGGTAAAATGCATATGATTTTGAGCCATTTGAACTGATTTATTAAAAATGTGCCTTTTCAAAAGCCGAGTCATCATTGGATACAATGTGAGCTTCCACTAAACTGATCTCGGTTACCTGAGAAACCTAACTTGCATCAGGCTCGAAGAATTGATAGCCATGCCAAATATTGCTTCTTCAAGAGTGCTGGTAGGTTCCATGCTAGAGAGCATACCATGCTTGTATGAAACTAGATTTGTAATGTACACCTGTATTTTTAGATTGGTGGATTATTTAGATAAACCTTTTTTTGTATCGTAAGTAGCTGCATTTCAGCTGTGAACTTGACCAATTGAAGATAGCTCACCCATTTTCCCCCATGCATCTTTAATGGAAAAAGTCTAGCTATCCATGAAACCGTATAAAATTCAGTGTTGCTGAGTGATACCGAATAAAATTGCTTTTCGAACGGCGTTGTAAGTGTTTCGCTGGATCTCATTTTTCATGTCCTGATAACGGTTTGTACCGTTATTCTCCACGCCGCCAGAGGGCGCTGTAAAGAACCACTTGAGCTTTATGTCTATGCTGTCGCTTGTGTGCTGTCGCTGGTGTACAGTCGCCGCAGATAAACCGTAGGTGGACTGTGCGGTATTCCATAGTAAACTTGTGATGGCAACTTCGAGGTTACCCCCTGCTGCACTGAGTTTAAAGCAGGTGATTGCACTACCTATTCAGCCTGTACGATATTCATTTTAAGAAATGCATCTGCTATTGGAATATAATTGTTTCAGTAAAATAACCATTATCCAGTTTATAGCCATATAAAGTCTATGTGTTTCTAGTCACTTACTGATAAGCATGGGGTGGTTAAAATGTAACAATGTTTCAATTTACCATTAGATTATTTCAGTTTTTGCAGCGGCAGAAAGTTTTAAACTTGTATCGAAGTATGCTGAGGATAATACGCCAGGTGCCAAATGAAGACGACCGCAAGTATCTGCGGAGCTGGGCGAGAGAGGAATTCAAGAGAAATAAAGGGGCCACGAATCCGGTGCGTTCACCTTCCACCCGAATATAACTCCTCTTTAACGGCCCCGTCTTCGAGATTATGATTTGACAAACTGAATCACGCGTCCTCGTTTCCACTTCCCCGCCACAGGACGCGGTTCGGATGATGATAACACAGGGAGTCATGCACCTGGAAGAACTGCGGAGGACGCTGACGCTATGCAGAAGCTAGCGGTGCGAAGACCGTGGGGTCCTCCTCATTCTCCTCCTCCTCCTCTCTGTGGTGTGTCACTCTGGTACTGCAATTTCTCAATAGCTTCACACTAATGTCCAAGCTCATTTAAGTGACATGCACGATCATGGTGTTGTACTGCATCCTGGGATGCTCCCAAAGGGTCTAGTTTAAAACAGTCTGAAACACTGTGTCATGTAATACTGGATGTTAGCTGAAAATGAGCAATATTTAGTTAAGATGGGATGGCGCAGATCCAGTTGCTGGTGAGTTGGTGTGAATTTCCAGTCTGTTCTTCAGAGTAATGTTGAAAGACAAATGTATTTTTCAGTGATTTCTGTACTCTGTGTAAATCAGCATGTCAATGTTATCCATAACAAGAAAGATGCCGAAACATGCATGAAATGTTTCCTTGTTTTTCACACACAAAAAAGGAAGATTTGCAGTATTGCCAGTTTAAATGTACATAACTCATAATTGTATGAAGAGCATTCACCTTAATGCACAGTCAAAAATAATGAGACTAGAATTCATATAGTAATAAATTCATATTGCAAGGTCAGATTCTTAACATGTAATACTAATGTCTTGAATTAATACTTTGTTTCTGTTGAACTTTCACAAGTCTCTGGTCACTAGGTCTTTTTAATGTTAAGCTCGCAAATGATTAGTACAAAAAAAACTGAATATAGTAAAAAAAAAAAAAAAAAAAATTGAATATGCCTCACCCCAGGCGAGTTATTTTTTACACCTGTCAGTGTAACCTACTTTGACCTGCACTCACACCCTTTGTTGAGAAAATGTTTTGAGTGTTTTCAGGAGTTTTCTGTCCGCTATAACAGCTGTCTGTCAGGTCAGGAAGAAAGCCTCCGCTGGCTGTAGTGGCATGTGAGGTCTAACTGATTGCGATGCGTACATGTAGCACCACAGAAACATTAGTACTCCTTTGATTTGGCATGCTCCTGTCAATACGTCCTTGAAACTTGCTTTTGTATAGGTGTGTTAACTGTGTGTCTTATCAACATCCTGTTGTCTTTATAGAGCCAAGACTCTTCTGCAGTATGAATTGGCCATACTCCAATATCACAATGGAAATTTTGTTGATCAGAGCAAAAATACAAAATGGACATGTTATTGACAACTTACAATACAATTAATGATACAGAAATCAGTGTTTTGACTAGAGTGGTTACTGCTGGCTTCATACTGTATGAATTGCTATCCTTGTGACTACTATGCAGTATGTCGATAGTCTTTAGTTAAAAGTCATAAAGGGCATTTGGATTTATTCCAGAGATGACAGCTGTGCTAGCTGTCCTCCTCGTTAGTCCTTAGCAAGCGTAGCTCCTCCTCCAGGCAGCTGATCCGCTCCAGCAGCACGGCCCGGTCTTCCTGAGCCCGCTGGTCTGCCTGCCGACGGGCCTCCTGGATCTTCCTTTCGTACCAGCGCTCCATTTGTGTGGAGACAGCCTCGAAGAAGTACTGCGTCACCTCCAGCGCGTGCATGCTTTCTCGCTCCTGGGCGAACGAGGCCTCCGCAGGCCGGTCGACAACCTCCCCGGTCTGGGCACCCCAGGTCTGCACGGTGGCCTCTCGGCTTTTCGACCTGCCTAGTTCCTGCTTCCTGTGGTGTCTGCTCCTTTCGCGCTGCCGGTGGTGCTTCCCGCTGCTACCACGGCGCTCTATGGCGGGAGACAGGCTGCAGGCCCTGCTAGGCCGAGCCTCTCTAATGCCAGCATCCAGCTCGTCTGAAGCGTGCGGTTCCAGATGCGGCCTGCGGGTATCGGTGGGGGGGTGCGTCCACTCTTTTGGTCGGACGACTTGGGGAGATGATGGCACAGATTTAATTACTGTGAACCGTCTGTCAGCTGCAGGATACCAGAAAGCATAAACGCAGGTAAAAAGAATCTGCATATCAGCTACACTACAGCGAAAGGGAGAAAGGTCATTGTCATGTGGATGGGTAGTCTATATCATGTTCACTTTCAACCCAGTTAAACCCTGAGAATAACTGGCTTTGCTTTATAAGAAGTACCTCCAGGGCTGTGATGGCGATGCATAGAACACTGGACCTTTGTATGTGTGAAGTGATCCAGAGAAGCTTCAAGCAGCATGCCTACCTGGAGAGCTGTCCATCTGAACCACACAGTAATGATTGCCAGGAGTCTCCTCAGATGTGGCTCCCCTGGCAGTAACCGCAGCTTCCTCAGATGGCCCTCTGGGAACACTGGGGTCAGGGGTCAGCAAGTCTAGGCTGCCAGCTTGGAGGGTGGGCAGCCCGGTGAAAGCGTCTGATTCTGCCTCCTGAAGGTCGTCTGGAGAGGCCGGAGACTGATGTTTGGTACTCTGGGAATCTCCAGAGAAGCGAACCTCAATGTTCTGGATTTTGGACCGGCACCAGTTTTTCAGCTCGCTGACCACTGAAGCCTGTGTAGAAAATGCAAAAAAATAAAAATCAACTTGGATTTGTACAAATGGAAGCTGGACTTTTCTTGAGTTGATTGACACAATAATAAGCCTCATGACTTTTCTTTTTCAAAGCGTCGTTTTTACCCTAGCTAATTAGGATTTTGACAAACTCATATTGTTCCACTCTAGTTGTACACGTCTATGTATGTAATTTCAGCTGGCACCAATCAAATAATACAAACGGGGTGAATAAAGTTCAGTCCCTGTTTAAGTTTCACATGCAATCAGCATGGAGCACTTCACCTGTCTCTTCTCCATCTCCTGATGAATCAGAGCGGCTCTCTGGTCAATGCGGTGAAGGCACTCTGTCCGTTCAGCTGAAACCCTCTCCAAAGTGATTTTATCCAAGGCTCTGATCTTTTCATGAAACAAAATGATTCAAGGTAATCATTTAATTTAACAGCAGGGTTGCCTGCAGTCCTGCAGGTTTTTGATTTAGCTCCCAGATAATACAACACAAGGTGAGTTGACCTGCTCATTAGCAGAGGTAGAATTCTTCTAAAAAGCAATAAACAGTTAGGGTTCAAGACAAACCAGTAAAACTCCTGCCTTCGTGACCTACAGACAGGTGTTCCTGATTTTGTTGTCGCTTACATTGTGTGGTAAAGCTAAATTTAGCTGAGACAAAAGAATGACTACCCCTGTCTCGTGATGGGGCAAATGAGGCTTCAAAACCCATGATTGGGTGGGACTATCCCGAACGATCGATCAATTCTGGTGATAGCATTGATTGGTAGTTTGGGACACTCCCACTCACCATAGGTTTTTGAAGCCTTGTGTGTCCTATCACTGCCCCATCCGCCTGCTCAGTGGAAAACTACATTTACATCGATCTGTAAGGTTGTATTATTTTGGAACGGTAGTTTCCTGAGCAGCGAACCGTACCTGGTGTTGGTTCCTGCAATCCAGCTGGCCCAGCTTGCTGTTCAGATGTTCTTGGACTGTGTGAATCTCTGATTTCATCTCCTCCTTGGTGGCCTCCAGCTGGTTCTCCAGCTTGTTGATAAGAGGCTCACAGCGACAGCCATTCAGAGGAGCCTGCGGACATGGGGAAAGCACGAGATTATACAACCAATGGAGCATCTCTCCACTTTCCAGTAATATACTCTTCTTTACTTTAGAAAGGAGCCTTCATAGGAACAAATTATACAAAAAAAGGCATTTCTTATTGGTCCCCCTCTTATTGGTCACATGACATCCACACTGACATCGGCTCCTCCAGTCAGCTGCCTGTATTTTTACACTCGTTCCACTTCATAGCAGGATTCAGTTCACTTTATGAGGAGCTGCACCTGCCCTTCTCTACCCACAGGCCTGGAGGTGCCCAGCAGACAGTGAGCATTGCTGTTAAGTGGCAACAGAAAAGTGGGCCTGCAGTCTGGTACGGCCAAGGGAAACCATGCCTGTGTGTCACACGTGTGTGGGATTGAACATGGCTATCATCGAGTCATCTTTAGGACGAACCTGCATGATCCTCCCATCTTTAGATCGGTATAATGTGTAGAGCTGATAGGCCTTCAGGCTGTGAGGTGGGGCCAGCTGTGGGACCGGGGAGGCGGGACCACGGAGTCTGCTCTTCTTCCGATAGGCTGCCTCTCCACGCTTGTTCTCCCTCCGTGAGAGGGGATCGGATAGTGAAGGCTACAGTGACATCCAGCAGAAGACAAATTCATTTGTATGGTAAATCTCCTGTCAAACCGGTTATGTCAGTTATCATGTCAGTCCCGTGTGAAATGTTTCCTCATAAGATGGTGTGATAGCATTAAGACAACATGACATTTTCAAGCATTCCCTAAAAGTAAAGAGGCACTAGAAAGGTCTGTTTCCAGACGTTGCTCCATCTCATGTTCTACTAAAGGGGCTACTGCCTGTAGCGTTGTCAGCGCCCTGGAAGTTGGTCTCCTCGGCCGTTATTCCATACCTTCTGTCTCTCTCTCTTCTGGCTCCCCGCGGCGTTCTCTGTGCCCTCAGCTGGCCCATTCCCACTATCGCCCCTACTTGGGCCAGCAAGCTCGCTGCTGTGACTGTTGTCGGCTGTGGATGCGCTCTCCTGTGGCAGCACAGAGAGCTGTGAGGAGATTAACCGCTGTGAGGCAGTGTTTCAGCCCTGTAGCACCCACCAGTGGTTAAGGGCCCCTTTAGCATTTTGCCCTGAAAAAGTTTAGTATTCTTTTATAAATCAGATCTTTAATGGTTAATTACTATCTGATAATGCATCCGTCATCAGTGACATTTCTCAGTCCCAATGGAAACACGGGAAGAAAAGGAGCGTCAGACTGGAGTTGTGTGGTTAGATTTGGGTTTTATAGTTTTGAGGCTCTATGCTGTTTCCGAGTGGCACTGGGGCTGAATGTCTCATATCATGAACCCCTTTCCCTGTGGGTGTGTGTAGTTTTCCCCATGCTGCATGGGTTTCACCCTGCCATCCAGAGATATGCAGTTAGGCTGATTTGCATCTGAATTACACACAGTTCATGTATGTGCCCTGTTAAGACAGGATACATGTATGTGAATGACAGGGAGAACAGCAGAATGGTGAGGATGCAGGGAGTAGAGTTGGTGAAGGTGGATGAGTTTCAATACTTGGGGTCAACAGTTCAGAGTAATGGGGAGTGCGGAAATGAGGTGAAGAAGAGAGTGCAGTCAGGGCAGAGTAGGTGGAGAAGAGTGTCAGGAGTGATTTGCAACAGACAGGTACCAGTAAGAGTGAAAGGGAAGGTCTACAAGATGGTAGTGAGACCAGCTATGTTATATGAGCTGGAGACGGTGGCATTGACGGAAAGACAGGAGGCAGAGCTGGAGGTGGCAGAGTTAAAGATGTTAAGATTTGCACTGGATGTGACGAAGATGGACCAGATTAGGAATGAGTATATTAGAGGGTCAGCTCATGTTGGACGGTTTTGAGACAAAGCCAGAGAGACAAGATTGTGTTGGTTTGGACATGTGCAGAGAGAGATGCTGGGTCTGGTTCTTCCCAAGGTTTCTTCCTCCTGAGGGAGTTTTTCCTTGCCACTGTCACCTTTGGCTTACTCTCTGGGGACTGTGGGCCTGGGACTATGTAAAGCGCTTTGTGACCGCGCTCCGTGTTAAAAGCGCTATATAAATAAAATTGAATTGAATTGAATAGAATATATTGGGAGAAGGATACTGAGGATAGAGCTGTCAGGCAAGAGGAAAAGAGGAAAGCCAAAGAGGAGGTTTATGGATGTAGTGAGAGAGGACATGCAGGTGGTTGGTGTGACAGAGCAAGATTCAGAGGACAGGAGGAAATGGAGGCAGTTGATCCACTGTGGCGACCCCTGACGGTAGCAGCCAAAAGAAAAGAAGTAGCATGTATGTGCCCTGTAGTGACAGGACAAATGAGGCTTCAAAACCTGTGGTGGGTGGGAGTATTCCGAACTAACCAATCAATGCTATACCCACCACCGGTTTCAAAGCCTCATTTGTCCCATCTCTGGTGCACTATGCCAGACTGGCATTCTTTACAGCATGCCCACTGCCTTTGCCCAGGACTATCTGGGACTGGCTCCAAGTTTCTGGATAGGTAGATATTTGTTATTTTACGAGGTTATTACGTTCCAGAGTTACTTCACGAGTTAGATCAGTTTTGAGGAATACTACAAGCCCAACCCATTCGTGCTGCTTGACGTGGGCCTCATGCCTAATTTATTCTAACCTTTATCTCGGAGGACATGAGGCAGAACTGTAGTGCCTTCAAACTGGCATTTTCAATCTGACCATCTTATCGTCTGTGGTGATGGAGCAAAGAGGGGTTTGCTGCTCTTCGGAGTGTGTAAAACTGAACAGGCCTCTATCATTCCCCGGAGTCACTCCACCTTCACCTTGCCGGGCAGAACTTCATCCCTGGGGACAGACTGTGCCCGCCGCTCTGCCTTCAGCTTGTCCCGCCGCTTCCTCACGCTCCTGCCCCTGGTGAAGCTCTGGACCTGTCACAGACGTTCAGAAAACATCAGGGGTGCCCCGAATTCATAAGAAAGAAACGCTACCGGCGTTTCAGGCCTGAAGGACTGTCGTAAATAAAGAGCCGAGGGACACTAATCGTGATGGGGATCTGTAGCCCCTGTGAAAGGGTACCTGATGGAGGCTAATGTGACTACCTCTGTCATCTCGAGCCGCTTGAGACATCCTGGTCAAGTCCTTAAAAAAACTATGATTGTCAGATAGCTTCCAACTATACCAAGTACATTTTTAATCACATATATGAGCATCTAATTATGTAATAAGACATGAGTGGGTGCCTTGCAATGTACTGGCATCCCAACCGTGGTATAGGATCCAGACTCCCCTGCAGCCCCGTCCTGGATAACTGGAAGACGTATGGATGGATGTAGGCTTAGCTGCTGTTTTTACGGCCTGTCAGTACCCATTTTGAAATGAGCTAGTGTAAATGGGCAAAGCCAGCACTGACCTGAGGAGCCTTGGTGAGGAGCAGTGCTACACTTGGGTTGTTATGCTCTCTGGCCAGGTCCAGCGGCGTCTGGCCAGCCTGCAGAGTCATGGGCCTGGTCAAGACTCCAACCAAAGACTCACTCTGAATAAAGACTCAAACAAAGACCCCCGAGCTTCCACCTGTTTAGATCAAAATCACTAGCAAGAAGAGCAAGTGAATAGCTTTGACAATTATGGATTTTTGTTTAAGGATTTATATTTTAGGGAAGATTTCCATTTAGTGTCCTGATAATGCAGTTGGGTGTGTTGAGCATTTCCTGCCTGAAATTCAAGCCTGAAAGCCCTTAACAGCTCTCAGGTTGGCTCCCTGAAGCTGTCTGACATTTTCTGTCAGCACCACCAAAACGCCCTCAGCACACTGCTACTCCGGAACAAGATCACAAAGCGCGGAGGAGAGCATCGAGGCAGGTGGATGTGGCCACTGTAGTCACTCACAGTGTTCACCGCGGTGCTGTCTGCCCCCGCCTCCAGGAGCAGGCGGACCGCTTTCTTGTGGTTCAGGGCCGCGGCCACGTGCAGTGGGGTGTCTCCGGACTGATAGATATACCAGAGATACACCGAAGTCACAAAACGGAGTACCAACGTCAAAGCAATGCTACGAGGCCCATTTAAGATAAGGATCTTTTTTGGTATTGCACATTGAGCAACGAAATGTCTTTTGGCCGCACTCCAGCTAGTAATACAACATATACAATGTAAATACACAGTAATAATTATGTGGGATGTACTAAAGATCAAAAATCTTCTGAAGGGTTGCCTGAGAGGTGTTAATGTTGGGTTAGTAATTCCGTTTAGCAATGTCCATCTTTTATATCTGTATCTCTTCCTTAAATGCTCCAAATCTAAGGTTAACCCCCCCCCCCCCCAAACACTGACCTGATTCTTCTCAGTGACAGAGCAGAAGGCTCCCAGGAGAATCCGGATCATGGTCACGTGATTGTAGCGAGCAGCGACGTGCAGGCACGCGTCCCCTACCTGAAACGACAAGACACGTCACTCTTTCTGCAGGTGAGTGATTAAAGGCAGACGTCACGTGATCAAAGCATTCATCTAATTATCTGTTGTTCACATTAGGGAGCTGGGCTACTCTGAGTATTTACCAGTGATTGGCAAGTAAAAAAGATCATTTTCTATGTAATCATATTCTTTAAAAAGTTACTGAGGTAGTCTGTACAAATGTTACTCTTTACTTCTTGGAGTGCTGGATTTTAATTTAATTTAGTAATATTACAAATATTAGGGTATCGCTTAGTAATGCTGTGTTAGATACAAAGAGGAGTGGATGAGAAACAAACCAAAATCTGCAAATTAACCTAATACCAGCTTACTTTTAATACCTAAAGGTGACCCAGTGTGGACTGAGGCAGTAGTACAAATTTTGAACCCGTCTTACGTCACCATGCCAGGCATACAGTGCGGGCTCACATTGTTCTTGCAGTCTGGCCTGGATCCTCCGAGCAGGAGCAGCCGGCAGCTCTGCCCGTGTCCGTTCTGGCACGCCAGGTGGAGAGCCGTGTTGCCAGCCTGGGAGTAACACAGGCAGGGTCCGCATTCACCCTCTGTAGCCCATCCAGCTAAGCCAAGCCAAGCAAGGTCAGCCTGCTCTGGTTTATTCACTGGCTCCTGAGAGTATCAGAGCTCGGGACACTGCTCCAGAGCTCCTTACCTTGTTTTTAGCATGAACGTTGGCCCCTGCCTTGACCAGCAGTTTGACCGACTGGCTGAATCCATGCCAGGACACCTCGTGCAAAGCTGCGTTTCCATCCTGCAAATGAACGAGAGCAAAAGCAGTTCAGAGTCCGCCCACCTTTACTTTGACACCCCTCACCTGACTTGCGATCCATCAGCCGACCAGACTGAATGGCTTACAACCCTGTAACACCATAATGTGTGAAAACTCCAGGAGAGCGGCTGCTTCTCAGATGCTGGAACAAGCACATTGGCACCAACGATCGTACTGTGTTCAAAATAGCATTAGAACCTGCACTTTTCACATCCCCTTGACCCTGTC
Source organism: Gymnarchus niloticus (assembly GCA_009936485.2). Lineage (NCBI taxonomy): Eukaryota > Metazoa > Chordata > Actinopteri > Osteoglossiformes > Gymnarchidae > Gymnarchus > Gymnarchus niloticus. The sequence goes on along the minus strand of JAACJT020000033.1, from coordinate 1,676,292 downwards.
TGCATTCTTTACATGTAGAGTTTAAGACACATGACTGGCTGTTTGAAAGAGCGGGTCATAATTAAGTGGCCACTAATTAGACAGTTCTGATGTACTAATGAGATGTCTTAATCTGTTTTCTCAGTTCATGTTAGTTATGGTTAGTTTGCACAGGTTTGGTGTATGCATGCATGCATGTTCCACCTGTATTTAAAAGCAGTTTTCTGACACCTCAAATGTTCAACTCTGGCAGTTCTCTGGTTATCTCTTCGGACAGGCAGTGCACTTGGTGTTTACCTTGTCCTGTCTGTCCAGAGCACACCCTTCCTGAATGAGAGTGGAGATGATGTCACTATTTCCCACCACAGCTGCCCGGTGCAGGGCGGTCTGGTCACCCTGCAAACAAGACTGCATTGAACACAGCTCACAGCCTTTCACAACATCAGCCATGACAACAACGTATTTCATCGGAAAGAATGGGAAAACTGATAGCATTTTGGAACTGAACAATTTATCTGTTTTTATAGCCAAGCTGACAATGGATGACTTGCCAGTGAATATAAACACTGAACTTTAACTGGGTTGTTGAATCAACAAACAGCAGTTAACACTGGACAGCTAATGGTTTTACACACAAGCACATTGATCTCTGTCATGTAAAAATGACTAATCACCAATGGCAGCATTAAAGAGAGATGATGCTATCCTGCCCACTGGCTCCACTGGCTCAGCTTAACCTCCATAAGCTCCGTCACTCTCTCTGGTCTTCTCTGTTCCTTCCCAGCCATTCTCCTGCTGCCTCTCTGCCCTCTCCTCCCCATTTGGGGCCAAATAAGGGGACATGGCAGAAGAATCTGCTCGGGAACTTAGCGACCAGTCAGAGGAAGCCTGGGAGGCAGACAGGGTGTGGGTGGGTGTGTGTGTGTGTGTGTGTGTGTGTGTGTCCTGAACTCTTAGAAGATGGACAGCTGGCTCCATGTAGAAGACAGTCATAATGATCCCATTCTAGGCCACTGGAGGTCATGATTACACTGGCGGTGGTTCCTTTAGGTACTTAAACGAATCTGGATGAAAATCAACTGAACGGATCAACCACACCGGAAACGTTTGTGCCACATTTTTCCCCATTTCTTCCAAAGGAGAGGACTTTAAAAAAAAGTTGCTAAGCACAATTCTCCCAAACAATAACAACACAGATGTGTATTTTGCATTTTGAACGTTTAACAGCGCATTCTGCCTACATATATGAAATTTACAGATTCAGTCGGTATGTTAATCGGAGTTTTTTATGTTCTATATTGATCAAACCGGCTGGTAGGAAGATGTCTTCTGCCCTGCACTTACATCGTCCTGGATGTCTAGATCACAGCCAGCCTTCAGCAGGATGCGTACCACCTCGAGGTGACCTTTGTAGGCGGCCAGGTGCAGCGGCGTGCGGCCGTACTGGGGACACACACAAACACACACAAGAATACACCGGACTGTCACTCCAACCATGCGCACAAAACAGGTTTGGAATGAGCAAGCTAGCAAACCCAGCACCACTGGACATGATCCATCTGCCTGGAACGTTCCATTTGCATAATGAGGGACAAAAAAAAAGCTTAATCCCTGGTGGGAAACTAAATGAGCGAGACATTCTGCTGTCACTCATTTACCCAAAGAGCAGCGAAGGAGGAGGAAGAAGGAGGTCTCTGGTTAGAAAACAGAGTTTCATTCTGAGGTTTTACAATCTTTTTCATTTGTACTTTAGTATCAGTTATTTACAAAATGCATAAATAACATTTTTGTTACCACACAAAAGAAGCATAAATGCTCTACTTTCAACATTAGGGCAAACTTTCTATCTCCTTAATGGTGACCTGAATTAAACGACCAGTCCCCCCATTTCTTAACAGTTTTTATTAGCATAGGCATTGCTGTCCTCAAGGTGTGCTGGCTTAGTGGCTTACTCTGTGGTCTGGGCCCTATAGGTTGTTGATTCAGCTTCCTCTCCTTGGCTCTGTGTTCTTGTGTACATGTACAGTCTTCTCCCCCTATGTTTGCATGAGTTACCTTCATGTACTCTGGTTTCTTCCACTGTGCTAAGATGTGCGTTCTTACATTGATTTATGTCCCTAAAATCTGTGAGTACTTAAACTGTGACGCACTGACATCCTGTCCAGGGTGTTCCCTGCCTTGTCCCTTGTCCTTCCTGGGGTAGGTTCCTGGTTCACCCGGTTTTAGTTAAGCATTTCCAGAAAATGGATGTTTCTTTTTTTTTTTTTTTTTAAAGGCATGGTCTTACATGACATTTACTTGTAGATGTGACCTCTGGTCAACTCATTTATAACTGGCTCATCAAGTCAAATTAAGAGTTTCAAATTAAAACCCAAACAGCAAAATTATGGCTTTTTAGTTAATTTTAGCCTCCTTGCAGAATGCATTTGGTTTGTCATTAATTTTTTGTTTTTTCCAGACTCGGGAGCAGAAAATCCTGTGTTTCAGTATAATGATGCCACTAAATTAGCCTTAGTATCACGAATTGCAGTAAATTATATATGCATTGCTCAACAGCAAGCTACGAGCATAATCTGAGTTAAAACAATTGGTAAATCTAAATTTGTATTAGGAAAAGCACAACTTATAACTGGCTTGTGCTTCAGTGCCTCAGCATACCTAGCTATGGTGAGTAATCTGTTCTAGAAGACCATACAGAAATAAGAAGATGTGAGATATTTAGGAAGGTGATTTCAGGACCCCAAAAGGGACTCTGCTAAGGCAGCGTGCAGCAGGACTGCATTGCTATGCATGCATCACAGCAGACAGCTGTTAGTGTCTTGAAAATGGGCTCCAGGGAATAACTCCATGCAAGCACAAAAACAGGAATAGCCAAACTGAACTGGCTATAAGGTGCACAGATCCTTAAAAATGACTCCTCTTCCATAAGGTACATTTATGTAACAAAACAATGTAAGGTCTGTGGCAGCTCTCTGTTTGCGTCCAAACTGAAGGTATTGGAGAAGAGAACCTGTCTCTTCTCCATTTTGACAACCTTTTTAATCATCACAGCTTTGAGAACAGTTAAATGTTTCAAGGTTCCATCTTAAATTAAAATAAGACAATTCATTAAAGGCCATTTATTTATTATACCCTAAAAACCTGTGTTTTCTGAAACACTCCTATCCCAAAGCTAAAGTATTTCATCAGCCGTGGACTTTAAAATGCCATAATACGGTGCCTGGACACATTCCCATTGCTGAAACGTGCTGTGCTAGGACTCATAATACCACACTCTGCGCTGAGTGAACCTCAGAATTCAGGGCTGCCGCTTGGCACAGGCTTGTGTTTGGCACTGCCCAGCTTGGAGAGGTGCCACCAACACTTTTCAGGGGCAGCCATTCAGGAGGCTACCGTCTCCCAGGCAACCAGACTGGGCTCTGGCCTGCTGCACCCTCTGAGTTTCTGGGCCTCGTCTTGTCTCTGATCCTTCTCAAGCGATATCTCTCCTTCCCTCACTGCTTCTCTCTCTCTCTCTCCCTTTATCCTTCTGTCCTCTCTCTCTCTCTAGTCTATAGTGGGCAATTCCCACGTTTTGCCCCGCCCTCTTTTCTTGCCTTGGCTGCGAAAAATTCCACCCAAAACTTCAGACTTCGGTTCACAGATTACATACAGTATTTATCAGGCTCTGTGGCTAACAGGCAGTGTTTGAAACGTCAATTTCCTCAAGGCTGGAGCACATTTTAATTACACATGGTGAAGACTCCATTGCTGTAGTGAAAAAAAAGAAAGACCATTTCACAGATTTTACTGTTGGACTGAGGTTTAAACAGTCCAGAAAATCCTGCCTTAACTTCCCAAATGTACACAAAGCAAAGAGAATGTTAGAGGAAGTCAGAAACAGTACACCTCACTGCAAAGCTCATCCATAGCTCAGATTGTCTTTAAGGAAGTTACCAAGTCAAAGAGAAAACAAACTGAACGTTTCCCTTCTAAAGTAGAACAGTGGGTGTAACGACTTGGGCCATACACCTATAGAGAATGGAATGATGATGTCATTGGCAATGATCCATCCTCTACATTATTAAATAAGGAGAGTCCCTTCTATATTCTCTATTAGGGTGCCATACTGGTTAGAGAACTTGAGGTACTGATATATTGACACAGCACGCTGTAGGACTTGAATTTCTAAGTATGATGACTTAGAAGTGCTTCTGTAACTTAGAGATATAAATATTTTTAAAAAATCATAGCCTCTGAAAGTGTGGCAGCTGCAGAGACGTATCGTTATTCTTAATGTCGTTATTTTTGTGTAGTACGGCTTGAGTCTGGTTCCAGGTCCCCCTCTGTAATGAAACATTCTCTCTGAAAACACATGACTCTTACAATTTAAATTCTCAGATCTCAGCAAACATTTTCATTTATTTTTCAGAGAACTAACGCATTAATATAAGTAAGGACTTAACCAAGGCATGGCTGTCATTTGAAGAGACAGAATCAGTAATGAAATTGTTATAGAATGTATTTTATATCAATAACATGAAAACTAATCAATTTTGATTGGTGGATTTATTACTGATTTTGTGATTAACTGTGGTGATCCACTTCTCATAATGATGTGACGCTATGTGATTAACCATTGCTCAATATAATTAGGCCATAGGTTACTCCTTATTGATAAGCTCTGCTGCTTCTCAGCCTCAGCTCTCAGACACATGTGACGGGTGTGCATGGAGAGTCATCACAGCCTTTTACACCCCTTATCCCAGTTTATAGTTCTACAGCCTTGAGTCTGCCCGAGATATGGATTATTATGCATTAGCTGGAGTCTCCGGGTGTGCGAAAGAGATGTGAGTCCCTCTTTGTACCAGTCAGCAAGGTCACTTGGGTCTGTAAACATCCACACACGTGGGTTCTGGGCCAGGTAGACACCTAGTGCCCAAATGGGTTCTCGTTTTTGGCTGGTTAAAGTGTCATGTAAGTCAACAGTATTTGAGAGTTTGATGTCACGCGACTGACGTTTTGTATGTAGCATATGTAGGCACAGAGCAAACCTTTGGTAGGGGGGACACTCTGCCTCCCGTTTCTATTTTTATGTGCTTCACACTTCAGTCTAACCACTGAACATTGAAACAGAGGTGCATAGCTGCGTGTTGTAAGGCTGAACTGTTTCTGGAAGCAACCAGTGTGGGACAGAACACCTGCATTGACACATCCCACCTCTCAACAACACTGCAGATGTAAAAAATGACTTGTAAAGCCATATATTCAACAGGTTGGCCTTATCTCAAGCCTTTTTATTGTAAAACCCACAATAGCTTCCCCTTACTATAAACAGAAGGTTCCGTTAGTTACCTTGGTGACGGCTACTTTGGCGCCCTTGTTAATTAGCTGCACGACATTTTCGGCCTGGCCCTTGTGGGACGCTACGAGAAGCCGTTCTGAGAGCGCGTGGACCGCAGCTGCAGCATCCTGCTGGCTCATGTATCAGGGTGAGGCGGGGGTGGGAAGGGGTGGGTCCAGAGGTGTCGCACCTGGGGAGAGGGAGGCAGGGCAGGGGCAGCTAGCTCACGTCTGTCGTGAAGAGGAGGTGGTGGCGGTGGACCTGCAGCAGCTCCCTCTCCCTCCACGTTCTCGTCATCCTCTGGCACCGGCGGAACAGGAAGAGGAAACAGATGTGGTGTTAATGAGGTATCAACGTCAACAGGACATGCCGGCCACTGAAGAAACAATGCCACGATCCATGCTTGTGCTCTGTTATGGCAAAATAGTCAAGGTTCTTCTTGCGTTGGCAAAACAAGTCCTGAGAAATGGGTAATAATGACTGCCGTGAGGGCACTTTCCGAAGACCCATTCCTTTGGCAAAAGACTTTAGCCTGTTTGCACGTTTTGCACTTAGTCATGTCAGTAAAACCCTTTGGGGCGCCGCTACAGGTGAGGTACTACGTTTTCCTGAGGAATCGCACGCCAGAAATGCCGGTGTCTTACTGTGTACATAAACACCAAACACGTGTAAGAGTTTTACAAGACCGCAAGAACGGGAAATGCAATACAGGGTCAGACTCCTGCGGTCTGTCCACTACCCACTGTTACCGCAGGCTGCCTGACTCACAGGAAGGAAGCTGTCATTCCTGAGGGTCTCATTACCGGCAGAACAACCAGTCCAGGTGAAATAGCTGCTGCCTCTGTCAGCTCTGTACCCAGCTGGCAGCACTGGCTCCCACCTCACGCGTGGCCTGGGCAACGGCCGTCAGGACCTGCACCTGACCTCGCGGGGAGTGACCGGTGTCATGTCAACTAAATCAGCTCTCGTATGAAGAGGCAGGGTGAAGGCCGGCTGGCGTGCATTCAGATGGATGTGCATACTTGACCACAGGTGTGCACTTATCTTTAAACGGCTGGAATTAAGACGGGAAAATGATGGTGAGTTCCAAGCCAGTGCGCTGTCACGGCGTCAGCTTTATGAAGCAGCAGGCAAGGCCTCGGAAACACGACGAAAACCAAAATGAAACGACAGACTAAATATTTGATGATGACCTTACATTCATAAAATATACCACTTTGGTGCCTGTAATAGAGCAGAAAGACAACATGATATGTTTTTGGTTTAAATTGAATGTGTAACAAGAAAAGTTTGTACTTCGGTGATGCAAAGGATACTCCGCCTGCTTCTCTAACGCTGGAGGAGGGTTACCCTCACAGCAAGGAAGAAGGCTGCAGGATGTACATAACATAGGCTGCTGTCTAACTACAAGTCTGCAATCATCCTACATTTCCCACTCCAGTGTACTTTTATTTTCATAGCTGTCGAAAAAAATGCAGTTTCCCAAATTTGGGAGAGAGACAGAAACAAAATTTGACTTACAGGATTATTAAGAACCTAAAAATTGCCATGACCCACTTGCACGGTATAATGTTGCCAGATATTTTCGCAGGTGTCCAGCTACCTGAACGATTACTTAATAAGGAATACACAGCTTCTCTGTGTGATACGGCTGGGGACTGAAGCCTACGGGTAATTACATGTGGTTTTTATTAATTTTATATTCGTTTTATTCTCTGAAGGTAAAAATAACGTGATAAGTGTGATAGCACTACCCACAGTCTTGATGTATTAACAGAAGGGGTTAAACATGGATCTGTTTTCTGAGAAGTCCATAAATCCAAGTGTAAATACCCCAGCAGTCAATTTGGAAGATCGCATTTAGACATGAATGGAATTTCACCCTCCGACATAATTTATATCCAAGTATTCAGGAGTGAAAAAAGCTGGTGACATTAATGGTGATCCAGTGGTGCCTGCTGCAGTATGGAGCCTGGAAGCCAAGCTCAGGACATGGGGGTAGCCCTGGGAAACAGCCCAGCAGCTGGGCTGGAATGGGCCTCCTCTCCCCAGGCTGAGCTCTCAAGCAGAGTCAGTTGGGATCTTCTGCAGCATTATGTCTGGCCTCAGGTATCATAGCTGTTTAAGTAAGGTGGCGTTTCGATTAAAGGCCACACCTCATGGGTGGGTCATACTCTCCAGGCTCATTATGGTGGGCAAATAGGCGCTGTGCTGTAGTAAACACCACGTACACACCTCAGATGTTTTACTCTGATGATGGTCCATCAGCACACTAACAGATATCAGACCTGACTTTTACATGAGCTTCCAGGGGAAAAGCAAGTAGAACTACAAACTGGGATAAGGGGTGTAAAAGGCTGTGATGATCCTTCATGCATCTACTGAAGAAAAAACAAAAATTATACTGAGCTCATTCTGTATTTTTTAAAACATGCTTCCCCAATGTGCATTTTAGTACATCACCTCAAACCATAAGAGAAAGTTCAGGGTTCTACGCTGATGTTCCCTGCTGCTAGATCTTTGGCCCCTAATATCTATGAACTGAAAAACAAACAATTCAGCAGTTTCAGGCAATTGTTCTTATCATATGAGCATTAAAAATAAATGTTGCATCGAACACAAAAAAAAACTGCTTTTTTCAGTGGAAAATAGCTTTTGTAAAGCAAAAATGACTAACAAAATATATACTATTTTTTATTTAAAGGGAAGGTAGCAGCATGTCTCATAAAAAGTGGGATTTTTATGGTTAGTTTCCGCAGTTCAAACAAACAATAGCTGATAGATGACAAGGAAAGAGGACTTAGAGGAGATTGTCATTCCACTGCACTGGTCCCTACTGAAGGAAGATCTTGTGCGTTTTACAGGTCACAACAAGGCAGGGAAAATGATCACCCTCACAATGTTATTATTCAGAATCTGTTTAAAATACAAGAAATGATTGTGCATATCACTGGAACTATCTGGTAAGAACATAAAGCTCACGAAAAAGATTAATTGGGTGAAATCATTGCTATTCAGATTTTTTTTTTTATTTTGAAGGTGCCTTAATGGTCTATTCACACACAAAGACACAAAGCAAGGCAGACCTTGGCTTCTCCAGTGCAGCTAGGCAACTCAGCCTTTGTTCAGATCTTTCCAGAACTCAAGCCTCAAAGAGAGAAATGACATAGACCCCCATGCTCAGTGGATTCCAGCTCAGACTGGTTTTCAAAGAAACAAAGAAAATGGCAAAAAAAAAAAAGAGCTGGATATATTTTAGATCTGTTTTAGGTAAAATCCCAAGGCTGGGAATAAGCCTGCAGAGGATAAGGAGCAGACCTGTAGAATTTACGACTCTGAGCAGGGGAGTCTGGAAAACAGACGTTCTCCGGGAAGCTTGGCGTTCCTGGGGGTCAGTGCGTCTTCCACGCTGGCTTTTGGTGGCCTGAAGCCATTGCCCTCGCCCACAGAACTTAGTGACCCCCTCAGAACTGATTGCAAAGATAAGGACAAATGTGCAATGAGGAAGACATATTGGAATTTTAATGCCAGAATTTTGGACAGCAAGGTTAGAAGGTCTTAATTTATCTTTGGCTGCATTTGCATGTGTCCAGAGGGTGGGTTGGGGGCCCAGCATCATTCGTTCAGTTTTGATGAAGCGACACTATTACCTGCAACTTGTGAAGTTTCTACAGCATCAGTAGTGATGGGACAAATGAGGCTTCAAAGGCCGTGGTGGGTGGAAGTATCCTGATCTAACCAATCAATTCTAGTGATAACCAGCTTGATTGGATAGTCTGGGATACTCCCACCCAGGATGGATTTTGAAGCATCATTTGTCCCATCACTAAATACCAGCACCGCGTTCTATGACCTGCATGTTCTATTAGTTTTAGTGTCATCATCATCATCATCATCATCCACTTTCGGCTGCTCCCATCAGGGGTCGCCACAGTGGATCAACTGCCTCCATTTCCTCCTGTCCTCCGCATCCCACTCTGTCACACCCACCAACTGCATTGTCCTTGGATCCGTGAGAACTTTGTTTTGGCATGTGTAGTATTGAATTTGACTCATGGGTTCTGTTCAGAAATCCAGAAAAGGCCTTTAACCATGGCTGACCAGGTTCACTGACACTTTAATTGGTGTAGTATTTTGCTGAAGGACATGGATTTGTAATCAGCAGGTTGTTCAGGTCCCCAATTCAGATGCCTTGCATCACTTAAAAAAATAAATGGATAAATTATGCAGCTGAGAGCTGTTTACAGATAAGAGGATCTGCTAAGTTGCTACAGTAATATTGGAGTGTTATCCTCCAAAATTACCAGACGAAAACAAGTCGGGTCAGTTCTCTGAAATCCTTGTTCTGCTCCTGTGTCCATTGTTAGCCCTCTTACACCACTATGTTTGAAACTCCCTGCGACGGCTCTGGATCTGTTTTACCACACAGATTCACCGCAAGGCACCAGTTTCAAGAGCAAATGCTGTCTGAACGATAACATCTTCGCGGGGGTGATGTTTCCCCAGAGGAGACTGTTTACGACTGCTAGCCTAAAGGATTTTAGGGAACACCTGTTAAGGGATTAAGACATTTACAGCTCAGTTCCAAAAGACAGACCCATGAAGTGTATTAGAGCAGGCTAAACAGACTGCCCTTAAGCGGTGTTTGTAAACTGCACAAGTAAATGCCATTCATGAGGCTTTCCTGAGAGCTCTACAAGGAGCAAGCTGAGCAGCAGCTAAAAACATGTGACTGAAAGGCTGATGGTTTCAGTGTTGTTGTGCTTTGGTTGAAATATCTAACCATTTTACTAGTTAAACTATAAGATTACTGAAAACTTCTAGTGGGATGCAATAATAATTTCACCCCAATTACATGTTTACTTGTTTATTACAATTTAAAATGTGCCAGAATACATTAGCTTAGAGCTGGCTTGAGTGCTAGTGGGAACACCCTGTTTTAACATGTTCAGAGGCCTGAGATGAACTTTTGCAGACCTGGCAATGTAACACCAAAGGTATTCACTCATTTCAACCAACACTGTGATCCTGGTCTCCAAGGATCCAGCAGGTGGCATAAGGACCTGTGCCTGTACGATGGCTTCAGGGTCTGCATTAAGCAAATGTGTGACTGGGTGTCCAGTGACTTATATAAGCAGCTTGGTCATTGATGATAAAGCAAGATCTTCTGGCCTAGTTATGCGAGAGTGACAGTGGTTTTACACAGCATACCAGGCACACTAATGTGAAGCATGTCTAGCTGGCTGTGGTAGCACTGGACTGACCCCCCCCCCCAGGCTGTACGGCGCTTTTTCACTTTTTTCCCACCCCCACAAAAGATTACTGAAACCCAGCCATCTGCCTTTCAGTGCACAGACCCCTGCTGAGGAAAAGCCAAACCCGGATTAAATAAAAACCTCGACCCTCCCATTAATCCAAAGATCTCAGAGTTCTCACAGCACGTTCAACCCTGGGGCGGACCCCAAAGTCAGCTGACACGCGGCTGAGTGATCTCACTTTAAGTGATTTTACCCCAGTCTTAATGTTGTCTCTATTCCCTGGGGTACCATCTGAAGGTTACTAAAATTACATTGCTTTACTGGGTGACCAATGCCTTGTGCCCCTACAAGGAAACCATTCTGGTAAATTTCAAAGAAATGGCTCTTATTAACAAACAATCCTTTTAATGCAACACGGGGAAAAAAATGAGCACTAGCTGCATCAATAAAGCATCACAGCCTCCTCTTTCTTGTGTGTCTACAACCAGCCCCCATGGGACAGAGCCTGACATCCCAGGACCGGGCATTTCAATAGGGGTTTTTTTTTCGTGTGACTGGTGGCAGGTGCTTAATGTACAACATTAAACTAATATACCCCTATTGCCAGACCTTAAGTGAAGTGCATGTTTTCTTTTCGTAAAGAAAATGCATTTTTGATTTGACTGTAATCAAATTATTTGCTTTACAGGGTATAGTTTCCTACAGTAATAATAAAGTAAACAAAATAATAAATAACAAAATAGATAATCTTCAACAAAAAAGGAATGCATGCACTTTTTGTTTTTGGTGGCAATGTTTCAATTCCAGCTGTGCACTGAGTCACTCTACTTTAAGAATCAATGTTCTGGTCATCCCAGTACAGGTCTACATTCATATTCTCTGCAAGCATTGTCTAAGAGCACCGAACAGAAAGGTCCCTTATGCCGGTATTCTCATACCACCCAACAGGAATTCCTCTCGCCTTGGCAGACTTCCAATTCTGAGACATTAAGATGTATCCAAACATTAACAGACGCACAAAATATGCTAAGGGTTGCAGGACCTTCCCGCCCATTCACGGGCCAGAAAGGAATGGCTGGTGACTTCTATTGAGCTAATTCAGACGAGTGGGAGCTGAGGGCAGCCCATAATACTCACTAAGAAAAAAAAATAAACCCAAAGCTTTGTTCAGATTTTTTTTCCCCTTTGAGTCAGTAAAAGAAGAAACAGCAATATTTTCCCTTTTTGAGGACTACTTTGTAGTTAATCACTTAGTGGCGGTATTTGTGGTTAAGAAAGAATAGGCATGGCCTTAGACAACAAGAGTATTATTTCACAGCACAAAAAAGGAGTTTAAAGATGCAAAAGACTGGAGAAGAGCTCTCTTTACTGTGGTGTGAAGCTAGTCCCCCTTCTGCTCATAAGGTTACATCCATTTTAATTCTGTTAACCTCTGCTGTAGGGATGTAAAAATTAGCTCCTGCTACTACTGTTTGCAGAAAGACATGAGCCATGTTCACAGCACAAAGGCTTATTATCTAAACTGGGGAAAAAACGAGAATAAATATTAATAGGCTTTATCAGCACCAATTTGGGTTCCCTGCCACTTCCACACGTCCATTAAGGGTCATAATAACTGATGCCCTCAGTCATATTTGCCTGATGGCTCAGCTAATAAGCTCCCAGGGGTGCTTGAGGCATTTCAGAATGGGGAGGCTGTAACACGAAACACGTGACCATACAGGCACATATAACGTGTGCACGCACAAATTTGAACACCCACACACATACAAACCTTCACCTGCACAAAAACTCCTGCAGTTTGTCCTACAATGAGGGCCAGCTCCTGGTGAATATATTCCACGTACACCAGAGGTGGAGAACATAACTCACAATTTGCTCGTCCTATGCCTCTTCAAACCTACCGCTCCATGCATGTCTCAGAAGTTAACAGAACAGCAGCACATTTTCAGTACCACATGACTCAGTAATTTAGCTAGCTTCACTTTCTCACCAAGCTTCACTTGCTAGCTAGCTTAGTTAGCGTCACGTCAGGTTGCTACATATAAGACTCAAGAAGATTCCACTCATTCAATGAACGAATAAACTGATTTAGTCATTACAATAAAATGTCAATATTTTACAAAATGCATAGGCTACCTGTAAAAACTACTTTATCCCAACAGGTTCACTGTCACCTAATAAACTGCAAATTCAAATACATTTACATTTAACTGACAAAAATCCACAAAGAATTTAGAAAATTCCTAGAGACATTTAACGTTCATGTTCACAAGCCCACAGAGGATTAGCTGGTCATTTTTTTTTACTTCAGTAATTACACTCAACCTGTAATTAACTGACTGTAAGGTTCTTGCAAGTTTGTTTTACATTCCAGCAAGACTATGAATTACCCCTTGTCTTTGATATGCCTGCATGTGATAGGTCGACTCCTTACTCACACACACTGCCTGGAATCTGGGATAACAGTTTATCTTCAGCCAAGAAATCAATTTGTCAACACTTGCTTCAGAGCACTGCAAATTAGTTATTCTACTCTTTCCTGCTATATAAATTATACACGGACAAGTTGTAAAAATTACTGAGCATTTTTGAACACTACATTCAAATGAACCTTGAGCACTTGAAAAACAAAAATAATAATTCCCATCGGACAATTCAAAACAGCCGGTCTTGTGAAGCTGTATAGAAAATTCCAGCAAATAACTCACTTTACATAGATAGTTGGCTGCTGTAGTGTAGTAATTCCAATACCGTGGTAACGCACGGTTTCATTAAAGTATCACTCGCAAGACGCTCTGACAACTGAAACACCCGCCATGAACCAGGGTGTTAAGGCAAAGGCGCAGGCTTATTATTATTATAAAGTTTCAGTAATGGGAGTACTTACAGTACTGATCGATGCCACACAGTTGCTGGCTGCCTTACGTATGGATAGGGCTGTGGGAGGCTCGGAGCGCCGCTGCCCTGGTTCTCTTCTCAACACCGACGAGCCGAGCCGCTGGTGTCAATTTGCATGTGAATTGACCCAGTGGCGACGACTGTCAAGCGAGTGAATGAATGAATGAATGAATGAATGAATGAATGAATGGCTCCTGAGTGGCTCCCAGCTCCTAATGGAACCGGTCCCTAAAAACCTAAAAACTACACGGTTACTCCTGAGTTCGAGTACTGGAGGAGTTAACTCCGCGCCTTAAGTCACCGCTGCGTTCGAATTCTTGACCTTATTTATAATAGGGAAGCAGCGCTAAATCCTTTTAAAATGCAGGGTTTACGTTTTTGTTTATCATCTTACGGATTAGCGCAAATCCTTTGTTTTCTTTTAAGAAAAGATCGATGTGTTCCTTCAACAAAGCCCTGCATACATTTTAAAATGATTTAGCAGACTCGGCCGTGATAATTCAACGCAGAAAGAATTAATTGTAAAACTAAATTTGAAAAACTTTAATATTTTGTTTATAGTATCTGTCTTATTGGAAACCGGCGCGTATGCATTTTCGTGGATGTCACGTGGTGCATAATCTTTCAAATCCGTACCAATAACATTATTTATTATAATCGTGCTGGTTGTGTAGAAAATATTAATTGGTAAATTGATTCCATTGCTGGAGTATTTAGAAACCATGACGCCAAGGGAGCCCTCCATTCGCCATCCACAAATAAATACACTAGTCACTTTGTGTGTGATTTCGTTTCGTTTTAGGACCATGTCAGCTGCATCTGAGCAAGTACAAAATCAAAGTAAAAAAAAGTTAGAGAAACAATAATAAGTTTGCAGGTGATTGAATTTAGGGTGTTTTAGTGTATTCTAATCGTTTTGCCATTTTAAACAAACCCGAGAATTTTGAAGACAAGTTTGGTACAAGGAAATGCCATATTCCAGTACAAATTATGGATTTTTCATTGACACAGAAAAATGGATCTTGTAATTCCCAGCACAGCTCCTGGGGGGTTTGGGAAAGGCCTACACTGAAACTATATCTCCATGGCAACAAGGCCACTAGCCCAGTATTTCAACAGTCCAGGTGACAGCATTAGCCAGTTCTCATTTCTGAGAATTAAACTTGGAAAGTGCAAGTTTATCACATTTTTAAATAAATTTATATTCATTGAAAGAACCGGCAGTTATTTTGAGCAATTTCATGTCAAGTCTTTTTGTAGAATACAGAATGCCTAATTTTTTGCCTTTTCATTGAGTTTTATAAAGGTTGAATTAAGCTTTGTTTGCTTTATTTTGTTGTAATTGGGCAATGTGATAGCAAATAAATATACTGGGTATACATTACAGTAATCATGTTTTCCGTATAATTGCATGGACTAGAGGGTGTAAATGTAATTTCAGTTTAAGCAGCTGATCCAGTCAACATAGATTTTTTTAGTCAACATATGTGTTTGCTTTAACTTTAAATATGGTGATCTTCAGTAATAAACCATACTTTTCAGTGTATGAACAGAAAATACGAGGATATATAAAAATAAATGTCAAATAAAAGGTTTAAACCATAGCCCATCTCTGTTTAATTTGACCTGAATACACAGACCTTATGAAATTTGATATCTAATGCATTGGAAAATAATGCTGATTAAATTATGTTTAATAATGAGATTTAAGACTACAAGGCCAGTAAGGTGGTTTACAGTTCATTTACCCACCTAGTATGGCAATTTACAATGTGTTTTTACTCCAAATGCTTTCTGGTCTACCTTATGTCCATTTGGGTTAGTCTCTGTACTGAATTTTACAAGAAAAAACTCGTAGATAACATGGATATACTGTATATATTTTGTGTATTCCATCTCATCCGGAAATTATAACAAAAACATATTGTACATTTTGTGTTTTATGATCTTGGCTGCCACAAAGTTATCAAGTCGGAGGTGGGCTCAAACATTGGTATAGACGGGTGTATCTGAGAAACGTTTATGTCCACAGTCATTGTGAATCTTCTAAACGAGCTGGCAAATACAGCATTTTTCTTCTTTGAGAATGTAGTCTGATATGAAAAGTATGATAGCTCTTCCTAAGATTCTGTTGATGTTAATAATTGTATGAGATAGTCTATTTTAATTCTATATGACTAAATGTTAACAAAAGATTTTTTCTTACTGTTTTAGTGATTATTGGGGCATTCACTCAGACTTTGATCACCAGTACTTGACCCACATTTCCGGACAGCTTTAAGTAATGCCGAGGCTTAGATATTCTGGCTCACTGCCTAAATCATTTCAGCAGTTAGCCGCAACTTTTTTAAAAATGGTCTAACTAAATGCAGAAACTATCCTCGAATTCTATTTTGAATACAAATCCAGTATACTGTTTATAATGTAAAAAAAGATTTATTCCACAACAAACACGGCATTCTGATAAACCCCTCCCACACACTGACTTTCATGTACGTAGCTCATTATCTCCTGTATCGACAGCCGGGGAAGAAGGCATGCTTAATCTTGAATAGTATTTTTCTATTCTGTCTGGGAGCTGATTCAGTTTGCCTTTAGTTGAACTCATTTACTCCAACACTGACAATGGAATGTGAATGTTAAACACAGAGGGACTGTCAGCAGCGTAATGGATGCTGCAGATATTAGTAGCAAGGAACCAACATATGGATGTAAACATTAAATGCTGCAGCTTGTTAGCATCTCATAATAACTTGTGACACGTATACAGACTTTCATGAAGAATGAATGAAATAACGGTATTTCCACATCTTTCAATGATGTGTTTTATACAAAAAAAATGTCTTCCTATGATTTCGCAGAGAAAAAGAAAATCTCAATGAGCATGTACTGTCAGGGTTATCCTATGTGATAGAAAATAGGCACAGGGACGCTAATAATACACAAACGTTCAACTGAACAAATTGTTTTCATATCTTGATTCAAGTATTGAGATTGTAAATACAGCCAAGAATGAAGATCTCCAGCTCCTGAGGTGTATGTCATTATTAAAGCTAATTAGGAAAATTATAGGTGATCAATAGTCAACAAGAGTGATCCCACTGATTAAATTCAATACTGTGGATGTAAAGGAAGTAAATATTATAGGAATATCAACCCACCCATACCAGCTTTGTGACCTAGGGAGTACCATAATAAACACAAAACAGATTAGTTATGTGCTACATATGTAATGGCAATGTGGCCAAACTACTGGCTACCACAGCGGTAGGTATATGACTGCCTCTACTGAGAACAGGTCCTGGAATTAATAAGTACAATTCATGGAAAAGGTGCATTGCCCAAATCCAGGAAATGTGCGACCCTAGAGCATGGGACTTCAAGGGTTATGAAAGCGGATGCCAAGTGTATCGAGTTACAGTAATGTGCAGCTTCTGTACGGAAGGGAGCAAAACAAGTGTGCCCGGTTTGTGGGGTGGGTACCTACTCATGCCATCTGATACACTGCTGCAAGAGGGGGAAAAAATCTGACTACCCCAGGGGGCTCAGCCCACAGTAGTAGGAGGGTTGAATTTCACACAGTGAGATCATGTCAGGGAAAGGCAATTCTTTTTGTTGTAGCGGTAGGACCATAGCTAAAAATTGTGAGCCCCACAGACGAATATTGCTCTGGGCCCCAAAATATACATAGCAGTGTGTAACATACTGTGCAGCATATATTCTAGGGCCCCGCTCCAGCTATGGGCCCCTAGAATCATCACCACATCTCCCTCCACTACCTATGGCCCTTTACAGCAGTGATGGTGGCCTATGTGCTTCCGTTCTCCAGGGGGGCAACACCTGCCTGGTGGAGGGTGTGACCTTTGTAGTTCCTTCTTCTCTGGAATGGAGGTACTTTAGGTGTGGAAAGCAAAATCCAGGGGGCCTTGATGAGCACACTCAGCAGCAGCTGAAGGTGTAAAGTCAGACACACTCGTCCTGCCTTCAACAAAATGTTTTCATGTATTTTCTAGACTATGCGGCTCCCTTGATATTTATTTGAGATCTAAAACACTCTTACTGTTAACAGTAGCAATTTGCCTGTGTCTGATTTAAGTCTTGCACAGTGTTGTTGCTAATAAACGTAAATTCAGCATTATGTGAAAGGATAATGAGTCCAGTTGCTTCTAACCCTAAACCTTTTAAAATATGTATTTGTCTACCTGTTTGTTCTGATTGCATTTCTTCAGATAATTGAATATGGCTATGTAAACCATGTCTTAATGTCACAAAGAGCTGAACAAAACACTTGCCTTTTCAGGCATGCACTCAAGAGCACTTATAAAATGCCTAAAGGGAGTAGGTCTCCTTATGCTGGTATTAGTACCTCCTTCATGAGTTATGCAAATATTGATGGTGTTGCTTTTTTCGTGTTCCAGTAGCCTTTTCCTTTAAATGACAAGATAATTGACATAATAAAAGTAATACGTTCAGTGTGCAGTGGTAAATGTACAGATGAAAATTACGGAAAATGACAAATAATCGTCCACGCGCTCGTTGCCAAGGATACATCTTTACCCCGTCATAAATATTGAGATTCGTTCTTTTACAGCCCTGCTGTAAATGACAAATTTTTCGATGAAAAATTACTTTTTAAGACACGTAGGCTTCAAAGATAATCCTCGCAGCGAAGAGGCCATAAATCTGACATCAAAAAAGCGCAGAAACGTGGTCAATAACGAACTGGCTGGGCAGCTGCAACCCACAGAGATAACGTAGTAACTGAAACAAACTCCAGTCTCCTAGACATCGGCTATTCAACGTATCTTCCTTGGGTACATGTAAGTTCAGTTTGCATTACTGTTTGCCTAATAATTTACCACCTCGACATACGCGTATTCGTAGTAAAAGCCAGTAATAAAATTTATAAGTTCTAAAAGTAGAGGCAGAAGCTGTTAATATAAACAGAGTAATACTGTATTAATAATCAAAGAATGGTATTTTTTCACAATGCGTGCTTTGGTGCAAAGTGATTTACACAATAGTCGCGATAGTCGAAGTAGGCGTGTCTCGAATAAAAGTATGAATTTATGTATATTAACTTAAATGTTTCAGTGTACAACTGTCATTTTTCAGATTGATTTTTTGACATCAGTACATCTAATGCAATAAGCAATCTCAGTCATAGCACATAAAAAGTACAGTAACGCAACCTACAACCTTGATCAAACACAATTAAAGGAAATAAGCATCTATACAAATAATTACATGAACATGATATTTAAACTACACTTTCATACTTAAATTTACGTTTTACGTTTCCGTGCTGTGCTTTCTATAAAACAGCATGTTTTCGGGATTGATAAATAAAACCAACACGCTGTTTCGTTAGTTCAATATCAACAAACCCTCACAGAGAACACTTTCGTCTAGCTCTATTTAACTTGATTGAATTGAGAGCTGTAAGGCAATGTTATAAGATACTACATATCATTTTACCAAAATATCAAAGTACTGGCCAAAAATCTGTAGCCTACAGAAACTAAAATAATCTGAAGTTGCTCATTTCAATGGAATGTAACTCTTTGTCAAACCCTGTGTCAAAAATAGTCTCAGATGAAAACGAAAACACATTTTCTAAGTCCAGTGCTTTCCCTGTTATGGATACATGACGCGCAGAATCTCGAGTGATTATTCTAATTCAAAACGGACAAAATAGTATAAAAACTTACCTTGCGAAAAAAATCAAGGAATTGCAATATATATCTTCAGGTATTAGGCTAAACTGGAGTGATCCAGGTACACGATCTGCCTCTCAGTCGATAGAAGGGAAAATTTGATAAGCGCCCAAACCAGAACAAGGGGTAAGATATTGCAGCTTTTTTTGTTTGTCATACAGCACCACCAGGTGGAGAGAAATGAACAGAACTCTGGAATGTCTTGTTTCGATACATTCTTTCTTGTTTACTGTACAAAAAATCCGAATTTAGCTAAATTGGACCAATATACATGTATCATTTAAAAATAAATAATTGAACTTAATAGCTTTAGTCAAATTATAGCCTATACGATCATCGATTTTTTTAGCTGATAATTTCGTCCAAAATGACTTTAACGGTTTGTACAGCTGGATACATTGTGCAATTTATATTATGTTGTTTATGGATAATACTGTAGGGCCCTTCATAGGAAGTGATCCCACTACCTTCCGCTTGCAATGCTCTTGACCAGCATGTAATACATGTGATAAGCTGCTATATGTTTCGATGCAGTACAGTAAAGCATCTTTATATTAATTTAAACCGACTACGGAGTACCAGTGAACACCGCTTGGACAGGCTCCAGGCGACTCTGTGCTGGATGGATGGATGGATGGATGGATGGATGGATGGACCGTAGTTGACGGAGGTCTCTAAAATATTATTGGTTTGTGATACAGTAAGTGTCAGCAACACTTTCAACAACATCATACGATACTAGACGCTGAATTATTTTCGCATGTCATTACATTAGCAGTTCCCACACTCTCGACCGAAAATGACAATGGGTTTGTAATATTGAGAGCAAAAATCCGAGCCTTTGGGAAGAGTAATCTGGGAGCGAGGGACACTTATCCCCTATGCATGAGCAATTAATCACTCTCAATGTAGAAGAAATGTCAACTGGATGGTGTTGCTTCTCTAAAAGTATGGCACAGTCTTGTTTCGGGACCGATGCTAAATGCGTGTTGAATAGGCCTACATTAAAGTTGATGTAATAAGAATTCTAAATACAAAATAGATCTTACGTTTTTAAAGGTAAAACAGTTTCAGTTGTTTAATTTATCTAGGCTCTTTTCTGATTAAAATGTGTAGCAATTTACTCTCTGTTTTTGTGAGACGAAACTACAGGATATTTGAATTAAAATCAACGAAATATGAGTCGTATAAGTGGCCGTACAAGTTCTGGTGCAAAGTATAGTGTTAAGATTTTGGATTTTGTAAAAAATAAATATCCTTAAGTACTTATACATTCTTACCCTAATTTGTAGTTCATGCCACTAGTCTAGCAATCTACTTACATACTGACAGTAAATTTTTAACGTAAAACGGCCAATAAATCCCCGGGCCATAAGATTCTAATTAAGAATGTGTTATTATTTTGCCGTAAATTCTTTATTAAAGTTTTTTTTTTCCTTAAGCACCAACATTCTAGAGATAAAACAGCTTTCGGCATAAACATGTTTATGTAAAATTCAACAAATTCAACTAAATTTTGACAGCTTTTTGCAAAATATCCGAATGACACAGTAAACTGTAAAAACAAGACTGAAAGACTAAGAATATCTGGAAAATCTAATTTGCAAGCTTATACAGTTATTTGCAAAAATAAGCGTGGCCAAGTTACATATTTTGTTGACATTTGAAGCAAAAGAATAATAAATACAATTCAGACAAGCAGACAAACTAAAACAATGGGATTGTCATCAGCATGTTAAGTATACAGGCTGTTCTGATTTATTTAATGAACTAAAAAATTGTAGTGGCAGGATGGTGGCATGTGGCAGATGTACACCCGAACACAATGAATATTGACCACAGAAAGCAAAAGCCGAATCCCGGACGCATTTTTAGGTCCCGAAAAGAGCACACGTCCGGGAAAAAGAGAACGTATAATCACTCCACATAAAAACAGCCACCCATAACGATGCTGACTATACTGTGTTTTTGCTGTAGGTGGCGAATAAAGTTTTCAGATTCATAGCGCGTCCCCACTTCCGGTTTCCGGTTTTCACGTGACATTTCTGTTGTAGTGTTTCGGTCAGCTTGCCAGGCACCAGTTAAAGGAAAGTAGGAGCACCGAAAACTTTACAAGTGCCACGTCAGGATAGTCGATGATAGGGGCTCAGGTACGGCCTCGTAGTGTACATCGTGTCATTAGCAGGTGGTCGTGAAGTGCGGCCTTCTGACAGGGACAGAAACCAAAACAACTGGCACTTTGAAGGCATTATTTTCGCCCTAGCAGAGAGCAGAGTACATCACAGTAAGACAGCGAAATGGAGAACAAGTACAACCTGAAGAGTCCTGGTAAGTCAGAATGTTACAGTGTTTACTGCTGACCGTTCGAGTAGGATTATGCTCTGGTATCATTGGTGATCCTGTTACATTCACTTCCGTATTCTCCGCCCCAGATGTATTGTGTCTTTTTCTATAAAGCAGATCATCGTGCGTTGTGTTTTTCTTAATGTCCATATCATGCATTGCATGGTTAAACAGTCTCACGATCAGTCTTTTTAAGCGGATGATCTTGGCCAGTAAGACATACTATAGCTAGCTTTTTGGCCAAGCAGAGAGAGAGGGGAGCTTCGTGACGGCTGTCGTCTCTTATTGGTAATTTATACGTGCAGGAAGAGTCACCTCTCCTGAAGGTAACTTTATGATCACAGAATCTGACCCGTTGAATTCAGGATTTGTCAGCTGTTGTGGCATGTATGTTTTCTAAACCTAGCGAAGAATATGTTTAGTATAGCTTCTAAAACATTATAACAGATTTTTAAAATTGTGTTTCTGGCGACCCACTCTGTGCTCTGACATTTGTTCCACCTTAGTTCCAGAGTAATTCGTTTTGACTGTATTGTTAAGTAATAAACCAAAGCCACTTTCCAGCTCAAGGTAAATGCACTGTATATAGTAAGTTTATAAAATATTCAAATTTTTACTCTGTAACAGGTGTTGGACTGCATTCACCAGTATTGAAAATGCTTTATTTTGGACATTTATTTATGACTAATGAAATACTACAAAATGCTAGAAGTCCAGCATTCAAGAACCGGTTTTACACGCAGCAGCTTTCATTTTCAATCCAAATACAAATGGCTAAAATCTGTTTTAGGTTTTATGCTAGATTATCATTTTGTATGGTGTATGTATTCTATGTATAATTTAGCTTCATAAAAGTTGATGAACGTTTTAGATTGTGGTTTATGGTGAAGCTATACAATTTTTAATAGTTTTTTATTCTTTTAAATAAAATATATGAAATAAGGTTTTTGTCATATTTTCAAAGTGTTTTGGAGCCAATAAATTCTGTACATTTTCTAGACAAAATGCATTACACACGTAGGCCTATCATTTAGTCTGTTTGCACTGTGGATCTGCATTACTGTGCAGTTTACAGGTGTAGTAGGTTATCATTACAATTGCTCTTGAGCCTTGGTGCACCTGATGGAATGAATCACAAGACTACAAGCACTGTGTGGTAGTTTCACAGAAATTTGCATGCATTTCTGCAACTTCTCCTGTGTATCAAACTCTTGAAATCAAGGTATTGAAACTGGTCTCTGTCTGTATGTACAACCGTTGCCATGTTTGCTGCTGTTTGTCAGTGTTATTGACTTGAATGTCAGCCAAGCTGTGTTTTATGCATGGCTGGTCCAATGGCAAGAAGTTAACCCTTTAAAGCATCTTATTGAAGCTAGTCTAGAATTAAGTCATAATAGTCACCTTCTTTCACAATACTGTAGAAAGGTGTGTAATAAATAATAGGCCTACATGAAAAAAATTTCCATATTCCTTAAAAACGACAGGTTGTGTATATATAATTGTGGATGTGTAAGTGGGTGATAAACTTTAAAAGGCTCTGTGTTTGTTTGCAGTTGGTTATTTTAAACTGAGAGTTTTAACTCGCCTTCACTTACATATACCCAAAGTATTTTAGAAACGTACGATAGGTGTGAAACATGGACTGTCTGTGTCTTAGGGTTTGCCTGAGGTCGTCATCGGGATGGCCGTCCTTATTTTGTCCAGGCCTGTTTCTGTTTAAGAAGTGATGGGATTTCCGATCAGCACTTAAAAAGTTAATACAGACTGAAGTAGTTGGACAAACGTGTCAAGAGTGTGGCTGCATACATGGGTAATTTCATCCAAACATATGTTTCCTCCTCTTCTTTCATGTCCCCTAAAGAACCATGCCAGGTGCACTGTAACTTAGCTATCTACTTACAGTGTAGTTTTGAACCCACGTGATCAGTTAGACCCCTCTGGTTGGTGGAATTCCATCGCTGAGCATGTCTTGTCTGTGGTCAATTATTGCTGGAAATGGCTACTCACCTGCATATTCAGTCAGCAGATTCTCACTTGACCTTTAAGAAATTATTAAAGGCTCTTTTCTTCTTGGAACACTTCTGCTAGCCCATCTAACTGCAGACCATCTCTGTCAGCAGCAGTCTTTTGTTTACCCTGTTAAATTTTGAGCTTGTCTGCCAGGATTCAGAAGACTTCCATCTTCTGGTGTAAAGGGTGTGCTCTGCAGCACAAACTTCAGGATTGTGTGTAGAGGACCTGTTGGGCCATTTTTTTGGATGTGCGTGGGCTGCACGTGGAGATCTCATAATTAATCTGAGGTTTTTCCTCTCCCTTCTCTTAACAAATCATCTTTCCTCAGTTTGTCAGGTCAGCTGATTAAATAAGCAGTTTATCAGTACTTTATACAAGAGTCAGCTGGTCGTATTTCAGAGTGCAACATTTCACAGGCAGGCTGTAAGGAAGTCCATGCTGTCAAAACATAAAATCCCACTTGGTACCTTTGGTATTCTTCTCAAAAGCATCCACCAAATGAATCATTCAGTTATACCTTTGATCTGGCCTGTTAGTCTGATTAGTCTGCACACGCAGTAAGCTTTCACTATTTGAGGAAAACCTGAATTAATTCATTGTCTTCTGCTGGATATAGAAATGAGTGCCAAAATACAGGATAGCAAAACATTGAACTGTCGTCATTAAAATGCTTTGGGAACACTGAATTGCTTTTGAGACTGTAATTTGACTGGGTAAATGTTCTGCCTATAGAAATAAATCTTAGTTATTCTGTTGTTTTGAACTTTTACACAATCTGTGTGCTTTCTAGTTGTTGTTTTTTGTCTGAGGATCATCATTTCACCATAATGTTGAGGCCCAGAGAATCTGAGCGTGGCATGTTTGCGCAATGGCCATGTGTGGTCGTAGAGCTCCTCAAGCGTGTGAAGCCCACTATGCGTAGGCTGTATGCCGCTGCCTGATGCTTTGGGAAGGTTTCGGTGTGTTGAGTAAGAGTCATCACCAGAACTGGGTGTTTGTGGAGTCAGCCTAAGGGTTTGCATGTACTTCCTGGACTTCTAACAAATTTTGTCTGCTGTCTGTTCCCCTGTGTGCCTGGAAATAGCTGTGAAAAGGCTGATGAAGGAAGCTGCAGAGCTCCGGGAACCCACAGAGCACTACCACGCTCAGCCACTTGAGGTGAGACCGTGTGGGAGGTGGAGCCTACCTTGCCATATTTGGTATACAAGCCCTCTCATTGGATAAGGGGATTCTCCACCCAAAAACATCCCAAAGAAAATATTTCACATATAATCTCTCGAAGAAACTGACTCTTTGACTACTAGAAAAGTCCTCAAAGTGAAATGCATGCATTTGACACCAGCTGTATGTTTCCTGTCTTGTAATTGCGATTTGTTGTAGCCATTTATGACTTTTAATCCTCAGGGCTCTATTTTGACAATCTAACGCAAAGCGCAAGGCGCAAGTAACATTTATGGGCGTGTCCAAATCCATTTTGCTATTTTAACGGCGGAAAAAACAGACTTCGCGTCAGCGCAAGGCGCAAAAAGGTTGTCCTAACTATCTTAATTATTCAGATGTGTGTTTTGGGCGTAACATGCAATAAGCCAATCAGAATGGCACGTCACCTCACCTTTTAAAGGAAGGGTCGCATGCGCTTTGGCGGATTGCTATTATAATGGCGCGTTTACCTGGCTAACCAGATCGGTTTTCGGCTGAGGAAACAGATGTGCTTGTGCGCGAAGTGAAAAGGCGGGAGCAAATCATTTATGGGACCACCACTGTTCCATCTAAGCCTGTTGAGGTGAAGCAGGCGTGGAAATACGGAGAGAAATTTCTCAAAATAAATCATTTTGAGTTGTGCATAAGTTGTACTCTATAAAAAATATATGAATGAAATAAAATAACAAAAAACCATTAGTGCACTTCGAGCGTGTATCTGTGTCCGTAACGAGTGTCGTGCACCCGCACTTTTCTAAAGCTTGCCGCTTAAATATCGTTTAACAATACGCCATTGACTTTAGACGTGGTTTTTGTTGGTCAAAAGTGCAATGTCTTTTCGCTGCCTTAAAATAGCAACGCGCCGACAATGCGCCTAATCACACCTCGTTCAAAAAAGACCACTGCTACGAGCGGGAAGTGCGCGCAAAATTCAATTCAATTTTATTTATATAGCGCTTTTAACACGGAGCGCGGTCACAAAGCGCTTTACATAGTCCCGGGCCCACAGTCCCCAGAGAGTAAGCCAAAGGCAACAAAAATCATTTGTTATTTTGAAAACACGTGCGCTTGGCGTGAAAATGAGGAATGTGCTGGTACGAAACTAGCAAAACCACTTTGCGTCGCGCTTTCCGCCGGTGCAAAATAGGGCCCTCAGTCTCCTTTGATTAAATAAACAGAAGCCAGACAATAGTTTAGATGCTGCACTGGAGGAGTGGTGAAACTCAACCGCTCGTTCTGACAGGCGTGTCCTGAGACAAATGCTCATTTCATGACTGATGAAATCTACAGTCCTGTTGATTTCAACTATTGAAAATGTGAGGAAAATGCATGAAATGATTAAAATGAAATGATTAAATTTATGATGAGATCCCTAAATAATGTTTATGGGAATTGTGTTTCAGCAGTGTATCCAGCGAGTAGATTAACATTTAAAAAGACAGGCCTTTGTACTTGTAGGACAATCTCTTCGAGTGGCACTTTTCTGTCAGGGGACCTCCAGACTCTGACTTTGATGGTGGCATATACCACGGCAGGATTGTGCTCCCCCCAGAGTACCCCATGAAGCCCCCCAGCATCATCCTGCTCACGGTAGGACTTCTGTCTTAGATCTCCGATGTATCGTATGGTTCCCTCCCTGTTGGCTGGATTGTGTCACAGAAAGGCCGTCTTCACACTGCCAGACAGGATTTGAGTAATATCATTGTTAGACAAAGGTCCAACGATGCTGTGTCATGCTAATGTGGTGTTCCATGTCGTTTCTGCCTCGTTTGCATGTGTAGAAACATCAAGCTACCTCTGTGGAGTTCACACCCTGAGGAGAATTTCTAAGTGAATATGAATTGCATCTGCAAGTTGGAAATAAGCCCTCACTTTAACTAATGGCCCACTTTGTGACACCCATTCTAATATGCCAGAACTTCCTGGGAGGGGACGGTGCATGGTCTATATTTATGTGGAGTCTGTCACCATCTTTTCAATGATCTGTGCATCATGGGGGTCAGACCTGGAAGCCTGTCTTATTTGCCACAGGCATAATTGCACCATTTAATGTTACCCCAACCAGTACTCGCGTTTATGATATCGATAAGACAGCAGCTGGTGCAAGTCTTTTGCACTGTTCACTTGTCAGCTCACCTGCTTCATGTTCACTGAAAGTTCACCGAGCCTCCATCTGTCCATCTCCGCTCCAGTCCTACCCACACCTTTATCTGACTCCGTTTCCCCGTCAGCTTACGCTCAGTCCTGTGTGACCACCAGCTTTCTCTTTCAGCCCAATGGCAGGTTTGAAGTTGGGAAGAAGATCTGTCTGAGTATATCGGGCCACCACCCTGAGACCTGGCAGCCATCCTGGAGCAGTGAGTACCGGCAGTCTGGCCCTACGCTCTCATCCTTGGGTTAATTAACCCCTACACTGTAAATATTCCTTATATAATGGAAATGAAATCCGACTCAAGTGGTGCTCGGTATATATTTAAGAATCGTGTTTGGTCCTAATGTTTCATTTATTTATTTTAAATTTATTATGGTTGATTTTAAAGAAAAGTGGTGAAGGGTAATCGTGGAGTTATTTTTTTCAGCTGACACACTGCCCTGGTAATTGAGCGTGTATCGGAGTAGTATTTATGTCACCTTTTACCTGTATTTGTACTTCGATGGCAGTGTCCACGTCAGGCAGTCCTACATGCACTAGAGGGCGTCTCCCTGGAGGACATAGAGAGAGGCGTGGCTCCCTCACTGCCCTAAGGTTTCCCCCTTATCAGTCTCGCTGCGTTGCTTTGTGTGATGGAGGGCAACATCAGGGCAGATGGATAAAACGATGGCTGTTTGGAAACATCAGCGCGTTCGGGGTGGATCACCTCATGTCCTGGGGAAATAAACCGATCCTCATCCTCTGCCAACGGACTGCTGTGGAACTTGATGTACCTTTTCAGAGATTTTGCTTGTTTTATTTAACGTCTCCGCACAGGACCCCCACCTCCTTCTCCCTTTCATCTGTGTGTTTCTGTTGTAGTTAGGACCACCCTAAAAGCCAAAGGACCCCCCCAAATTTCTCTCCCTGACTTTCATCTGTGTGTTTCTCTTCAAGTACGGACCGCCCTAATAGCCATCATCGGATTCATGCCAACTAAAGGAGAGGGAGCCATAGGATCCCTCGATTATACCCCAGAGGAACGGCGAGCTCTCGCCAAAAAGTAAGATTTATCGGATTATAGCACCACTGTGGCGGCACACTCACACCAGGCATCCACACTCCAGTGGGGGGGTGGTGGGGGATGACGTGCTTGGAAATGGCAGAACGTGTGCTGTAGATACAGCCATCATTAAAATAAAGCACAAGTGGTGGGAATAAGTGAGTTAATTTCTGCATTTTCACCAGGTTTGGTTAGAAGGGTATTCAGGCCATAAGATGACCAATTAAAGCCTAGTAGATGTTTATCATATGGTCTTTTTAAACATGTCTATAGAATACATGTGGGATTGTAATGTGGGAAATGAACATATTAGCTGATATAATTAATCTCATGAGGTTATGGTACCCCGGAGACCTTGTCAGATCATGGATGTTCTGTTATGAGCATACACTTTAGCCTTTTTGCTGAAGCCTATGTTCAGGCATGTTGTCAAATTTAAAGGTGTTCTAACAGACTATGGGCTTTGTCTGACTGCCCCATTAACACACAACGACGGCGCCATTAAAAACTGCCTTCTTCATTAATACGTGAAGATTAGATGTGACTTGAGGAACACATTTCTGTCAATAGAGGTCTGCTTATCTCACTGATGAAAGATTTTTTTTTTCTTCTTTATGCCAAGTCTCCAACCAATTGATTTTGATCTCCAGTTTGTAATCTTCTGGTAATCAGCATAGTTGCCACTCCACAAGGGGCTGGAGTGCCGTCTACAGAGGCCTTATTCCCCATAGCTGTTTTCATTTCAGATGTCTCAGTTAACAATGTGAACATTATTCCACACTCTCTGCATCTCGTCTGGCTGTTTGTGTCATGTTTCTCTGTCCTTGTCAAGGTCAGTCTTTTCAAATTTGTATATCTCAGAAGTAAGAGTAAAACGTCTGCTAGTAGTTACATTGGTGGAGTGGTACTGCTGTTTTGGACCTCTGAGGTTGGAATTCCTTCCTGTGCTCTGTGCTGAGCTTGCATGTTCTCCCCGTGTTGCTCAGGCCTCCTAATGGAGGCCAAAGATATGCAGTTAGACTAAATGGCATTTATAATTTGCCCAGTGTTTATGTGCCCTACAATAGACTGGCACCCCATCCAGAGTGTATCCTGACTACCTGGGAGAGGTTCCAGGCCCCCCTGAGGGCCTGACCAGGATGGGTGATATAAGTGTTATAGTTACATAAATTTCCACTTTATGTGACATGGCTGAGTGTGAGTTTTGTGCCATATTAGGGATGCACATTTCCACATAATCCCTGAGAGCCACACTGCAGTGCCTGCATGACCTCAGTCCACTCGTACATCTCCTCAGGTCACAGGATTTCTGTTGCGAGGCGTGCGGCTGCACCATGTGCGGCGCCCTGCTCTCCCTCACCGCCAACAGCAATCCGAGTCAGGGTGACCGACAGGCTACGGAGCTGGCGAAACAGATCAGCTTCAAGGTGCGGCGGGGGGGTCGCTGTAGGGGACAGTCTCATATTTTATGCAGCACTGATGCAGTAGAACCCTTGCGCCGCAATGATGAACCAGTTGTTTTCAAATTTCCCTGCGCTGTAATGAAAATATAAGCATTCACTTCTGCCCTTTTGTCATCAGAGCTAGGACAGCTGTGATTTTTGTTAAACCATAGAACAGGAGGTCAACAGGAAGTTCTCTGTTCTCTATGCTGTTGGTGACCCATCATTTGCATTTTCCTGCAGGCAGAGTCCAACACATCCAGTAAAGCCACAGTGAACCAGGCAGAGCCCAGTGAGACCCCAGAGGCTTCTATCAACGAAGGACTGGAAGTCCCAGCAGCAGCTGCTGCAGCAGAGCAGGTGAGACACAAGCAGCTCTGTTGAGAACAGTTCCCGTCCGTCAACAGCAGCTGTAAGATGAGAACCCGCTGGTCTGGGACCAGCTCTGTGGATGAAACTGACTGCTGAAATGAAAACTAATGGAGTGGTAGGCACTGATTCTCAGGAGAGACGAGTAGCTTTTCACATCAATTCTCTACTGATGTGTCAGTGGTTAACCTGGAAACCAAGAGGACGGAAACGTTCAGATGTACAGTGAACTGTTGCGTACCATGGGCATTCCTGACAAGAAGGTGTGACACTCTGACTCTATCAGTGCAGGTGGTCACCCGTTTTTCAGATTTACCATCGTTTATTAGTTTGTTTCTAAAGTTGAGACCCCTGATGATGTCACTCTCTCTTCGTCCTGCTGTGGCTTCGGCTGCGTTTGCCTCAGAACGCCATTTAAGGCTTTGGATCCAGAACAACTTTGCCCATGGGAACAGGCATGAATATAAGGTCAATCAAATGACCTGGCTTTCCGAATACAGACAGCAGTGAGCATTTGAGCATGTGTGGTCTGAGGGGAAAACGAATCCTCAGAGATCATTAAGTCACTGCCAACAACAGAAATGACATCAAGTAGCTTAGAAAAGATTCCCATCGACCATAGAGGTAGCTCCTGTATCAAGCTAATGTATCGGTGTATTAATGCTAAGAACTATGAGGGTAACATTCACAGTAAAATTACACTGAACGTAAGAGTAAAGGTTTGATTATCCACGGATACAGACTTCAAGGCTTATCATGAACTCGCAGTAGAGTCCACTAATTACACTACGTTATATTCAAAGGTGACCCATTAAGGCATGTATATTGTGACTACGGTGACTCAGTAGGTAGCACTTTTGCCTCATACCTCCAAGGTTTTGGATACACATGCCACCTCCGCTTTGTGTGTGTTCAGTTTGTGTGTCACTCCGTGTTGTGTGGGTTTCCACCCCCAGTCCAAAGACATATAGTCATAGGCTAACCAGCATTTTTAAACCGCCCACAGTGTCCGTGTATGTGGGCTGTGATGGAGTGACTTCCAAGGTGCACCCTAATTCTGTGCCTTGTGCTGCCTGGTGTAGCCTCCAAGCCCCCTGTAACCTTGACCAGAATAAGTGGATGTCAGATGGCTTATATCAGTGGTCTTTATCTTAGACAGTGGATTTCTAGTTGATGTAACAAGGCTCAGTAGGAGTATTGGGCCTTATGCAAGTGTGGTATTCTATACAGTCTAAAATGGTTGTTTCAGATTGTTGTTTTGTTTTTGCTATAAAGTTTGATAATTAAAGGGAACCTGAGTAGACTTTCTCTCCATTTATTTACTGAATGAAGTTAGCCATTACCTTTGCGTGACAAAGTAATTGCCCCCTACACTCAATAATTGGTTACATTGACTTTAGTGGCAGTGGCTGCAACCAAATGCTTGCTGTGATTCATTATCATTCCTTCCCATTACTGTGGAGGACTATTAGCTGTCTTCACTGCAGAACTGCTTTAATTCACCAAAACTGGTGGGCTTTCAGGCATGAACTGTTTGTTTCAGCTCCTGCCACAGTGTCTCAGTTGGGTTTATGGCTGATCTTCAGCCAGGCCTTTCCAAATTCAATTCAATTTTATTTATATAGCGCTTTTAACATGAAGCATTGTCACAAAGCGCTTTACATAATCCTGGGCCCACAGTACCCAGAGAGTAAGCCAAAGGTGACAGTGGCAAGGAAAAACTCCCTCAAGAGGAAGAAACCTTGGGAGGAACCAGACT
>JAACJT020000033.1:1623257-1636751 GCA_009936485.2 Gymnarchus niloticus | reverse complement strand
TTATCTTACATCTTCTCCTTCCAATTTAATGGAATTTTATGGCCTTGGGTACCAGCTTCTCCGTATTTGTTTTTTTTTTTTTTTTTTTTTTTTTTTTTTTTTTTTTTAACAGGGTGTACAGAATTCTGTCCAGGAAAAGAACTCTTCACTTTTCAGACTCTTCAAATGTTTATGACCGGCTAAGTTGAAAGTTTTTCTATTATGTTGATTCTACATGAGAGCTAAGGGAGATCTGAAATCATTGGGGATGAAAACAGCTCAGGTGTTGTTTTTTGAGGTTCCTCCCCCCCGATTCCAAGGAAACGGTTACGGATGTATCACGGCTGACAGAAGCCTGTTAAGTGGCTTCTCCCGGCCTGGTTTGCCAGCAGTGTGCCTGGCTCTGCCGTGGGACCTCTGAGGATAGGTGACATAGACACTTAGCAGAGTCCTCTCTCTCCCACCACAGGAGTTGTCCTCTGTTCAACTCAGCCTACCAACAGCTTTGATGTTCCTCCCCATTATTTCCTTGAATGCATGTTTGAGTGCCTTTCAAACAATGGCAATTCCAGTTTTGAATCTGTTCCTTTAAAAACAGCATGCTATTCTACCTGTATATTTCTAAAGACACATGTGTGCATGTGGTGTGTGCATGAGTCTGGGCAAAAGTCTTAGGCAGATAAAGTTTAAGTTTAAACCACATTTATGATTGATGTGAAACTGACTTCGTGCTGGTTAAAGTGTGTTAGATTGCATCTTTCAAGAACATCCCTCCATGTCACCCCAAAATTTACAGTTACCGTTCAACATACTAACATACTTGTTGAGCTCAACTAGGACTGCACCTTGTTCAGCTAATCAATACCTCATAAATTGAATTAACTGGTTAGGTTCACATGTTAAGTGAGCTGGTGGTAAAAATAAAAAAAAATACATGGAATGACTGGGGTGTTTTCAAGGAGAGGTTTAGGAACCAAAGTTATGTTGTTTGAGACATCCAGCCAGACATCAATATTATTTCTGGAGAACAGAAGAAATTATTTTTACTTTTTTGTATTATTGTTTGTCTACATTGTAGTGTTAAATTGTTTTTTCTGAGCAAATATACATTTTCTTGGACTGCAAGGCAAAGACAATTTTAATTTAAATTATGTTTATTTTGGTGTAAAACTGTAACTTTGCCAGTCAAAGTGAGTCATTTTTCATATTTCAAAACACCTCCAAGTCGCCTCGGAATTAGCAGTGAGTAACCAATAAACCCATCTATTTCTTGAACTCAATTACAAGTAAACCTAGCTTGGCTAATCAATACCTCATAAAATTAATTCCGTAATTAACTTTAAGTGAGTTATTCACAAAATTTAACAAATACATGTAATGGCTGAGGTGCTCTTGAGGAGAGGTTTGGGAACCAACCAGATATCAGTAATATTTTGGAGAATGAAACAAAGCTGTCATTTTTTTTTCCTTTGTATTACTGTTTATTTGAATATATTCTAATGCTAAATTGTTTTCTTTCTGAGCAAATACACACTTACTGGCCAAATAAATGGCCTTAACCATTTTCTTTGCTTGCCTAAGACCTTTGCACAGTACTGTGTAAATATATAACCTTAATACAAATCCCAGGCTCTATTGCAGAGCACAGCCTTAGTCTTGCAGTGATCAGTAAGACAGGATTTATTCTGCTGCTAATCCATGAGAAGGAAGGTCCTCCATTAACACTAAGGCAGAGCGTTTTCCCCTCTCCCACTTGGCTTGGCTGCATTTGACGAAGAAATTTCTTCTATTGCAGCACGATCGAAGGGTGGCCGGCAATGTGCATTACAGGTTAGAGCTGAAAATGAAAGACAGTTTGTTTAAAAGAAACCCTAATCTGTGAATTCCTGGCTTACAATGTGGAAATGCGGTTTTCTCCATGCTAAGTAACTGCAGGTTACGCCAGTGTCTTTTCCATAGTCCAGCAGATCTACACATTTTGACTGCGTTCACTTTGCCATCAGAAACCCTAAATGGTGGCAGCGGTGAGATTTGATCAAACCACTTATAGCTTGGGTGGTTTCATGGTAGCACTGTTCTGCCCTAGACGCGAGTTAAACTGGCAGCTGCTCCTCATGGCTGAGCCAAATAGACGATCTCCTCCATACCGATGAGCCCCATGGGCACCTCCTTGCCAGGGAAGTGCCACGTTACAGATGGAGGACGCTGGTCCCAGTGTTAGTAGGCCAGTATGCTCAGTGTCGGAACACACTAGAAGCTGAAATATAGTCATCACCCATCTGTCACTATTTTGGTTTATGCCCCTTGCCTTAAAATTCAAAGGCAAGTTGCTTCTGTAGTCAGTTCAGTCAAGAGCACAAGTATTTTGCTAGTAATATTTCTGTTAGCTGTAGTCTTGGTTAGATTCAGCTTTCTCAGATTGCTACAGTTTGTCATGTTGTACCTTTAAACTACACAAATTAAAGTCCAATCACAGTACGATAATCTCACAGAGACCATAAGATTGTATACGGGAGATGTGACTGTATGCAGAGGAGAATTGTGGGAGTTTACGCTGCCACCTACCTCCACAGTGCCCCCTGAGTCACCTGGGTATTTAGTGGTCAGCCATACGGTGATGTTCCTGACTCAAGACATGGGTGACAGCATTATGGAGAGAGACCACACAGTTGGATCATGGCCGCGAGTTAATACATTGTGTCATGTTAAAATGGGAACAGGACAGATATTTTGGTGGGAGTTACACAATGCTGTGTATATCTTCCATGGTGTCTTGGCTACTGTTGCAGCTGAGCTCTTAATTAATCTGGCTTGTGCTGTAATACATAAATACTTTTTTTGGGAATGTGTTTGATACGATACACCTCCTTTATTTGCCCATCTTAAATGTAATTTTAATTTCAAACTTAGTGTCATGGGATCAGTAAATGAAAAATAGCACTCTGTAGCCTGCAAAAGTCTAATTATAAGGTCGGCTGGAATAAACAGTTGTGTTCTTTAATCTCTCAGCTTTGGGACTCAGCGAAAAGGCATGATGTTTTCCTTTACAAATGTAATTGTATTGGAATTACAATTACGATTACATTTGTATTGAAATTGCTTTGTAATTAATCACATTTCAATGAACAGGTAAGTAGTGATTCATTCTTCTAGCCACCTTTGGTTTATTGCCGTTTCCAGCGATGATTAGTGCACAGGAGGAGTTCATGCAGCTCTCTGTTTAAAATCATCCTTGGTGTCATTGTGGCTGTCATGTTCCATACACCAAACTGTTTAAAATCAGCATGGTGGTCCGGTGTGATCATGAAGCCTTGGGGAACACCAACAGCCAGACATTTCACTCCCCAGGGCCTGCTGTCCCCGTGGGTGTAGATGTGCAGGTGGAGAGCCTTGACAGCATCTCAGAAGTGGACATGGTAAGAGGCTTCCCTCGGTCCATCAGTCTCCACTGAACAACTGAGTGAATCACTTATTTTAGCAAATTAAGTAAGAGTGTATTACTAAATGAAAAAGAATTCAGTTCCTTTGCAAAATCACTAAATGATCCCCTCTCTCCAAAACTGTCAAAACCCTCATTTCTATAATATTGTCAGTCTCTTTTTTGGGATGACAAGGAGTAATCATTTTTTCAGGTCTGTTGAACATATTTAAACAACACAATAAAAAAAAATTAAACCTTGGGATCAATGCACCTTTCTGTAAGGTGTAATCACTCCAAGGTCGGACTCTGTTTTGCATGTGTCTGCTCGAAGCTTTAGCCGTGAGGTCTTGCACTTACAGTGTGATCTAGCAAACAGCAACACAATCATAATGTCCCCACACCAGGTATAAGACCGAGGAGCTTCTTACAGTGTTGAGTGTTAGCTTCACCTCCCCTTCATTTTCGTTATTCGTAACATTGCTGTAACTTTACTGCTTGTGTTCCTCTGTCTGAGACTTGACCAGCCTCCTACCTGATACTTTACTATGACCAGATGCAAGGAAGGAACTTTTTAATGATGGTACACAGTCATGGCAGTATCAAGATCAGTCTGTTTAACCCATAAATACAGTACGCTCCATATATTTTCCCATCAAAAAGCAGTCTCTCTGGGATATTATCCAGAGATGAACCGCCATACCTGGGAAGCGGCCTGAGAGAAAGGGTTAATGCATGCTGAAAGCGGTGTTGGATAGAGCATAAATAAAGGGCCAAACCCTGTTCACTGTGAAACACAGGACTTCACCATGACCCTGTACCTCAGGCACTACTGGAAAGATGACCGTCTGTCCTTTCCCAGCACAAGCAATAAGAGTGTGACTTTTGACGGCCGCCTGGTAAAGAAGATCTGGGTTCCGGATGTCTTTTTTGTTCATTCTAAGAGGTCCTTCATTCATGACACCACAAGTGAAAACGTCATGCTCAGAGTGTTTCCCGATGGCCATGTGCTCTACAGCGTGAGGTAAGCAGGCTTTCTCCCCACATGTGTTTTCTGGTATTACCAAGCAGTAGATGCGGAGAAAACTTGTTCTGTCTTTTTAGACAGATCTATTAATGGCCAACGACAGAATTTTAAAATAGCATTTAGAAGCTAAATAAACCAGTTTACTGGGGACAAGTAATATGTCCTTTTCTTGATTGATCCAACTACGTTGTGTGTTTCTTTGTCAAAAGCCCAAACTCCTTCTGTTTTTCTTGACTAGGGTCACTGTAACTGCTGCGTGCAACATGGACTTCAGCCGTTTCCCGCTGGATTCTCAGACCTGCACGCTAGAGCTGGAAAGCTGTGAGTAGCAACAGCCAATAAGCGAGCACGACCTGAGCGTGAGCTGATTCTGAGCATTAACGGTGGTCACCAGATGCCTACACCGATGACGACCTCATGCTCTACTGGAAGAGCGGCGACGAGTCGCTGAGCGCCGACAACAGGATCTCCTTGTCTCAGTTCCTTATTCAGAAGTTTCACACTACCTCCCGACTCGCCTTCTACAGCAGCACAGGTAGAACTGCCGTACGATTCTCAGGAACACACAGCTTAGTCCTTGTTATACTGAACGAAATCACAGTAATGATGACAAACGGTATTAACACCAGGCTCATGTAAATACGTGGTGGTGCCACAGGTGTGCTTGTTACACTTTAGCCCCGGTTTTATTTTTAATTTGATTTTCCCAGCTCCATACCCCTGCGTTCCTCTTGTGTCTTCCCTGCTGTCTCTCCCAGGCTGGTACAATCGCCTGTACATCAGCTTCACCCTGCGTCGCCACGTCGTCTTCTTCCTGCTGCAGACCTACTTCCCGGCCACGTTGATGGTCATGCTCTCCTGGGTGTCCTTCTGGATCGACCGGCGGGCGGTCCCTGCCAGAGTCTCCCTCGGTGAGTTCCGGACCCTCTTAATCAACAGGGATTGAGAACTCCTTCATTGAGGTCTTCGCTCTTAACGGCATCATGGGATTGCGTGAAGGGAGGAGGCTTACGTTGACCTGGGGTTTGCGTTGATGGGTGATTTCAGGCATCACCACGGTGCTCACCATGTCCACCATCATCACCGGAGTCAACGCCTCCATGCCGAAGGTCTCTTACATCAAGGCTGTTGACATTTTCCTGTGGGTCAGTTTCATCTTCGTCTTCCTGTCCGTACTGGAGTACGCTGTAGTCAACTACCTGACCACTGTGCAGTACGGGAGAGAGCAGAAGCTTAGGGAGAAGGCCCAAGAGCAGGTAAAAACAGGCTGTTCCCGTGAAACTCCATCCAAAGCAAGGTGTCTTTATACACTGGTAAAATGGCTACATCATGTTTTAGAACAGCTAATTCCACAGCAACCCTGAAACTGACACCTTCAGTCTATGATGCTCAATTCGTCCCACAGCCCTCGCCCTGCTCCTGTGGCCCGTCCCATGCTCGGACCATGATGGTCGATGGGACGTACAGCGAGCCAGACGCCAACAGCCTGGTGGGCTACACACAAGCCCCGATGATACCCGACGAAGTGCCGGAGAAACAGGAGTGTGTGGTGACACGCTTATCCTTTGACACTGAGTCACCCGTGACTGCTGCCAAGGGCCTCATCCACGACACCCATGCCATTGACACGTACTCCCGTGCGGTCTTCCCAGGGGCCTACATTATTTTCAACCTCATCTACTGGTCCATTTACAGCTGAGCTCTGCAGATCTGGTTGCCGATGTAATGGAATAGTTACAGGAATAGAAAAGCACTCGCCTCTTTGCATGCACGATAAGATGCAGGACATCTAGAGAACTCTCTCCTTTCAACAAGGGGAGATCACTGCAATTACAGACCTCACAGTGGGACTTATGGACTCCTATGTGGATTAGCATTGATTTTCACCATCACGCACAGTCAAAACTAAAATTTCAAACCGTAGAACCGTCTGTATTACTCAGTGCAGTACTGGCTGCTGTGTGGCTATTGTGTGGACTGGACTGAAAGAGCCAGATTTATTGTAATTAATTATGTTCATGTCTACATGTGTATATTTCATGTCTGAATAACATGAGTTTACATTTTTTATTTTGATTTAATTACTAGGCTTTTGTAAGGAAAGTGGTGGTTTCCATATTTCCATTTCATGCCAATAATTCCTTAATTTCTTTTAGTTAAGGAACTGTGCATGCAGGAGGGGGGGGCTTTAGGGGGAGATGGCTACACCGGAACGAAATGGGAAAACCAAAGTGTGAGGAGCTTCTGCAGGGAGGGTGTCATCGGTGGCCTGAAAGACGGCGAGGATAAATCTGGTGGGAGGCTTCAGTTCTCTGGCTACGTTGGCTCAAGAGCTGCTGGCTGATTCTCGCAGCCGGCTGTTGCCTGTGTCATCAGTGAGCTTCCCAGGATTCCCAGCAGAACACCAGCGCTGTCCAGCAGTGTGGTGCTGAAAGGATGGTACCACAGTGGTACCGCTATTGAGGTGACTATATGATCAGAACAGCTTCTACAGCAAGTCAGCTCTGCATGACCTAAGTTTCTTGGGTTATTTCAGGCGCAAATGCCTTTCAGAAGAAACTAAAAAAAGGATTACCTGTATGTGTCTGTGTTGTATGTTATTTAACCAGAGTATTAAAACTCTTTGCAATACAAGAAAATACATAGTCTCCCAGGATTACTCAATAAATATCTGCATTTACACTGTCAGTATTATTTACGAATATCCAGTTAGGCATTTTATTGTAATTTTTTACACTCTCTTATAAACTCATGGACTTGTAGACATGACAGTCTTGTTTTAATCAAATGTGAACCATAATTGAAACACTTTAATTTTTATTTATGTTTATGCTCATTTTTTACACCATTTTAACTTAACTTTGCCAGACTGTACTGCATCACTGTTTTTTGGTTATTTGTTTTATTTCAGAAGCGTCTGAAGACTTTTGCAGAATTTCTCACAGTATTGACTAATGACTGTTTCATTCAAAGATCACTAAAGTTTAGTGAAGCATTGAAAACAGAACCTTAAATTAACCATTTTTTTTGTCCTTGAGAGCACTCTCCTGGTGTATGGGGAGGCTTCATACTCTCCACCATGGAGATCTCCTACTCTGCCACAGCCAGGATGTCTAGTGAAAATTTCAGCATGAATATTACCCTCTTCCATAATGTGTGCCCCCTACACAGTCAGCCTTGTGGTCACCCTGATGAGTGTCACAGGTGTTTCCTTTTAATTTGGTAAGCCTGTGGAATGTTCTACTCCACCTATAGGATGCAGATCCCTGCAGAAACATACCTACTAGCTGTTGAAGTTTAACTTTGTAATACAAACCAATTTTTGCTGATTGAAAATGTAAATGTGTACTCTTGAGGCATCCATCTCTCCATCCGTTGGTGAGCCTGGAGTTTAATACTATTTCATCAGCTCCACTTTGACTATTTTTGTATTTTTTAGAGCTGACTAAATAATCTTGGACTCCATCCATCCATCCATTGGAGGCGCCTGGAGCTTAATAATAATAAATAAAATGCTATTGAATAAAATGTACACTATGTGTGGATAAGTTGGAGCCATAACTGCATCTATAAATTGACTTAAAGCAACTGAAAAACAAGATTAACAGGTCCTGCTTCTCTGGTTTTCTTTGCTGAATTCATGCGAAAGGAATTTTACTGAGCTGTGATAAGGTAACGGAAATACCCCAGAAAATCGGCTTTTCTCTAGTAGTATGGTGAGATAAGCATCCAGCCATTAGATGTGCAGTTTCCTGTTGAGAGAGCAGTACAGCATCAATATTCATACCAGAGTCCCTAAGGACAATCCCTCTCACACAGGTTTGCTGATTGATTGACCTTTTTCCCCCATCAGCCCAAGCATCCTTTCGTTATGCTAAGACTGTGCACAATACTTAAGAGCTCAGTCACCTTTGAAGGTTGCTTTGGGTTCTGAGTGGGGATGCCTGTCTCCACACGGCAGGTCAGTCCAAATTCGTGATCACGCAGAAGACTTGATGCCTCCCCTGAAATGCCGTTTGCTAAGAGAGGGTGGACATCTGTCCAGCTGCTCCTGTGGCACACCTGAGGAGGGTTCGCTGAGTGCCACTGAAACCCTTGTCAAAATGGCATCTTCCCGGCAACCAGGACATGCTTAGTATTTCAGAACTTTTTATAAATCAGAACCAGTTAAGAAAGCTGTTTATACCCAAACTGCTGCCAAAATATAGGTCAGAAGAAGACCTATTTTTTAAAAT
Organism: Gymnarchus niloticus; assembly: GCA_009936485.2. Classification (NCBI taxonomy): domain Eukaryota; kingdom Metazoa; phylum Chordata; class Actinopteri; order Osteoglossiformes; family Gymnarchidae; genus Gymnarchus; species Gymnarchus niloticus. Next base: position 1,628,092 of record JAACJT020000033.1, on the reverse strand, counting down.
TCAGGGTAACTGGAAGGCAAGAGGTTCCATTGAAAGCTGCTACTTTGCTTACTTTCTGTAGGTTCTCTGTTTACAGACTCCTGTCAAACCCTGGGATTCAAACCTGCACTCCAGAGAGTCTTTACAGCTGTGTTGCCTTAAAGGCCAGTGCCTGCCTCTGTCTTCATGTCCTCTGCTTTGATGGCATCCACTGGAGCTCTAAATATGCCTTTGTTCATCTGTGTTTCTAAAAGGACCCGTGGCCGTACCGAACAAGGTTCAGCAGCTGAGAGCTGCCCTACCTCCTTATGTGACGGCTTGGGCATCTTGGGACTCTAAGAAACGCAATCTCCTCACTGAGAGAAGCAAACCTCCGACGTAGAGAATCAGCATAATTCAGTCCATTGGGCCACACCTGTCCTCCAGCAGGTCAGTGTGATTTAATTTCCAAGAACAGCCACCAAATGATAATTCAAAGTATCTGCCAGCCACATGTATAAAAATGATTCAGAATGGGCAAATTGCCACGGGCAGTAGAGCAAACTTTCCATAAGTAACACATAATTTAACTTAATCTTTTTTATGGACTTCTAAAAAGTAAAATAGAACAAAAAACAGCCAATTCCAATTTCATAACATTGTAATGGACTGGGGTTACTAATCCTTAAAACAATTATAATTGCTGCCTGCAAAGTGCCGTTAACATCCAAGTATGTTTCAAAAGATTAAAAGTGAAGCTGAATTATATTCAATAGTTAATCAATTTTAAACGAAAAATGTAATTCACAAGTTCCCCCTTGTGAAATGTTCAGTTCTGTGGAGATTGGCATGCAGGATTATTTACCTATTTGCATTGTGAGTTTCTATATGTTGAAAACAGGCCATTTTAAAAGATGGAAAATTTCAATAAAAGATATTAAGCTGTCCACTAATCTAAGAAAAGCATTGTTGTTAAACTGAGATCTGCTCTTGCCCATTCCTCTCCATTTTTTGACAAGTAGCTCAAAACAGTAGCAGCTCAATCATAGCCAAAGTCTGCACTGCATATTCTCTCTCTGAGTGAGCTTGGCAAGGGACCAGGACTTCTTAAGAAGTAGGCCAAATCAGTTGAGTGAAGCCCGGTGGCAGGAGGACCCCCACAGTCTTCAGAGTATCAGCACTCCGAATGAAGCTCAGCGTAGTACAGACCCATTGACTGACCCCAGCTTGGAGGCCAGTCAGCCGCAACCAGCAACAGAGATCAAGATGGAAGAAAGAAGATGTCAAATCCTGTGACCTAAATCCAGCCAGAAGAGAGAGTGGAAGACCATCAACACAGACCTCGTCCATTTACTAGAAGAACAGAAAGGAGCTGCGGAAAGAAAACTGGAGAAAATGGGATCTATTATTTATAACTATGGCGTTGAGAGATTTGGAGTGAAAGGGAACACTCAGGGAGTGCAGAAAGGTTCTACAACCCAAGTCCAGAAGGCAGCGGGAGATTGATAGGCTAGTGAAGGAAGAAGTCAACTGAAAAAGCAGTGGAGGAAGGCCACCGAGGCAGAAAGGGAAGGTGTTGATGTACTGCAGGCTGAGTTAAAGCAGCACTAGACAAAGCTGCAAAGAGTAGAATACCTAAGACAACAACATAAGAGGAAAGAACGGACAAAGACCCGCTTCTACAGGGATCCCTACAACTTCGTTAAAAGCCTCTTTAGCAAGGAAAAGAAAAACCTCAAAATACCCATACAAGTGCTGGAGGAGCACCTGAGGAAGACCTACTCTGACGACCGGAGGCATGAACCAGTCACCATCCCGAATGACATGCCACCAATTCATCCACCTGAACACCACATGGATACAAGGCCCCCCACATGGGGCGAAGGGGAGACTATTGTGAAATGGGCAAGATCAGCTTCAGCTCCTGGGCCCAACGGTATTCAGTACAGGCTCTATAAGAACACCCCTGGAGTTCTGAAATACCTCTGGAACCTGATGAAGGTAGCTTGGCAGAAAGGAATTATACTTAAGGCCAGAATAAGTGGCTTCTCAGGATGTCTGGAACACACTAACATCATATGGCACCAGATACAAACTGCCAGGAAGGAAAGAAGAGACCTGCATGTGGTTTTTTTAGATCTTGCCAATGCCTTTGCATCAGTTCCTCATGAGATCCTATGGACAGCCTTTAACTTCTTCCATGTTCCAAAGAACATCACAAAGTTGATTAAGACCTATTTCCAGGATCTCCAGTTCTGTGTCACAACACAGAACTACACCACCACCACCTGGCAGCATCTGGAGATAGGTATTATGGCAGGCTGTACCATTTCTCCGTTGGCATTCACCATTGCAATGAAGCTCATTATCCGTGCATCTCGCTGGGTGGGGGGAGGCGAGCGGGTCAGGGATGGGCTACGTCTTCCACCAGTCGGGGCTTACATGGATCACATGACCACCATAACAACAACGAAACCGTGCACCAGACGCCTGCTACAGAAACTTCAGGAAAATATCAAGTGGGCATGAATGGAAAGTAAACCACGTAAATCTCACAGCATATCAATTGTCAAAGGCCAACTCACAGATGAACAGTTCTATATAAACAATGAACCAATTCCAAAAATCCTGGAGAAGCCCATCGAGAGCCTTGGAAGGTGGTATAATGCCGACCTTAAAGACACCCAGCAACTGGAACAACTCAGGCAGTCAACAGCCTCAAGCAAATTAACAACACTGCTCTACCAGGGAAGCTGAAGTTGTGGTGCTTTCAGTTTGGGCTGCTACCCCGACTCATGTGGCCAATAACTATGTACGAGGTCACACTATCGCATGCCAAGCGACTGGAGAGGCTGGTGAACTCACATGTGAGGAAATGGCTTGGACTACCAAGGTGTTTCAGCAGCATCGGAATCTACAGGAACGGAGCCCTCTCATTGCCAATCTCTAGCCTAGTGGAGGAATCAAAATGTGCCAAGGCAAGGCTGGACATGTCCCTCACAGAATCTCGGGACCCGGTGGTGAGAGGAGTTACATCTACCCTGACAACAGGGAAGAAATGAACTCCAACCGCAGCTGTGCTGGATGCTAAATCTGCCTTCCGGCACCGAGATATAGTAGGCCATGTCCAACAAGGCAGAGGAGGCTTTGGCCTGGGAACGAAAGCACCTAACTGGTAGAAGGGAACCCCGAGTGAACACCGGACCATGGTTTTAGAGGAGGTGCACTGACAGAAAGAAGCAGCCAGGTGGTCTAAAGCCGTAGGTCAAGTGAGACAAGGCTGCTGGACGTGGTGGGAGGGTGCTGAGAAGAAGAAACTTACATGGAAAGAACTTTGGAGCATGGAATCAAATAGATTGAGTTTTATCAAGGCCACATACGACATCCTGCCCTCTCCCACAAACTTAAATCTCTGGTTTGGAGAGGATCCAACTTGTCCTTTGTGTACAGCTCCAGCAACCCTCAAACACATCTTGGTCGGATGCAAGACAAGCCTTATACAAGGCAGATACACCTGGCGACACAATCAAGTATTAAAGTGCTTGGCATTCGAGCTTGAGTGGAAGAGAGCAACCATCAACACCATACCTCTCAACAATCAGACAGTGCCTCGACAACCCCTAACTTTCATCCGGGAAGGGGAAAATCCAAAGACTGACCCCTCACCTCAGGAGGTAGGACCTCTAAATGCAGCCAGGGATTGGGAAATGCGAGTGGACCTAGGCCACAGACTGATTTTCCCAGCGGAGATTGTAACAACCACCCTGTGACCAGAGCTGGTCCTCTGGTCCAACTCCAGTAAACATGCCTACATCATGGAGCTAACAATCCCATGGGAGGATGCGGTCAACAAAGCTCATGAATGTAAGAAGCTGCATTATTCCAACTTAGCAGCAGAAGCAGAGGACAGAGGGTGGAGTGTGAAAGTACGCCCAGTTGAAGTGGGATGTAGGGGCTTTATAGCCAGTTCCACAGCCAAATTTCTCAGGGAAGTAGGTGTCAGAGGGCAGGCCCACAGAAAAGCAATCAAAGAGCTAGCCAACACCGTTGAAAGGAGTAACCACTGGCTATGGCTGAAAAGGAAAGATGCCACTTGGACTGCCAAGGGGACCAGCTGACCATGAGACACATGATCAGCCTGTGGTGGGCCTGCCTCAGCGGAGGGTGTCTTGTGATAAAAGGCCGAAACACCCAATAAAGCGGAGGTGCACAACTGACGATGTGTTCTTGTGATGGCAACGTCACCTAGTGGCCATCTCCAAACAACCCCCACGGAAGACAATTGTGGTGCAAAAACACAAGGGATTGTAACATCCAGTCCTTTCCTAAATCTAAATCTGAAATCTCTACCAACTTCAGTGTGACAAACTCTGCCAGTAGATAGCTGGCTACTGCAGATTAACTTACAGCGAAGGCCAATTGCTAGTGGTGGGATTGCTTATGTAACCTAATGCACTGGCTTAAAAGTATGGGCTGTACCCACCAAATCCAGATTAATTCTCTGCAGGGAGGTGGCAAGGGTTGGGCTTAGCAGTGGGAAATCTGTCTGTCCTCATAAACTAGACATGTATGGGAAGAACAAGGCTAAACAATGATTCAGCTTTACAGACAAAACTTAAAAGACATCAATCTTCCAATCACTTAACCTCGATAAGGTTGTGGGGTCTAACAGAAAGTCTTGCTGGAACCTACAGATACTATCCCGCAGGCAGATATGGCTGGAGTACAACCCCAAATCAGAAAAAGTTGGGACGGTATGGAAAATGCAAATTAAAAAAAAAGCAGTGATTTTTAAATTTACTTTAACTTTTATTTCATTGCAGACAGTATGAACCCAAGATATTTCATGTTTTGTCTGGTCAACTTCATTTCATTTG
>JAACJT020000033.1:1594401-1623157 GCA_009936485.2 Gymnarchus niloticus | reverse complement strand
GAGAACGTCTGGGGAAGTCTGTTAACGATATCAGCTGCAGTTGAAGGAGTAATATGGTGACCAACACTCACTTTGGACACAGGCAGAGCAGCAGATCTCAGTGGTACTTCAAATGTTAACAGAGCGTGATCTATATAGCCTGCTCTATCACATCACACTGCGATAATACTTCACATTCACATATATTTAGAGTGACAATTCATTATCTATAACTGGGGTTCTCAAATATTTTTTTGGAAGGACCCTTTTTTTTTTAACATCATTTTTCCCGAGGATACCCACGTACCAAATATGCATGTATACACCACAATTATGCTAACTAAATTCATCATATACTGTATGACTCATTTATGCCGATTTACTTACAAATTTTATACTTGCAAAATTTAAGGTTGAAGAGAGCATTAGATGTATTAAGCAAAATGTATTAAAAAATACGAAAATCTCGCAGACCCCTTGGCACGTCGATGCAGTACTGTGGGAGTCCACGGACAGCGGTTTGTGCTGAAGCTGTTTAAGAAGTTAATTGAATTGAGAACGCAAACATTTACCCCTCAAAATTGAGACAAAATATAACAGTTAAAAACCAGGTTAACAGCTGTAGCCAAAAATGGTTAATTCCCAGTCATATGAGCCACTGGTGTATGTGATGATTATCATAACTACACACCGAGAATATCAGCTCAGTATCTTCTGTCTGCCAGTTAATTTCACAAGTCACACTCGTGCACTACACTTACACTGGAAAACAATGCTACGTTATCAGTTATTTTTATAGTTTTTTATTTTTTTTTTTGGCTCCTTCCAATATTCCCTACATGCTTATTCAGGCCATTTTGTGGGCACAGTAAATAATTGTAGGATTTTAATTAAAACAACTATGGACATTTTGTGTAGCATTCATTTTTAATAAATATTACATAAAGGCATATCGCTTCACCTTTACTTCTAATGTGGAAAGACCAAAGGCGTCTTTCATAGGAAACCAAAAATACTTTGATTAAGCATTATATTGTTAAATGTAGAATGTAGAACATAGCTAGAATATGGCTCGGTGGCCCCTGCTGCACCTTCATCCCGAGCTCAGTATATCTGGAACTTTCTGTCCTTCTCTGTAGCCCCATCAGGAGGAGAAGTCCCGACGTGACAAAATCCAGCACAATGAAATATGAGCAGATTTTAAGGATAGGTGACCATGACTTCACCATGAGGCCTGGCTTTGGGGGTAAGTGCCTTCGACTTGTTATTCATCTTTGGACTAAGGAAAAACATCTCCCTACATCTAATTTAAATGAAATATTCCGGTATTCTGAGATTTGGTGCATCACAAAATTGATGCATTACTACTGTTTTTGTGGCATTTGCAGGAACGTCAGTTTCCTAAATCATGCAGGTGAAAATCTTATACTACAGCAAATTGAATTCTGAAACCATCAGGGCATTATTGCTGTGGCTTAAACTGACAGAATAATTTAGTAAAGAAGGAGATTAGGACGTGATTATTTAATTAAGGGTTGGTGCCAGTCTGAATTTCATTTTCAGAAATCAGTTTTTGTCACCTGTAACGCTATTCAAACAAGGTTTTAAATGTAAAAGTCTGTTCTGTTTAGATACGCATTAGATTGTACTATCCATGACTCTTTCTTACTCCTGGAGAGCTGGTGCTTATGTTCAAATCACATTAAATAAAGCCAAATTATTTGTGCTTGTGGGGCTAAAATCCAGCAAACATATTAAAATCCCAGGACCAGCTTTGGTTTAGGCCTTGCTGGCAGGTTTGCTTAGATCAAAAGCCCGAAATTTGATTTATGCTGTCCTCAGGTCTGTAGACACTCAGAGCTGAGGTGGGATGGACCTTAGTTTCCACAGTATGGCTGAAGTTGAGTTGGAGCACATTGGACTGGTGCCTCTAATGTGGATTTTGCCAACCTCTGGTGATGTGAGGGGTTATGGGATATGCAGGTCTGAGAGCTCCTGATACATAGGATTAAAGAAAGCTTCCATTACAGGGTATGTTGCTTTAGGAATGAGTGCAAATAGTGCCGGTTACATTTGAGATGAGGTCGCTCTGAAAATAAAATGACCCGATGAAATGATGCTTTATTGATCCCAGTGGGAAATGTGGATATTAGAGCAGCTTAGATTCAGATTGCAAATGTTGAGAAATACATGGGGAATGGAGGAGAATAATTTTAATGGTACACCGAATGTGTACAGATGTGCATGTTGTGGTGGGAGTGGACACAGAAACACACAGGAAGCAGAGGCGAGGTTTATTTGGGAGACTGGACCCTCAGTGCAAAACAGCGGCTTGCTATTGGCAGCTTTGAGGCTGCAGGCTACCAGCTGCCTTTCTTGCTCTGCCTGGGTTGCTTATTTTGTCTTCCTTATCCTGGAGGAAAAGTGGAGCCATCTTGGACAATTAAGCTTTTTACACAGGAGACTTCATTTTCAGAATCCTTAATATAACCAGTCAAGTCTTATCAGAACCCCATTATCCTGTTTAATGCTGGGTTGGTTAGATGAAACCAGCTCATGGTATATGATACATGCGGTGAGATGTCAGCTCAGGAAAGCTTTACATTCTCCCGGGGGAAAATTTGGTTGGTTCCAGGTTGTGTGTGGTTCTGGAAACACGGTGACCCAGTTGTGTTTCTGCACTGCCGAGGGTGACATAAAGCTGAGGAGACCCCGTAGCAGAACAGTTCTGATGAGCGTGACTCTGAAACGTGGTTTACACTCAGTTTGTTAGCCAAATAGAAAAGTGTGCCGTCATTATGCACAAATGCTTTATCGGTCTTCTGTACTTCCTGCCTATTCTTTTACGTGTACATTTTTGTACTTTTCATATTATATTTACTGCCTGACTTGTATATGCCAAAAACAGTATCTTGTAGGTGTTTCACATCTGCATGAGTTTTCTTTGGGTATTCCTGATTCTTCCTGGAGTCAAAAAACATGCCATCAGGTGATTGCGTGTGTATGTCTGAACCCTGCAATGGACTGGCGTCCCAATTAGTGTACCACGTTCCTTGCACTTCATAGGCTCCAAGCTCACATGTACTGAATTAAGCAGCTATAGAAGAGAGATGGGTAGATGGAAGTGATGATATGAGTAAAGTGTTGTTATTAGAATAAGATTTTCTCTGTAGGTCCTCCTAAAAGAATTTTATTTTGTTTATAAATTGTTTATATAGCACAACGTATCACGAGTTCCACTGGTCTATATCCATTATCTGTGTCTTTGTTCTAAAACATAGATGTCTTTTCTGTCAGCTTATTATTTAATTATCCCAATAAAAGGTCAAACAGAATTATCAAAATGTCATCTTTTCAACAAGAATTGCGCTCAAGATTTGTATTTATATTCCAAACCAGAAGGTCTTTATTTATGAATTTGTTTTCATTCTTCTTTTTTTTTTTGATTTCTAAGTTGTTTTTTCACCATCAGTTCTGGTCCTCCCATATTGTTCATGTTTTTTCTTAAGCAAGTTTTTATTTAAACTTTTAAAGGCCCTCCAATTCCAGTTGGAGTTGATGTTCAAGTTGAAAGTCTTGATACAATCTCGGAAGTTGATATGGTGAGTCCAGACATTACCGGAATCACTGGACTGTCTCATAGTCACTTGGCCTCTTAGCATTACAATTGCCACCAGCTATTTAGACAAGACATATTGTTGATGTGAGATTAACCTTGCAAGAGTCTCAGTAGTTATGACCAAGAGCCTATAATTAGAAGAGATAAAACTTAGGCAGAGTCATAAATTTACACATAATAAAACATTACAGCCTAAGACATTACATATTGTATATCTGTTTATGTATGTTACAGCAGTTATCATAGTGGCTTTGTTGGTCAGTTAGGCAGACAATCATAATCAAAAGAGCAAAAGTCTTGTATTTTGTTGTGTTGCTTATGGTTTAGGTTGCGGCTGGGTAAGGGTTAGGGTTGTCATAGTTAGGATTCAGATCAGGCCAATAGCAATGAATGGAAGATCCCCACAAGGTTAGATATACACAGATGAGTGTGTGTGTTTCAGGATTTCACCATGACCTTATACCTGAGGCATTACTGGAAAGATGAGCGCCTGTCTTTTCCAAGCACCAACAACCAGAGCTTGACGTTTGATAGCCGCTTGCTGAAGAAGATCTGGGTCCCCGACATGTTCTTTGTGCACTCCAAAAGATCTTTCATCCATGACACCACCACGGACAACATCATGCTGCGGGTGTATCCCGATGGCAATGTGCTCTACAGCCTGAGGTATAGGCTACAGTAACCTATTTTTAATGGCACTCCTCCTCACATTTAATTCAATTGGTAATGCAAATGTATATGCAGACCTAAGACCACTTTTCTGGTACAGCCCCCAATGTGTGCAGCATAAGTTTGGGTAACAGAAATTATTTTGACATTTATACATAACCAACAGACTGAAATAAATGCAAATCTCCACACGAGTGGGGAATTCAGTGCTAATCAGGACAGTGAGGCTGGTAGAGTTACTAGAGTGATGGACTGGGGTAGTTCTGATGTTGCTCTGGAAAGGATTTCTCAGAGTTCTGAGGGAGGATATACTGTGCTTTGGAATGTATACCTGTCTCATGTTCCAGTTAGTAAATCCTCAGGGAGAGCCGTGCAGGAAGGATCCTTGGCTTGGCCAAAGTAAAACACAATTGGACCTCCAGCACAGATCACAGCCACAGCCAAGATCATGTGTTGTTTTGCCAGGGCAGGGATGTTGAGAAGAAGCATCCTCGTGAAGATCCCACTTTGTCCATGAGCTTGCTTACTTCCCAAGAATAATTTCAGCATATTTGGCTAGTTGAGGCTGACTGGGTGCTTCATTCCATCTTTGATGTGCGCCTTGCCTTTGGACTGCAGCATCTCTTCTAACCACTGTTAATGTGTCACGTTCAGTGCTGGGATTATCATCACTGGTTTCATACATTCATCTTAATGCTGAGCAGAGCTGTTCAGATGTGGTCAAAATCATTGTAGTAACCCAGACATTCGGCTACATATCTCTGCATTTAGCTGACACATAATAGGACATTTTCCCCCCTATGGAATCGATTTTCCAACAGTTTTGGTCTGGCATAGAAGCATACGATATAAAATAAATACAACTGTGAAGGAATTTGGAAAATGCCTGTAAGCATCCCACTTAGTCTTGAATGTACTTTTATTGTGTTTGCATTTTTATAATTAAAGTGGTAATTGTGGTACTGCTGTGCCTTCCAAGGGTTACTGTGACTGCCATGTGCAGCATGGACCTGAGCCACTTTCCCTTCGATACACAGACCTGCTCCTTGGAGATCGAAAGCTGTGAGTTGGCCTGTGGCCCATTTGTGCTGCCTCGTCATCTGTGCTTCAAAAGCTCACCGCAGCACTGAAGGCACAGATCTCCATTACAGATGCGTACACTGATGAAGACCTGATGCTCTACTGGAAAAAGGGCAATGACTCCCTCAGGATCGATGAGAAGATCTCGCTCTCCCAGTTTCTCATCCAGAAGTTCCACACCACCACCAGGCTGGCATTTTACAGCAGCACTGGTAAAGCATGGTACCGCTTTGTTGCGCTAGCGCACCAAAGCCTTCATTTTAAGAAATTGATAATGATGGTCAACAGGTCTGAATGGTAACGTGCTGATCTGGAGATTCAGTATGGTTCCACTGCTGTCTCTCCCAGGCTGGTACAATCGCCTGTACATCAGCTTCACCCTGCGTCGCCACGTCTTCTTCTTCCTGCTGCAGACCTACTTCCCGGCCACGTTGATGGTCATGCTCTCCTGGGTGTCCTTCTGGATCGACCGGCGGGCCGTCCCTGCCAGGGTCCATTTAGGTAAGACGGCTTCCTCAGTATCTTCATCAGTATTTCGGTATTCACTATCACAGCCTTCAGATGCTGTAATCCACGCTATCTCTGCGACCCATTTGAGAAACATGTGGTAGTCATGTATCTATATACACACAGCACTTTGTGGGGAGTATAGGCACTCTGGCGTGGCACGTGCATCCTCTTCTGTGTTTATTTTCAGGCATCACCACGGTGCTCACCATGTCCACCATCATCACCGGAGTCAACGCCTCCATGCCGAAGGTCTCTTACATCAAAGCCGTAGACATTTATCTGTGGGTCAGTTTTGTCTTCGTCTTCCTGTCTGTGATAGAATATGCTGCTGTCAACTACCTGACTACTGTGCAGGAACGCAAAGAGAGAGAACTTCGAGAGAAGGTAAGACATAAGCAGACAACCTCTGGGGAAACAGTGTAAAAATGTCAAAAGACAAGCATGTTGAAGAGGGCTAGCAGAGCTGATGTTTTATCAGATACGAGGTCCTTCGTGATAATAAATGCTTTGAACACTTTGTGACTATCACTGACAGAACTGGAACTTGGCTACTTCAGCCTAATTTTGCATTTTAAAATTTCTTTCCTGACAAAAAAATTACAAAGTACCACACTACAATAATTATCGGCACCCTGAATAAATAAAAGCAAAGTGGTCTGTGAAAAAACATCTTTATTGTTTATCCTCTTGATCTCTCATTGAAAAAATAAAAAGATAAATTTCCAGTCATTACAGATGATTTTCCTTTCAGTTATCATGAAACAAATTTTTTCAAATATACGTCTTCCAAAATTAAAGGTACCCCTAAAAAGTCAGCTTAGTAAGATCTACTTGAGGGTATGTTCCAGTCATATTTTATATTTTTAAATTCATCTGAATGATTAGGTACACTAAAGTGATCAGCCATGACTGGGGTTTAAATATGAGGTGACACACAGGCCAAATCCCCTTAGTGATCCATCACAATGGGGAAAGACCCCAGAACAGCAGCACAAATCACGAAATGACAAAAAAGAAAATAGCTAAATGGTTAAATTAATAGTTAGTTATTGATAATTAATAACTTGAAAGCAACTGGAGATGTCAAGAATTGGTTTGGAAAAGGATGCATGTTTATATTGATCCCACGCACTGTGAGGAGGATGGTTTGAGTGGCCAGTCAATCTCCAAGGATCACAGCAGGAGAATAGCAGATGGTAGATGGGTCTTGGGGTCAGAAAGTTCCCAAAACGATGATCAGACGTCACCTACATAACCATGAGTTGTTTGGGAGTTTCCAGAAAAAGGCCTCTGCTAACATTATAGTTTGACAGACGTTACTGGAACTTTCAATGGGACATGTTTCTGCTGAAAAAAATCATTAAAAACCATTAGGGTTATGAAATAAATACATCAGGAAACCTGAAATACCATTAAAAACCATTACAGGTTTCTAATGGTTCTGTAATAATTTCTAATGATTTTTTCAGTGCTCTGTAACCTAGTGAGACAGAAATCGAGCTTTTAAGCAACAAACACCAGAGCTGGGTTTGCCATCCTCAAAATGGTAGGCATACAGAGGAGTACCTGACCACCACTGTGAAGTCTTGTGGTAGACCTTTGATGTTGTGGGGCTGTGTTCCTGCCAAAAGGCCCCGGGCAACAATTTAAGATACATGGTATCATGGACTCCATCAAGTATCAGTAAATATTAAATCAAAAACTTTCTCTGGCAGGATCCATAAACTGAGTGGTGGTTGCATCTTGCAGCAGGACAGTGATGCATGGCACACCTCAAAATCAACACAAATATGGTTCAGTGACCACAAAATCATGGTTTTACCAGGGCCATCCCTGTCCCCTGATCTCAGCCCCATTGAAAACCTGTGGGATGAGCTGAAGCGGAGAGTTCAAAAGAATGGACCTGAGAGAGGTTCTGCTTGGAGGAATAGTCTCAGATCCATTTTCATGTGTTCTCCAACCTCATTAAACATTATAGAAGACTTCATCATCTTGGCAAAGGTGCGGCTGCACATATTACATAGGAGCTGCCAATAATTATTGCACACGTACTATTTGATAAAAATGTTTGTTTCATGTTTATTTCATTTTACTTTCAATCGTTTTATTTCAGTTAACTGTTTTTTTTTATTTTTGAATTAATAGTCAAGAGGATAAACAATTAAGATGTTTTTTTCACAGACTGTTTTGCTTTTATTTACCAAGGGTGCTAATAATTGTGGAGGGCAAGTGTTAGGGTAAGTGTTGCTGGGCTGCAGGTGGATCACATGATTCAATAAAATGACACCTCCCACTGCATTTCTCAGCTGCCCTGCACCTGTGGCCTTTCCGAACCTGGTCAGGTGATGACGAACATCGGATACAGCGACGTGGACATCAGCGCCACAAGGAGCTGCGGGGCTGTGGAGGAGATCGGGAACGGACGTGAGAGGGTCTTGGTGCGCCTGGCCTTGAGGGGCAACAGGACCACAAGCCTAGCAAAATCTGCGCTTTGGATCGATACGCATTCCATAGACGGGTTCTCTCGCATCGTCTTCCCAGGTGCCTACATCCTTTTCAACATGATCTATTGGTCAGTCTACAACTAACAGCTGCTTGATGGACAAAGTACATTTTAGGTTGCACCAATAGACTGACCAAATGCTTCAAAAGGAAGTTTAGAATCTGGAACTGCTCACATATAACTATTGTTTGCCTGTGTGTGAGCAGGTGCTGTACAAAGACATGTCTTGTTAGACATCTATAGATCTGTTGATAGAATATCCAAGGACTTCATTCTTACCTACAACTCTGTGAAGTAAGCAGTGAGGTTGCTATAAAAGAGAAACATTTGTCATTCTTCCTACTGCACCAAGAACAAACGCGTGCTTGCAATATATAATGAAAACAGCTTCTTACAAGTTCCTTGTAAACATTCTGGAGCACTGCATCTGCAGCCTATGTATGATGACATTTTAATATGTGGTTGAGAAGATACAGCACAAAATAGGTGCAATTTCGTGGCTGAATATATGCAGATATTATTGATTGGTTAAAGTCTATAGAAATTCACTCAGAACTAATTTTCTTACCTCTCATTTGCTCAACAAAAATATGTTTTCCTTTAATTAGTGATGAATGTGAAATTTTAATTATTATGGTATAAAATATATAGGTTATATTTAGGTTGCATTTGTCATGAGTAATACTTGTACTATTATCTGGAGCCTGAAGCCAAAAAAAGCTTGCAGTAGTCCTTTGAAGTCAAGGGGATTCACACACAGGTATCTGAGAAACATGCTACAGTGTGTAACTAATAAGCCAACTCCTTTGACAAATCACACAGAGAAACTGTCCTTCTTTAAGCAAGTCTGGTGTGAAATCAAAAAATCACAGTTACCAATGGCTCCTCCAATGATCTTAATGGAAATATTTCTCCAATGTTGATCATAATTAAATTACAAAACTTTCACCAAAATAGTTACGACAGAACGTTAAATTGTTGATTTGTGAACCTGTCGCTAAGAAACTTCTCACTTTTGAAGTAACAACTCAAATGGTCTATAAAGATATTGTTTCATTTTGAATAATTAAAAAAAATTAGAAAAGAATAAAAATGACCCAAGATTTTGTCAGTTTCTATGTAATTTATAATAGGAATCATTTGACAAACGAAAGAATCGACAGGCATGTCCCTGAAATTTTAAAAGATTTTAAAATATCGCTATGAAATAACATGAATCTTGCTAAAAGTGGTGAACAAAACTTTGAAAGCCCAGGATAACATGTGGAATCAGTACTAAATAACCTAAAGTTCAGGTTGATGAGGAGTGATTTTTTCCAGGAAGTTGACCAGTTTAACCGTCAACAGTAAGAGTGTTTGGGTTTTAATACCCCTATAGTAAAAAGTGAATGTTTGAAATAGCACTGCTTTTGAATTTCACCCTGGCAGATTATTTAAAGGTACAGACACCATTTAGTGAATCACAAAAAGGTGAGGCACTGAATACATGCAGTGGACTGAGGAGACCGCTGCTGGATCCATTGCTGAGGCTCATAGTCAGAGGACCACGGCTGCACTGTCCTGGCACATGTTGTTGCCTTCTTCTCCCTGCGTTTGCTGTCCACACTGCTCCCTCAGCTTGCCCTCTGCAAACTCTTCCCTGACACGCTGCAGCAGCTCTGGGCAGAGCACCACGTCCAGAGCTGTCATCGCTAAGGCCTTTGCGGTACGCAGTGTGTAAAACTGGGCACCCTCAGCTCCTGTGTGTGATAGTGAGGGGTACAATAATCATCTCTGAAACAACCTGTATTGAATTCCATTGTATTTCTGTTAAAATGACATTTAGACTGGCATCCCATCCAGGGTGTATCCCTGCGTATCCTCTGTGCAGCCTGGGATACACCCCAGGCCGGGAAGGGAGGGGAGGGGAGGGGACGGACGGAAGGAAGGAAGGAGTTTACAGAGTACTGAAGCTAATAAGTCTTTCCAGCCATCTAATCTTCCATCTGCTTATCCCATACAGGATCCTTTGTTCAAATATGCTTCATATTTTTAAGCAAAGAGCAATGAACAGGATGCTACGGGGCAGATGTGATTGGCGTCTTCCTGTGGTGCTTCAGACATACCTGCGGCTGTGGTGTACTGCTTCGTGTGATTCAGGGCTTCAGTACCGATGTAGAAATATGGATGGATACCAGGAACCACAAACGACACATTGCCAAAGTCGGTGGAGCCTGTGAAATAGTGAGGTAATTAGTTGCTGTCGGCAGGTTACGCTGCAGGAAGCGAAAAAATGCATTTTGTACTAACTAAGCATGTCCACCGTTACAGTTTTGTCTTTCCATGCATTTTACTTAACTGCTTGCTTACTTGAGGTGCACTGATCTGGAGCATATCCCAGGAAGCATTTTCTTCATGGCTGGCTGCTGACTGGATGGGGTGCCCATTCATAACAGGCTGCTCATTAAAATCAGGTACTAACTGATACTGGTGGTGGTTAAGAGGCACAAACAAACCTGAGCTGCACATCTGCATGCCTTAGGAATATGGGACGGCACCGGAGGGTGCCTCAGAGAAAGCCGCAAAATCAAGGGTAGGAAATTCGCAAGGTACAAGTAGAATATCCGTCCGTCCTTAGAATCAATGTTTTGCTAATTTGACATACAAATTAGGCCATTTTAGATTTAAAAAAAAACAAAACAAATGAAGAACTGTCCTGGTTGAAAAGATCAGCCTGATTACTTAACCCATCAAATGGCTAATTGTTGTTTTTCTAACTGTTCCATTGTGACACTAACGTAATGCTGAAAGTATTATTAAAAAAACAAAGCATGTCTGTGAGCACACAGCCCCTGGACTGCAGACCTCAGTCTATCACTAGCGAGTTTCTTGCACTGGTCGTCCCTTCCATGCCTCTTGAGATGTACACCCCTCCTCCATAGCTACGCTGACACTGACAGGAAAGGTTTAGAGTCCCCTCTCACCAGAGGAAGTGGAAAGAACTTCTTGGTTGGTGGTGAACTCGATTCCTAGAGCTTTGCCATTCTCTTCATACAGGTGGTCCAAGGTTGCATTGCGTAGGATGTTATGGAACGCAGACTTTGAGTACTGTACCTCAACCTAGAAGAGGCAGCATGTCCTTTATGAGAAAGGAACCAAATGCTTAAACCGATGCAAACATGTTTCTCTAATTGCTGGCGGAGTAATGCAGGAGCAGGTTACACGTTTGACATGCGTATCTGAAAAGGGGGACAGATGAGCAGAGAATACCACGGCTATCAGAAACCGAGAACGCTGTGCCTTGCGCTTACTCGACAGCCTGTTGCCATGGCTGCAGAGTGGAAGCACATCTCAGCTTTGGCCCTGATGCTGGGCAGATCCTGACGCTTGGGAACACGCAGGTAGAACATGAGCTCTGTGTAATCTGGGATGATATTAGGCTTGACTCCACCATGCCTGATGATGCCTAGTGCAGATGAGAAAGGAAGAACAAAAATCAGACTGGCCAAGTGAATGTAGGCCAAGTTATCTCATAGTTCAAGGCAATATCACCGTGCATTGTTCTGAATCCCAAATTGTTTTGCTTAGGAACAACAAAGGTCATGGTAACAATGCTGGGTGATCTGGACAAACATCATTTCAAAATGACGGCTATGATTAGATGGGGTTTTGTGAAAAAGCCTTGCCGTTCCGCACCATGGATCCTCCAGTCTGGCTTCAACTGTTGCCGCAATGCAGACAAGTTGTTGTAGGCTAGGACCGCAGCGTCCAGAGCATTAATCCCCTCCCACGGATAAGCAGCTGCATGTGAGGCTTTTCCGTAATATTTCACAACCACACTAAAAAAAAAAATGGAAGTGAGGCATTTTCAGAGTTCAGTGATGTAACGCGCCTTAACCCATTTTAGTATCACTTCTATATCACAAAAAAATCAGCCTAAGTTTCGCTCTTAAGGGCTGTAGGCTATATGTTGGTAGACCAATCGCGCATGCAAGCAGGTAAGACCTCACATTTGTCCAAAGACTATAAAGTCCATTTATCTGACCCACCTTTATGTACTTTTATTAGCATTTTCTAATTATTAACTAGGAACAGATGCTCAATAACCATACTCATGCAGTGCTACAGCTGGGAGGTAAGGGGCGTCTTCCTGCGAAGGATGGGCCATGAACACCACATCAATCCCATCAAAAGCTCCAGCCAGGATCATGTCAATCTTTCCCCCTCCATCCTCTTCTGCTGGAGTTCCTAGCACTGTTACCTGCACACAGAAAGACTCGCCGTTGTAGTATTCTGTCAGCGTTGCCTGTCCAGGTGTGCCCTAGCAGGTCTTTTTGTTTTGTTCATTGTTGCAGCGTGGACAAGTGAAAATCAAGTAGACTATGGTGGTTTATGTTCTGTTCATCCATGATCCAATGTAGGGTCACACGTCATAGGATGTGCTGGGCGTGACGCAGGGTACCCCTTGGATAGGATGCCATTCCATCACAGGGCACACACAAGCATGCATTAAATGCAGTTTAGACAGACAGTCCACCCAAACTATGGCTTTGGACGAGTCGATGAAAAGTGGAGCGGCCTGTGGAACCCCATAAAGACACCTGGAGAGGAGTACAAGCTCAGATATACTACTGGTCTTACTAATATCGGGCACCATCTATGAATGAAACTGTACAGAACAGTGATGGATTTTTATTGATGGAATTAACTTACACTGAAACTGATGCACAAGGTAAGAGACCACTAAAGGCTGTTGGACTGACGATACTGTGGATATCAGAGTGCTGTGGGAACTCTGGACAAAAACTGATGACATGAACATTCCTGTCCAAATATCTGACTATTGAGGTGCATACTGTACAACCGATGACAAGTGTAGAAAGATTTTAGGTAGACTTTCACCCCAGTTTCCTTTAAATTCATTACTGATTAACGTTAATAAAGTAAAATCTGCAGACAGCCAATCAGTACACTCAGAAAAAAAAAAAAAACACTATGTTTAAGTAATGAAACCCTTCAAGGATCCTGACCTTTGTGTGGTGGAGGTTTTTTTGTGCCTTAGTAATCTACTGAGCTCCTAACAGGGTCTCCCTTAGCAAACAGCTCTGTAACGAGAGACCTGACAATCTATGGGTCATGAAAGATTCACAATGACAAACACTAAAATGAACAAGGGTGCCCTATCAAGATTGGAGAATTTTGACTGGAGAAAAGTGCAAGAATCTCAACAAATCCTGTAGGTGGACTGTCAGTTTCCTCCAATCAAAATTCAGGCTTTACTGTAGGATATAATAAGCCTGATTTCTAGAATACCCCCTAGCTCTTAAATTATCTGCTGTCAAAAAAAAAAAAAATCAAACTGCTGCCTGACAACTTGGGTGTTCAAAACCCCTTCCACCCCTGTGTGTGGGGTTTGCGTGCTGTCCCATTGCTTGAGTGGGTCCAGTTTCCTCTCACAGTCCAAAGACAAGCACTGAGGTTAAGTCATATTTATTTATACAACACACTTAAAACAACAGAAGTTTACAGAAGTGCTGTTCATCAGCAGGTACCTGAATCGTTAAATTGCCTGAAGATTAACAAAGGTAGAGCCCTATAGGAAGACATCTAAACGTGAGGAAACGCGTGTACTTTTAAGCAGCGATGAAACTGTCATTTTTGTTCATCTGCAGGACGTACCTTTACGCGCACAGGGCAATCAGACACGTCTTCAAGGACGCCCTTCAATCCCACCGCCGCGGCAGCTCCCACCTCAGCGATCAAGTTGTGTCCACAAGCATGTCCGATTCCAGGTAAGGCGTCGTATTCACACAGAAATCCGATGTTTATCACGCTGTCGCCTTCTTTTCCGCCGACGGGTCCCCAAGTCGCTCGGAAAGCTGTATCCATCGTGTAATGACTCTCCACATGCCATCCGTCCTCCTCCGAAAAGAAACGGACCAGTCGGTCGTGGGACTTCTTCTCCTCATAGGCAAGCTCAGAGTAGCTCCATATGTCCTTGCTCAAGAGAAAGAGGTTATTCTTGGCTTCGTCGATGCGCCTGCCGGCTTTCTGTTTCCACTGTTCTAATTGTTCACCAAGTACCGTGCAAGTCTGTGCAGCCATAATCAGCACCTAGTTTCTGCGCTACTTAAAAATGAATTGGCAAACCGAATGCAACTATGATGCCGGCAATGGGGGCGAATAGTCGAATAGAATTATTTTCCTGTCGAATCAGTTACTTATGAACGGAAAGTGTGCTGCTATTGCGTGTCAATTCATAGGCAAGAATTTCTCCTCATTTCTATAGCCGGTGTCCATACAGAATGGTTCTGCGCAATGCATGATGGTAAATGTAGTTGAACCGTTTGGCGTTATTTGGGAAATGGTGTTCTATTCTTAAAACTACAAGTTTATAGACGTTGTAAAATGTCTAACCAACTTGACATTAAACATGTAAATGCTGCTGAGAATGTATTACATAGATAAGCATCGCCCCATAACAGCCAATATAAATGTGAATAATATTGCAACGAATAGATTGAAACATGTTAAAGGGCATACACTGTATATTTGCAAGCACAGTATAAATCAAACTACTGCATGTATGTTTAGTGCTAGTTTTGGGTTGTGTGAAAATGTAAATGGTTATAGTCCACATTTTATTATGCTTGCTAGAGTGAGGCTTTTTGAAATTTGTTTTTGTCTTAAATAGAAGGCAAAGGTAGAAACAGATTATGAGTAACATTTGGAATTTGTCTGAAGGTCGCAAAACACCATAAAGCACTCTGAAAATGTAAGGTAATCATTTCTCCATTTACGTTCATGACACTATAATCATAAAGCATGTATAGCTTGTGGTGAGTCACGCTAGAAAAATACATGGACATTTATATAATTGCTTTTTCTGGGGTTCTTGTTTTTCACAGCAGCGTAGCTAGGGACTGTTTTATAAATATGGGGAAATAATACAGCTTTCTGGTATGCAGTTTTATTTGTGAATGCTGCAATTAATGATTAACTATTTTAAGTAGCATTAAATGTCATAAATGAATTGAAGTACATCTGTTCATGTAATGATAAAGACACACTGTAGCATCCATATCCTAGGACTGAGAGGCTTTAGCAGTTGTAAATACAATGTGTTTAAAAAACAACTCGATTTTTGCAATAACTTTGTTGATCTTGAGCCGATTTTGATCATTTTTGGTTGAATAGCGGCAGTCCTGTTTGAAAGCTAATGAATGACACTTGGGGGGGGGACTGGAGCCTATCCCAGGCAGTTTAGGGCACAAGGTCTAAAATTATTTTTTTCATTTACTAAGGGGGTGGATCTCAATACTGGACACATTTCTCTGAATACAAGAATTAGATTTACAACTACATTTTACATTTACACTTAAAGCAACAGGACAACAAGGATTAATAAGTGAGACAACTGTTCATGCCGACAGAGAAACCTTAAGCATGGAAGAGAAACCAGAGTTGTGAAACTGCAGCATACACATCTTTCATATTTTCTAAAGAAAATGTAGGATGACAGACAGTACCAAATTACTGAATGTAAAAGACAGACAACTACTTGGGGGAGGCCGAATCTTTTTTAATTTGTATAGTTATGCATGTTCACTTACAGTCACATAAACGAACACACTATTTTCCAATTAAGTGGAGGAGGGATAAGCAGAAATGCTTGATTTCCAATATCTGGAATAAATTGTTGCAACAAAATATCTTGACTTTTGGAACTAAAAGAACTTCCAATTGTGTAACTGAATTTGATCCAAGACAGGGGCACTCCAGCTGCCCAGCTTCCTGAAGTGTCTCATGCAAATGTGGATTCTTCTTTAATACCTTTTTTTTTGGTTTAAAAATGCCCCTTTGTGGTTGAAGACTCAGTGCAATGCTGGCCAACTGGAAACACGTATGAAAACAGTCATTTCCTTTACCAGGGGGGAGGTGCTGGTAGTAGGAGGGGGAAGGGGAAAAAAAAAAAAAAAAAAAAAAAGTGTTTCCATCTGAGATCATGTATTTATTATATAAATCTTTCACATTGTTATTCCAGCATCTTGGTTTCCCAGTGATGTGCAAGTCAACGTCTGTGTTCCTGGGCATTGTGAATCACTTGGTTTCATAGCACACCTTCACATTTTTGCTCCAGCCACTTGGCATATCAAATACTGCCCACAGAATGACTGGATATCTCTGCAAGTCCGTCGTAGCTGACAGCAGCCATTTCCAAAGGACAAACCTGATACAAATTATGCCACATGCTCTCGCATCTTTGTTGCGTAAGCACCCATGTTGGCTTCCATACTTGTGCAAAAATGTAAGAATATATTCTTACAGTTAATGTGCCCAGATAGGTGCTGCAGCCTATCAGTGAGTCCAACTCATGGCACACAGTATATTTTCAAATCTCATGTAACAAAACTATACTTTACTCTTGTTAAAATAACATGAAAATACACATATTACATGTTTATACAATATTTACATTTACACAAGTTCAAGTCCCTTGAACACAATGCTACCATCCTGCAGAGCTCAGAAATGAAAATAGATGCCAAAAGTCAAAAAACTTTGTTGCAACAACTTCTGTTTTTTCTCCTGTGTGAAATTTTCTTACGGATTTCTTCTGTTGGACCATTTATACTTCAGTCACTTGAAGTCACGGGTTTGCCTGGACCTTAAGTAAAGTCTTTAGGTGGACTGTCATCTGCTCTCTGCTTTGGTCACAATTTTGAGGGGCCTTCTCTCCAACCCAGTGACTGGGTGGTTTAGGCAGGACGCTAGGTGAAGGGGGTTCACTAAACTTGGCACCAGCGTAGACTTTCTCTCCATCTCGAAGATTCTCTTCGGGAACTGGCTCAGCTGAGCACACGTTTATGATCTTCACACTGTTTGCCAAATTCCATGGCTTTTTGCCCTGGTTGTGGCAGGGAGGAGAGGATGGCTTCTGGTGCTGGCTTCTACCGTTCCACGTCGTTGATGGAACAGCACCCGGGGCATAACTGTGCCTGTTCCTCTGGCCCCAAGTATTTCGATTCTGAGCCTGGTAGTCATGTTTGTTGAAGTTGTGGACAGCCTGCACACCCGCCTGCGTAATTTTCTCCTGTCTTCCTGATTTCGACTTTAGCGCCTGCAAAATAAAATAAAAAGACATCAGCACCGCAAAAAGGACGATGTTTCCCTCACAAACACGTTAAAAGGCTTCAGCAGCTATAACGTGTAGTACCCGGATGTATCTTTCTGTGTCGAAGTGTTATGTAAACAGAATATTGGCGACACCGCCAAGTCCCTTCATGAGGAAGGGTGTCTTCAGCACGTAACACACGTCGGCCCCGCCTCCATTTGCGTAAGACGTTCCCTCCCCCGCGCGCAGAACACGCCCCAGGTTAATTACACAGTATTGGAAACTTCGTCATATTTTCTGTTGTCAAACAAATCTAGCTCGACTGGTTTCGCTCGTAGCTGACATAACCCAGTTTTTTTCCCCCCTTGGTAGCTGCGCACGTTTCGCAGCCCGAAGGTGCATAAATGCTTTTCAGAGGACATAGCAACAAAGGCTAACGGTATACAAAGTCAGATTGGCAGACGTTAAAATACAAGACGCAGAAAACAAAAACAATCAGCACTCTGTCTACTAAAGCTACGTATAAAGCACTATAAATAGTAATTAATATCGGGCAGACTGGTGAGTGCGTAAGCCGTTCAATTAAACATGAAACAATAAATCGAGGCGTCGGGATTTGCAGCCAAAACAAAGGCGCATAGTTTGAGCGTCCCTAATAAAGATAATTATAAGCTAGTCCTACCTCTTTCTTGGCTCCATGTTTCAGCTGGTGGAGGATTAATACGGTGCCCTGCGTCCGGGTGGCGACGCCTTCGGAATTCGTCGACGTGGGGGGTGTCGATCCGGCTACAGCGGTGTTGTTGATGTCTGTGAAGCGTGCGGGGTTTGTCCTCAGCAAGGCCGGGTGTCTCTGGTGTTGCTGCTGCAAGTTCTGATAGCGGCTCTGCAGCCCGGCCGCGCTCGGACGCACTCTTCTGCCTCCCTTTTTATGGAGGGCTTGTCGTTTGTTCAGGTGCGAGGTCATTGGCTTGCTGTTCTCGATATTATCGAGTTTCAGTTCGTCGTGCGAGCTGAATGTTTCCCCAAGCATAGCTTGCAAATCACCAGAAGGAGAAGGAAGATACATCGATTGTGTTGTTCAATTCAGCTAATGGAATGCGCCTAGAGCCGCAGTTCCCCCTCGGCAAAGAAGCCGTGTCGTTCGGAGGCGGGAACGCAAACAAAAATACCGATTGCCGTTTGGCCTCCAAAACTATACTTTTGCCTTAATTAATCGTATGGTCTTAAAATCGCTTACTTATATATGCGGCGAATGCCGAAGTTTGAGATGGCGCAGGGAAAGCGTGTGAAAATGGCGTATCGGTCACTTCCTGATCGTAAGCTCAACACACGCCCACCACACAAAGAAATATAAGCAAACGCAGAAAGTATTTCGGTTTCCTATTAGCTCACCGATAACCTTACAGTTGAAACCAACAACAAGCGTATCCAATTAGAGAGATGAAGCTTAAGCTAGTAGATTACTACGCCAAAATATATCGATGAAAATTGAAATCTGTTGCGTTCGAGTTATTTAAAAATATGCCTTTATATATAGTAAGACCACAAAAATGGATGCTCTATTCATGTGAATCTTCAACCTATCTTAAACAAGAACTTCTCGGTGCCCCGTGACCAACTCCAGCTATTCGAGCGATCGTGGAATCTGGAACGAGCTTTGAAGCTTCTGAAAAACCCAAGGCGTTCCATAAGGCACCGCCCATTACTGTGACGCCATACAGTGTTTCGATACATTGTAGCGAGTCACCCTTTCGGTACTTTCCAAACTTGCATTTCAAATACGTTCCTGTATCCGGTTATTTTGGATTTACCATCAATTTCATATTGCGGTATTTCCAATTGTGTCGTGTATTTTTCAAGTTTTCAGTTCCCACTGTACGTCACATTTGTCAAAGTACAGTTTTTCTTTGTTTTAATTTCATCTATGGCTAACACTTATTTCATGGCACTTACAAATATGGCTCAGTTTAAAAGCTCTTTCATGCTAGTGTACATCTGCCGTTTGTGATAATTTTAAATGTATGTTCAGATTGTTTGTGTGTTAATTTGCAACGAAGTATTTGGTTAAACTTAAATTACTTTCATTTCCCCGAATTAACAGAACAATTCTACAGTAATTTTTTTTTTAATCAACTAAAATCACACAAACAGGTGGTCGGAAGTCCGCATCATACTGTAAATAACAAACATTTCTAGACACCGCTGGTTTTGCCATGTAATTAAAAGCAAGTTGCTAAAAGACCTAGTTATTTCAGTGGTTGAGTATTCTTTTCCAGTGATAACCACACATCTTGGACACGTCATTTGCTGGATATGCTGTTATATCCTTTATTAGCATTCTCAGCGCATGCTCGGTTTACCATCAGGAAGGTCAGGCTGTTGCTGTCTGTCAGTTCGACGGCTAAACCTGGTTGGTTGGTTTAGGCATTGAAAATCGGCTAGGCAACAGCTGCTGCCCTTGTTGCTGGGGGAAATTTTTATCACGTGAGCTTAAACTAAAACGTGATTGGTCACTGTTTTTTTTTTCTTATTTATTTACATACGTTGGGCTGCGTACGCCTCATTCTGTCATTTTATAAGTCGTTAAAATTGGCTTAATACCTTTAGACGTTGGAGTTACAATTTTTTTTTCTTTTAAATCGAAAGCAATGTATAAAAAATAATAATATGCTGAGTCTGGCAGAGTTTGAGAAAGGGAAATGCATTGCCATTATGTGGGAAAAGAAATGCATATTTAAATTAATATCATTCTTATACCTTCACTGAAACATTACAGGCGAATTAATACCTTGCAGCAGCAACAACAACGATGTGACAGTGTCGCAGTGGAAACTAATGACCTATAACAGCAGGATCGATACGCCACTTGTTTCTCCTATGTGCTATGTCTCTTACATCATGCGTAACTTCAAAGCGTCGTCTCGACAGATCCCAAAATGAAAGTTTTCTTTCAATACGCAAATGAAAATAAACGAATATTTTGTAGGTCTAACTCACTATTGTTACGATGCATACTTTTCTGTTTAAATCCATGTAATAAGTTGAAATTTCAAATGTGAGAGCCAAAAAGACGATTCTGCACCACAGTAAGACACATGACATAGTTCTAACTGACTCATAATTGTGCTTTTAAGCACGCTTTTTCGTTTTACTTCCATGAAGACGCTAAACGTAGAGCTTATGCCTGGGGAAATGTTTTGCTTTAAGTTCTACAACATCGTATTATCATTTTTTTTTTCGCTTGCGTTACCGCAATAGGTATCATACACGTCATTTCCTACAGTATAAACAGTTGTTTTATGCATATATATGAACACAGTTTCAAGGTACACCTGAGATTTCAAAGACTAACGACTTGTTTCTCTCCAACGTACGTACGATCCCTTGATTTCAGATATTGCGTGCCACCTAGCGGTGTTTTTCTGTTACTGCCAATAACGCTACAGCCGGAGCAGTGCATTCTGGGAGAAATGTGGAGCGTTCGGTTGTAGTTTACTCACAGGTACTCAACCGGGTTTCCGAAAACAGCACCATTTGTCTTTAATTTGGGGACTGAACTTTTTAGAGTTCGGTTCCTGGCACAATAGAGCTGTGCGATAAAGGTGTATTGACGAGAAAGACCAGGAATATCAAGAATCATTCAAATTATTAAACAATTTTTTTTGAAGGCCCGGGAGTCGGCGGATCAGAAGCGCTACAGCCTGTGGTGGAGGTTTGATGTCCGGGAGAACGTCGTACTGATGTGGCGCTGATCGATTTCTTCACCCGTACAAAGTTTAACGGAGCTTAACAACGCGAAAACAAGACGATGTCGCACTCAGGGGCTCCTCCTCGCTGGCGGAATTGTCCGAGGCGGGGTCGACCTGTGGCAGGTGAGAAGCTAGCTAGCTAGCTAACAAGCTGGTACCAGGCAGAGCCGCGATGGCGTACATAACACTAGCATTTAATGGTCATATAGTGTATCACACTGCTGTGGCCCTCCGTGCTGTGGGGCCACTGAACCCTTCCTAGTTAAGGCTCTGGGCACCCAGGAGACTTCCAGTAAATAAGCGCGTAAGTTAGCCACTTAGCCGGCTAATCGAGCAGCGTCGTGTGTCACCACTACGGTGTGTGGCGTTTGGCGGAGTCGTGTGATGTGGTGTGTGGTGGTCCCGGGGTCCCGCTGGCTTGTCGCAGTTAACACGTCATCGGCGACAGAGATAAACTCCTCACATCGCATCTCACAATATTATTATGGGACAAAAAGACACAACGTAGAAGTCCGGCCAGGCAGGAACAGGCTGGACCTTTCGATGCACATCATGATGGGCTACGCGAGAATGCTAATGACTTACTGATTCGCCGTATTTTAAGGGTCATGTCAATTTGGCAATGAAATGTGCCGTGAACGTTGTTTTTGTACATTTGTATTTTAACGCGGAATTATTACCTATTCCTCCATGGAACCCCCCCTTTCAGGAAAATTTCTGCCTATGAAGACTATGCTGGGACCCAAATATGATGACCTCGTTCCTGAAGAGAACAGGTTCCATCCAAGCATGCTGTCCAGCTATTTAAAGAGTCTTAAGGTATATATGAAGAAAGGGCTTCAGTGCAGCTGTTTGAATGGGGTTTTTAAAAGTAATGTTTTGGAAAAAATTCTTTCAATGGTTAAGTTTTATTATTGCACTTGAGTGAAGTTATTTGGGGTTTAAACTCCTAGCCTCAGGTACAGTCCTGCACTCCTGGATTCCTTTCAGGGTTTCTGTTCCCAGTGGTTATAAGGAAGACATCTTGCGTTTGGTATCCAGTTGCGCATTGTTAGTTCTGCTTATGACAGTGTCTTTCAGTGTATTAATTGAATCCTCTCTGGAGTAAAGTCTGAAACTGCATATCTTGTTTTCTGTACAGGTCAAGATGGGGTTGCTTGTCGATTTGACAAACACGACTCGATTCTATGACCGGAATGAGATTGAAAAGGAAAGCATCAAATATGTGAAGCTTCAGTGTAGGGGGTAAGTGATTGGCAGGGGAGTGGGGGGTATTTCAGGGTGGCTGCAGTGTTTCCCTACTTCTAATGTTGTTATCCCCAAGGAACAATGGGGAAAAAAACTGATATACCCAGCATGCATTGGCATGTTGGATAATATGGCTATTTCTCCACATCTGTCATCTTCAAGGCATGGTGAGTGTCCTACCACAGAGACAACAGAAATGTTCATCCGGCTTTGCGAGCACTTTATGGAAAAGAGTCCAGCAGAACTAATAGGTAAGGAAATGGTTAACCTAAATTATTTGTTTTTTAGGTTTTTGTTGACTACATTAGAGTCCTGTTTTGCTAAGATGACTTGTAGAAAAAGATTCTAGAAAGTTATTCCCTCTTTGGAGCACTGTTTTAGTTTTACCTGAAAATAAGAATGTTTTAAATTTTTTCTGGTGTTGTGGTAAATTGCAGAATTTTAAGGGGAAAAACTTAGGAAAACACGAACTCAGAGGCTGCTGAAACATGGTTGTGTTGAGATGGTTGTGTGTGCCACCTTGTGGCCATGTAAAGTAATAAAGAAATATTTTCTGGTAATTTATGCAAAGTATTTGATCAGTTCTCTGTTCTTAGCCTTTTACAAGGTAGTCACATTCCTGTGACAGTACTATTGGTTTAGCATAGGCAAATCTTCACCATCCCGGCATTTCGTCACGAATAACAGTAATACGAGTATATCGTATAAAGATGGCTATAGCCACATGAAATGAGCTTGTTACTGTGTTACTGTTGTGCTTTTGGGTTGGATCCCAGCCCCTGGATTGATATCAAGACTTTAAAAGGCCATAATGGGGATCATGCAGAAATCGTAGTAATGTCTCAAGAGCCAGGTGGGGCCATGATATTGAGTGGCAGCATAATAATATTTTAATGTTTGCTTTGCCTGTAATGCATGTAGATTTCAACTGGGCTTGTGTTTCAGGTATGTCACAGCCCTTTTTCAAGGGCTGTAATCCAGTAAAACACCATTATAGCGTAGTGTTGG
The DNA here is from genome assembly GCA_009936485.2 of Gymnarchus niloticus. NCBI lineage: Eukaryota > Metazoa > Chordata > Actinopteri > Osteoglossiformes > Gymnarchidae > Gymnarchus > Gymnarchus niloticus. The sequence goes on along the minus strand of JAACJT020000033.1, from coordinate 1,599,698 downwards.
TGGACCTATTAATGACTATTTTAAAAATTTAAAGACTTAAAAGCACGTGGGTACCATTCTCTATCCACTCTTGTGACTTTCATGTCGGATATATTTTAGAAGACGGAATATGTTTATTTTGTAAGTTTACAGTGTGTGATATATCAACACCAACCCACTTTAATGACGCATAGTAATAGTCAGTTAATGTGGGTGGTATGGTGGCTTGTTTTGTGCTGTAACCTCTAATCTGTAGTCTTGTGGGTTTAAATCCCATCCCCTGCTTTGTTTGTGTTTCCTCCTGACGAAAAATAGTGTGCAGTTAGGTTAATTGGTACCTCTTGATTGTCCTCAGTTTCTATTTGTGTGTGAACGGTAATGAACTGGCCTCCCAGGGCTCTCTGCCTTGTGACCTGTGTTTCCTGGCAGGGTGGGTAGGTGATTAGATTATAGCGGTGGTCAGGTTTCTGAACAGGCTTTTTCTGTGACCAAGAAAGTACGTATTGGGTCACATTAGGAAAACTGCTGTCGTAGAAAACAAAATGTACGCCAGCTGACAATTGAATGTACACTCATTGCTTAAAATATCGACACTCACACAGAATTGGGTAGCGGCAGTGGCTGGTTTGCGATAGGTGCCTCTCCTCTGTGACATTTCGCATCTTTTTAGGTTATTAAACGACTGGGGGGTTTCCGCTTGATGTCTGATCGGTGCAGATTTCTGAAATGTTGGGCATCACACACCACAGGACCGGGGTCACGGAATACACAACTCCAGATGATTTGCTCCCATCTCCAGTCGTGAAATTCAAACGTTTGCAACGCAACAACTCGTCAGAACCACTGCCGGGAAGCCAGAGTCTGGAGTCTATGCCCATCATGCACTACATGATCGTCCATGCCGACTATCATCTCCGACTCTCCAGGAATCGGCAGACTAGGACCAACTGGTGCCAATTCGCTACGATGTGAATCGGAGTTAAAATGGGGGGGGGGGGCATCATGTAGAGTAAACCCACCCTAAGTTGTGCTGAACCAGCTGTAAGTAAAGGGAAGTGTTAGTAATTTTCTGATTCCAATGAATGGTCTCACTTTTAGTTAGACACTGTGTGGTAGGGCTTCCCCACTCTGGTTGTACTGGGTCACTGTGTGACCTTTCGGTAAGCTCTCCATAATACTAATTACTATGCTAATTGATCCAGTTTTTTTCTCAGCTATGATAGAGTTGGGGAAAATGTCTCCCCATCATCTTTATGATGGGACGATGCCATTTCACTGGTTGTATCTGTGTTTTTAAAATGTTTTTTTTTTAATACCAAGTTGTTAGGAAGTTTGCATGTGACATAACCAGATATTACCTGTATGTGTTAGCTGGCATCCAAAGCACTGGTCTGTGCCGTTGTGTGTCAGCGTGGCTCTTTTTGGGGAGTTATAACCAAGTGGGGGCACCTTTTGCCTGAGGACATCTTTGAAATGCGGAGACCCTGATGCTCCTGACTGGGTGCTGTGCTCACTCTTTTCAATAGAACAGGACAAACCAAACCAACCATGACGAGTGGATCTTTGTGTTTTTTTTTTTTTAGTTACAATTATTGCTGGTAGTTCTGTTAAGATCAGAGGCCAAAAGCATGGTCCTGTTGCTGAGATGCCCTGTTCCAAGTACCACTTTGTGTTTTTTAATGTTCTTTTTTTTTTTGTTTTGTTTCATTTCCATGTGAATGTTAAAAGTAGTGTTGGGACAAATAAGGCTTCATAACCCATGATGGGAGAGAATATTGTGAACAACTAATCAATGCTGGTCATCGCCAGCATTAATTGGTGGTTTGCGGAACCCCCCCCCCCCAGCTGTGGGTGTTGAAGCCTCATTTCGTGCTGGTGTTGATTGGTTAGTTCAGGATACTCCCACTCTATCGTAGATGATCCCTTTTTTGTACTTTGCGTGTGAGGTACACTAGAGGGAGTCAGAGTAACACTGCATTTTTTTTTAACCGCAGTCCACGTCTTTGTTCTCTAAGAAATAGCACCTATTGTTACTCTTACTGAACAAACACAGGTAGCAAATTCTAGAAATAGGTGGGGAAAAATTTCAACCTTTGACTTTGTGTTTTATGTCCTGTGTTTTTGTTGAGGTGTCTGAGAATCTTAGGGGACATCAATATTTCCTCCTTTAGACCATGATGGACAAAGACTAAGTGTGAATGTGTTGCCATCTTGTGTAGGATGGAAGTAGCAGTTTGACCTTTTGTACGGTTTCTTCACCTCTCTGAGGCCGCCCGTTGCCACAGATGCCTCGGTCCCCCCAGGGATGTTGAGAGCATACACCAGTCTGTGGTCCTGTGAGTGATGCCATATTGGCTGTTGCTACGAGTGTCCGGAGCCACTGGCATTGTGGTCTAAAAGGAGCTTACAGGAGTGGAAATGGGAAAGCAGTCAGGGTCCGTGGGCACTGGCAGCCAGACATCTGGGCAGCTCCTGGGCGGCTATGCAAAGCGAGGACCCCTTGGGGTTCGTGTGAGGCTGGCTGGCTGGCCGGTCGGCTGCCTGCTCGGCCAGCTGGTTTACGCAGGTGGGGAACGCAGCTTAAACCCCTTGTCTTGGTGGACCGGCAACTCGAGTGATTTAAGCTTGCTGGCAACGGTGGTCATTTGTGAGTCCTCGAATGAGGGTAGATGTGCTCAAAGTTTGTCTCGCTTGGCTTCTCTGAAGTTCGGCAAGCCTGCGGCAATTTCGGTCAGCCAGCGAGCAACGTTTGTGCCTTGCTTCCACTTGACTGGAAAGTGGAACATGAGGGAACGATGTCAATGCAGGTAATAAAAGTAACCGCTCCTTAAATACTGCAGCTTTTCACTTACTGGCCTCTTCATTAAATAAATTCTGTTCAGCTGCTTGTTAATGTAAATATCTAAAAAGCCAATGCCACATGGCCGAAACTGTCTCCTGATCATCCTGTGAGCATTCAGAGGAATCCCCCACCTGGTCAGAATTCTTTTGGATGCCAAAGGTCTGCTACTTGAACACATACAGCCTCCTAAAAGCGTGAAGCAACAGAAAAAAATGACAGTCGACTCCACTGGGTGAAATTAATCCACGGGCATGCGATATGAAATGATCAAATCTGATTAAAGGTCAAGATAGAACTGGCCCAGTACATGACCATCAGGTTAAGGTCACCTGTTACATTGTTCTGTGGCTCCTGAGGCAGTTCAATCGTGAGGGTCCCCCCCAGTGATGGATGAGGCCCTGTGCTTTGTCTCTAAGCTGTCCCCATCCCTGCCTCACGTTGAGCTCCGGGCGTCCAATGGGCCCGGGGCATTCCGCTCGTGTGCCTGCAGACGCTGGCCATCCTCTGACCTCGCTTGATGCCAGCTTATCCGATCCGGTCTCCTCTGACATGCTCCTCTCCCCACACAGGTGTCCACTGCACACACGGGTTCAATCGCACGGGCTTCCTCATCTGTGCCTACTTGGTGGAGAAGATGGACTGGAGGTAAAAACTCGAGGGCCCTGGCTCACCCACCACACCGATGCGGTCGAACATCGATTGGCGTAACGAATCGGGACGGAGACTGGTTCAGTTAATCGATAAGCAGACGTACAATGTAGTATCGGGTTTATAAGAAAGTGTAATTAGGTGTACAGGTGTTGAGGGTATTATTGCTGTACTATGAAATATCATGATGATTTAGGAAGTGATTTGTAAATAATAGACAATGTTTTGAAGAACGTGTTTTGGTGGGGGTGGGCAGTGGTGGTTTGGATAACTGATGGTTTGAATGATCGACGTTTCGATAATTGACTTTCTGCTGTTTGATGAGTCACCCCTCAAAGTACAGTGGTACAGTGTGAAAGGATTGTCACTTAAACTTGCTAAGTCCCCATCACCACCTCCACGTGTGCCAGGTTTGCGGGCCTTCAGTAAGGATTAGCCTCTAAATATCAGCTCCTGGATCCCTTGCAGATCCGTCACTGTCCCCCGAGTTTTGCTGTCCTCCCTTGCTGTACACAGGAAGCCTATAGGCTGCTGCCATGTCACTTCCTTGTTGCCATGGAAGCAGGCCTCGCCCCGTCTCCCCTGCCTACGACATCGCTCTCGTTGACATCAGCTTCCATCCAGGGACGCGGTGGCTGCCCTCAAGCGGCTCATAAATATGTCAGCAGCACTGGCAGCGTCTGTTGCTAGTACTGAGAAGCAGGGGGGCACGCGTCTCTGTACATGCTGAATATTTCATGGGGGGGAGGGATGTGGTTCCTTCAAAGCCCATGTGCCTGGATGTGTCTGTTCGTGGTCTTTGACCTGACATCCAGAAAGCTGCTTATTTTTCCTTTACATTTTAGACTCAAAGTACTTTAAGCAGTTTACCATTGTTTCTGAGAAAAATGAGGGTGGACACAAAACAAAGCGGTAGTATGGTAAAAGAAAGACATTTTTATGCATTTACATATAATCCAAAGAAGTCAGGGCTTTGCAGTGAGGCAGAGGGACAGTCATATGGTGACATGGCAGGACTTCTGGCTCACCGGTGCTTGACGGGTCCCTTTGTGGCCATTGGCGCCTGGCTGAGCAGACCAAACCTGTTCCCCAGTGTGGAAGCGGCCGTGGCTGCCTTTGCACAGGCCCGGCCCCCCGGCATCTACAAAGGCGACTACCTGAAGGAGCTCTTTCGTCGCTACGGTGATGTCGAGGAAACTCCACTGGCCCCGCCCCTCCCCGACTGGTGCTTCGAGGACGACGGGGATGAGGCTGACGACGACGGCAACGTGATCGGCTCTGAGTCCGGGCCCAGTTCCTCCAGTTCGGTATCAGGAAAGAGGAAGAAGGAACGTCTAAAATTGGTGAGAAGGGGATGCTCTATCTCTGCTGGTATTTTATTGTTCCAACCAGTAGAATGTTTGCCAAAATCAACTACGCACCTGCAGTTATGGTGAGGTGAACCAGCACAGGTTTACATGGTAGCATCACCTCTTAGTCATTATCATGGTTCTTTGGGCAATGCAGCCTTTTCTTTCCTAATGCTGGCAGATCAGAATAGGTCCTTGGTATGTTGCCAGCGACTCCTTTAAAGCTAATAATTTCCAGGTGTTTTTGAGGACTGAGCATTTCCACATCAGTAAATGTCATCTGTGAGCGTGCCTCATTAGTGGCCTACGAAACCTCATCACACCTCTTGACTTCTACAGTCAAGTGATGCTCGTCTGACTCGGCCGTGGAGTATGTGCCTTTGTCTGTGGTTGCCTCCAGCTGGTGATAGCTGTCCTTCCGGTATCTAGTCCAGCATCACTTTAGTTATCACTCGAGTTGTGTGGTTTTTGTAGCTACA
>JAACJT020000033.1:1489800-1588764 GCA_009936485.2 Gymnarchus niloticus | reverse complement strand
GGGAGGAAAACGAGGTGCACAAGGGCCCCCAGCGGCGCGGGCTTAGAGCATCAAACGAGAAGCGGCCCCCCCCCCCCCCCCCCATACGTTCAGCATATTGCCACCTCCTGCAAGCCCTATAAGGCAGAACAGATGGTCTGCGTGTCCTCTGGGTGCAGCCTGACCTGCACCCATCCAGGAGGTTTCCTGGGGCTGAGGGGTTTGCCGGGAGTGTGGGTAGGGTGGGGGGTCTGGAGTCTTGCCGGTCCCTGTTTCAAAGCCACTTTGAAGCCCTCGTTCCCTAAAGCTGAGCAGTTCTCCAGGCAACAGTGCGGAGGAGGAGATGGAGAAATATGGACATTAAAGAGGGGAAGCACAAAGGTTCCTGCTGAGCCACGATGCCAAAGATAGGCAAAGACCTGACTCTTAAAGCCAGACTGAATCACCACGGCTGTGGCCGTCTCCATAACAGGTCTTAAAACGAGTGGATTTACACAGGCCTTCCAGGGCTTTGTGCTGGAAGCTCAATAAACAACACTGTTGGCTCCTGGTGGGAGTCTTTTTGTTCCTTGACTGCCCAAAATGCGTCACCTCAGCTGACCTTGGCAAGGCAGCCTCGTACCGAGGGCTTTCTGGAATAGCTGAATGTAATTGATACTGATTCAAGAGCAGGAGTGATATGTAATAATCAAGCCTGTAAACAAAATACAGAGCAGTTGAAGCCAAATTGTCTCTGTTCTGACTGAGGAAATATTCTAATTTTCTGGATGAAGTGCACTAATTAGAAACTGCCGTCAAGCACAATCTCTTCCATGGCCTCACCAAACTTATTGAAAACAACAGATAAGAAGGGCTTGGTTTTGACAGCAGAAGTGCCTGCAACAATTTGCAGGTTGTTGCTGTGTAGTTTTTACAGATTTTCAAGGGTAGCAGGAAAAAATCCATGTCAATCCTAAATGAAAACATTTTGAAAAAGATAAGAGTAGAAATAACATTTTACAAAAATATGCTGCAGAGGGGTGTGATTCTCTTATACCTTCTGAACCCAGGATTTACACATTTATAATGTAAGGGTTTTATTTCTGGCTGTTTTTGTTTCTTATAAAAACATTTCTAAACACTACTTGTGCAATAAAGAGGAGTCATAAGGTAAATGTTGCGTGGAAACTTGCAATGATAATGTAGCCCTGGTTGGAGTACAAAGAATCTCTGTTATCTAGCTCATGCGACATCTGACCCTAATGTTTTGTTGCATTTTAATGGTCTTGGTGTGATATTATCTTCCAGCATCTCTTGGGTTGGATGCCCACCCAAGGAGCCAGTCAAACATGGCCTCTGTAACGCATCTGTCCTTATCTGTTCCAACACACACATCCTGCCTTCCTTCTCAGAGATGGGCTGCACAGGTAGAATGACCTTGTCATGATACCTGATCACTGGGGCACATATTATAGAAAACGCTTAGAATTAATGTTGTATTAAGGTTGCTGGAGGTTGAGGTAGGGTTACCAGCCTACTTGGAGAGTTGACATAACCCTTTACAATCTCTTCCTCCCTTGAATGCTGCTCAGAGATGATTATGCCACAGAAAAGAAAAAATCATGTCTGATATTTTTCATCTTTTCAATTCCCCATGTCTTTTGGCAGAAAATATCTCAACCTACAGTTTGTCTGATATGTAACGGTGGATGCTGGCTACGTCTGCACCTTGGAGCTTGAAATGATATGGCAGTATTGTGTGGCAAGTTAGAGGAGGGTTTACCTGACGACATCATCCAGTTCTTTCCCAGTGCCAACCTGCGCAGAAAGAGTCCCTATTTCTGTCAGTATTTGCAGAGTGTTCTGCACAGATTTACAAGTATATATGCATGGTTAAATGTTGATGGACCCACTTTATTGTTTTGAGTCTGCTGTATCTTTTCTTTCTTTATTATACATCAATCAAAACACATACAACTAAAAGAGTTGGAATCAAAGAAATTTCGTACTCAAACATAATCAAAGCAATGCATATTCCAATTACATCACCCGAATAGTTAAACTGGCACACGATTAGAATCATTGTCCTAAAGCACATCCATTAAAATCCAAATTCCATCATGTCACAGGTTTCACATGCAAATCCAAAACATTCAATACAACCATCAATAAAACTGATACCTCCAACACAGCAACAAGTAACAATAAGACCAAACAAAAATAATAACTTTCAATCAATTTAAAAGACCACCGTGCTAAAAACAACACTGCCGTTAATAATTAAACCCAGTGTGCCGGTTAAATAAATTAGACATTCAGACAGTAAAAATTTGGAGCGTTCTCATAAAACCCATAAAACACTACCCAGGCTTAAAATCCATTAAATGGGACGTAACACAGCCGCCGGTCCTGTGAAGAGCTTGGCTAAAAAATTCTGAGTGCAACTCAAAGATTACCGAGCACTATTCCAAAAAAACACCAACACATACGAGTGCTCAAACAAAATGTTGTTGCACTTACCTTATCTTTAGAATTCTTTTGTGTTTGTAAGCCAAATTGACACATGCAATTTGCAAAAAATATGCAAATCGTCCTTGTGGTTTCACAGCACGATGCAGTTGTTTATGTTACTACCATTTTAGGTAAGTCTAAGCAAATATGCAGAAATGAATAGTGGTAGCCTTGAATTTTATTTGTGACACCTAACACCTTATGCTCCACTTGGAAATAATTCAGGTTTAAATGAGCAGGAAGGAGTGGTTAAAAACATACCTCAGATGGAGTATAGTTTTTGTGGTACAATCTGACTGGAATACTTATTTCTCAGGTTGCTGCTGGGGTTTGGGAATAGAGAGCAGTATGGTGGTGTATGTTAAATTGTGTGGGTACCACAATGCCCTGCTGAGTTATTGTGTCATAGTGCAGCATGCTGCAATCCCTCTTCAGCCTACAGTTCAGTTCACCTGGAGTTCTTTTGCTCTGCATTATCTGAGTATCATGTGACCTCCAGAGGCGGCATCATCTCTCTGCTTTTCTTTCTTTTCTTTTTTTTTTTTAAATTCCACCTTCCTTTGCCTTCTTCGGTAGGGAGGAGGCCAGTTTCCCTTCAGCACTGTCCCAGTCAACTATTTTATCAGTGAACGGGTAAACGGAGGAGTATGACAGGGTGAAAGATGAAACGTACATGACCATGCCACTGTGCTTTCAATCAGTTTAGGAGTCATACGGTTAAACACTTCAGCTCCACCGAAAGTGTGGGGGCAGCAAGCAGCACAGGCGTGCGGAAAACACATGCAGGCCGGGGCGTCGCTGGGGGAGTGGGCACATTTTTCTTTATCTATGGGATGTACATTGCAGTTCCTTGATTTAATGGTCGCCATTTCCTAGCAGAAGTTTGTTTTCACACAGAAATGGGAAAAACTTTATTCTGCATGATTAGTTTTTTTACCCGCAATTATGAAGTGGGGAAAAAATGCTGTTTTCTGACCTTTGATTTATAGGCCTGTAATTTGAGCAGAAAGCTAAAAGCAAAGTGTTTCCCACCACCATGCTCAGAGGTGGGTTTCCTTCAGCTGTCCTTGAGAGAAGATTAAAGGTGGGCTTAAAACCTTGAAATTCAGACAATCAAGTATTAATACAAAAAGGAGAAAAGACAGTACTACAGAAAAATCATGTTACACAAACACTGTAAAAGCTGAAGTCTCTGTAAAGTACAACGGAATTTAAATTAAGATAATGAAAATTCCATAGAGGGATTAAGTGTCAACATATTTGTGGTTTTGTCTTGCTTCAAACTTATCATCCACTCTACTACCAATAGAGCAGGAAATGTTTGGTGTGAAACCTATAAAGTCAATCCTTGCTGTGTGAGTTTTCAGTGATGCACAGGAAAAAAAAAGTACGATTTAGAAAAGGGTCAGAAACTCAGCTGAAGTTTTGCTTTACTTGTTGAATGCACAGGTGTGGGATGTGGGGTGGGGGGTGAGCAGAGATGCTCGCCCCTTCCGGGAGCGAACTAAAACAGATGTGGGTGTCAACTATTGCAGGTGCTGACAGGATTTCCTGGTTTTTCACTTCGGAAGAGTAATCCTCATGTGTGGGAGAATTTTCCCCTTTTTCATACACTTCAACAGGAAGTCACTGTGGGACGACAGCTGGGCTGAGCGCCACAGAAAACTGCTGCATTCTCGCACCAAGACCAAAGATGAACAGATTATCTGGGAGAGCTTGGGATTTCAGAGATGCTTGGCAGTGGGCCGAAAGGAAATTGACCGTGCATTTTTAATGAATTAATAAGATGATGTAGTTTGCAGCCTCACTTGCTGTCTACGTGCCGTTTCACGCCGGTACATGGGAATACCGCTGTGCCGTTCTCAAAGGAATCGCTTCTCAAAAAAGGGTCACCGGGAATGTTTAGTCGTGCTGTTAACCAAAACAGAAACCTCACTAAATGTTCAGAATCGTCTGTGTGCCTCCCTGGAACCCATTTGTTTATTGCAGAAAGCATCGAGGTGTCAGGAACCGCCCACAGGCCTGAGGACCTCTGCTGTTCCTCCGTGTCAGCAGGCGTGACTTCTCCATGGCGTGTTTACACGGCATGCGTAGCGCATCTGAACTGGCCACGGTTGCCATGACAGCAGAACCGTGAATGAAGACTCTCTCGCATATCAGGGCATCACAGAGGGCGCCTGTGCTTTGTTTATGTATCCCGTGTGCCGCAGAAAGAAAAAAATAAAACAAAAAATCTGTTCATTGTGCGCCTGTGGCATGCCACCGAGAGGTGGGCGAGTGGTGTGTCCTGGGTATTGGGAGGTCGTCACAGAGTCCCCGCTGTTCCTGTGGCTCATCATGCAGAGTGCCTTCGACCTTACTGGTGGGCCCCATTCCAAAGGCTTCCCATCAGTCTACAGGGCCGAGGCATTAAGCACAAACACATTTGTTATCGTTTTCATTGCTTAGCTGATGCTGTTATAAAAAGCATATCATGGTTTCATTTATGTCCATTTATACTGCTGCACAGTTTAGTACAGCAATTTATTTTCTTACAAGTGTCTGTGCTTGTAAAAAAAATTGTGTATTAAATACCCTTGTCTTATCCTATTTCACATACTGTATGTGAGAGAGATCCTCTGTGTCTTTCCGTTGGTTAAATGTCACTCTCCATCAATCAATCCATCCATTACTCAATCACATTCCAACCTGGCATCATGTATGTTGTGTTGAGTGTCTCCTGTCCCCTTCGCGTGCCTTGTCCCTTGTTGCCAGGTCGGCGTCTACTTAAGCAGGACAGCACACGCACAGAACATGTTCGTTTGGCGAGAGGGAAGTGACCCGTTGTTATTTCGTTCCCCCGGCCTCATGTCAGGTGGGACTTCTGTGGTCGGCAGATGGGGTCCTAATGGCGTAGCGCTTCTGTTGACAACGAAACGTAAGCGATGAGATGTCCACGGCCACTCGTCATGCTGAGTTTCGGCCGGCCGACCTCCATGGCATGTGCCCAAGGTGGACTCTGCCCTTGGGGAGTCATGTCTGAAAGTCCATCTTGACCGGCAGATGGTCAATGTGGATACTTCACTTGGCTCCTTCCCATGGTTGGCATGGGAGCAACTTCTCACCTTTGGAATTTCATGTTGGGGTTGCTGTACTCCAAACCCTTGCTGTCCCTGCACCCTAGAGAAGGTGTGGTTTGGCTCAAGATAAACAAGCCATGTGCCTCAGAAAAATTCAGATACAACTGAAAATCTCGATTGATGAAGCACTTCGCAGTTTTTTGACGATGCATGAGTGACGGAATCGAAAATCATGTGAATGGTCGTAATCGTTTGAGATGGTGAAAAAAAAATTTCCTTAGTATGAGAAAGTGTTCATAAACTTGATTTTAATGTCATATAAACACATACAATAAATATATTTCAACAAAGCCGTGCAGCTGCAGAAACAAAATGGAACAAAAATTAATAGCACTCATAGGAGAAACTGAAGCATTATGGGAAATTGGACCCATTTTAAAAGGACATGGGCAACAATATTACTAACTGTGACCTAAAGGCCTTTTTGCACTCTCAGACAAGCACTTTAAAATGACATTATTCCCTCATTTCCAGCGGTGTGGATGGGCTTTTGCATGAATTTCTGGTGAAAATGAGAGGGTAAGAAATTGTTTATCATCAGAGAATAGAGTAATCAATGAATCTCCTGATTACATCTTGACCTGACCTTTGAGAAAAAAGCTTGGTAGGAAATTTAAAAAATATAAGTAGATTTTAAAATTGATTCAGTGTATCTTCTCTGAGTGCAGGTTTAGTCATGTCCCCCAGTCCGCTGTCTGTTGCTCTCTCTCCATCCTCTGGTTGTGGTCAGCAGCAGTTTGAGGCCTCCAGGTGTCTGCGAGTCTGGAATTGAACTGCGGGCAGAAATGCTTCTGAAGCATTAGTGTTATGAGTATTAAAACTCAGAATAATAAGTGTTCATACAAGGATGTAACATGTCGATGAGAAACATGTCCTGTGGGGTTTGTGTGGAATCAGTGTGCTCTTTAACATTGACAAATTGGATGGGTAATGTTCAGCTGAGAATTATTGGCTCAGTCATTGTGAAGAAAACTAAAATGATTCTGCTGATTAGAGATAAACGGGCATTAATATGTAAAAATGCTCTCATGAAATGTGTGAAACAAGTTGGTCACTCCTGTTTCTTTCCAAAAGTAGCTGTGATTTATATTTTCAGGGTCATTTTGAGCAGATCTTTTACTCGTGCTCAGACTGTACATGGTGAGAGGCTGATCAGACCTTTCAGATTAAGATTATGCTGGCAAAATTTATTGCTGAACTTTAATGCTGATATTTCACATACGGTAGGTATTTTGGGTATACTGCAATCCCTTAGACCAATTCTGAGCTTTTGATTTTTACAATGACATTTCTTTTTCATTTTGTTTTGATTTGAAAATCACTCATTAAAAACAGTTAGTGTTGACTGATGAATATCATAGGAACTTGCCCAAATATAGCAATAAAAATAATTAATAATTCAGATTTGTGATTAGGTCTGGATTTTAGCAATTTTTGGATGCTTTGGAAAATCAATAGACTGTTGTCAACAGGTTTGTTTTTAGTTATAAAATATATTTTTAGGCTCAGAAATTTTATGTTTTTGATTTATCCAAATGCATGCATATATTACAGATCAAGAACATTGTCATTTTATGGTTCTGTTCAAAATCTATGGGATTTGACCTCACAACCTTCCATACACAAGCACTGAACTACACACCACACCAATTTTTGCAACACACTGCTTTTGAATAGGGAATAACATTTTGGACTAAATCCCTGAAAGTTTGTCATGCTGAGAGAAAGATCACCATAGCTGTGAATATTGCATTTATAAGCAAACATTTGGCAAGACAGTATAAGTTTATTGGGTGTGAGCTGACTGATATCAGTCCCTGATCCAGAAAACACTCACTTGTTTAATGTTTCCACACTTGACTTACTGAAGAATATCATGAGGACTGCTGCTAACGTGCATTTTTGGCTTTTAACTCTCTATATTGCTACCAGTGTGACATTGATATCTGCATCCAGCACAGCCCATTCATTTCTTGAGCCATTTCATTCATATTTTTAAAAAATTAAACTCAAAGCCAAAGAGGGGCAGAGTATTTATTAAAAACTTTGCAAAAACATCTGCAAGTTTTTTTGGATTTTGAGGAATAACTATTATTTCCATCAACCTATGACATGCGATCATGATTACAATGATTAGTGTTTCTAAATTGCTCATAGTACATGATTGCATATGTGACTGTGCCCTGCAATGGACTATCCAGGGTATACCCCAGCCTTGTGCCCTGTGGCTGCTTGGGATAGGCTCCACGCCCCTGCAACCCTGTCCAGGATAAACAGGTGGCGGATAGATGTTCTCTGTCCATCTCCAGGAAAATAGATAAATTTTTCATCACAGGACACAGAAAACCTGCAAGTATCACCATGGTGGGCTGTCCATGGTTCTGAAGTCTGTTGAATGTGTTAAATATTACAGTGCTGTCTTTGTAAAATTGATTAAAGCCAGAATATGTTTGTGTGTCAAAAAGAGAAAGAGTGAATGCATACACATATTGCTAGCATGTTTTGTGAGGTGTAGCTTAGATTAAATGGAGCAGTGTTTGGGAAACTCCCTAAAAGTACAAGCTTGTTGCAATAATGAAGTCTCTCCAAGCACAATTGTCTGTCAGCTAATGCAGCTTCATTTTCTGATATTTTGGAATAGCCATTAAAGACTGTGATTAAAGTCACAACTGCATTAAAAATTACTTTGAATTATATTCAGAACATGAGAAATAATCATTAATGGCTATCTTTAAAAAAGGCTTCAAAAGAATTACTGTATATAAAGGAAATTGCCTGGAATTGGCTAAGAACTCAAACTTTGAGCAGCACATCCATAAAACTACATAATTGCTTGTGGCTAATTGAGGAAACTCTAAATTTCTGTTCATTTATCATGTGACAAGTCTGTTACCTCTTTGTCTACCGGCTGATGTGGGCGAGACTAATGAATGAGTATAAAGTGATTTTAGATGTGGTAAGTCATTCTACATGGAGAAGGAATTGTGTAGCTTTTGGCTTCAGTGTTCTGCCTGACGATGAGAAGCAAATTAATAATGTCTCTTAAAATTAGTTGACTGTCTGCTTATATAGGATGGTTAATTATCAAATAAGAGGAGTTTGAAGAGTGAGTGAAGTTTGCAATAAAGGCAATGATGGAATGATTATATCCTATCAGGGGGCACTTATTAATTAATCTGGAATGATGTCTTGTTCTTTTTTGGATTTCTTGCATTTCTCTGAGACTGACACAACTAAACAGAAAATCAGCAATTTGGCATGTAGGGCAGAATATGTAAAGACAAGCTGCTACAAGTGTTTGGAGGGGGTGTCGTTTGTCCATGCTTTGGACTGCAGTTGTGCTTTTGGATCCTGAACTACCACTCCATTTCCTTGTATGGGGCAGAGAAGGATCCACAGGGCATGGGTGCAAGTGCGTTGGTGCCAGAAATTTCTGGTCACGGGTTTTGCCTGATGACTGCTTTGTCGAAAACGCAGCCACTTTTCTGGCCATGTGTGCCGCTAATCCCTGTTCTCCACCCGTGGCCCGTCTTGTCACAGGCTGACTCATTCCTGGAGACGCCGGGCAAACTTGGACATTTGTGTTCTGGAGCAGTTTGCCTGTTAATGAGATGAGGCAGTGTGAGGTAGCTCGGAGACGCACGGGGATGCGATGTACTGCGAGTGACACCCAGATGGCCGTGTGCAGTACTTGCGTCACGGCTTGTCACAGTGCTGGCCTACAGGCTTCCCAAAAATAGAGGAATACTCAAGATTCCTCTTTTTTTATACAAATTTCCTGCCATCGGATGTAAGATCCTTGGACTTACGCCTTTGTTTTTTTGTTCGATTCACTCGTAAAGCAAGGGTCTTTCTAAAAGTGTTTGCGTGTATATGTATTATGAGCAATTACTGTATCTATTTGAACATTAAATGTCTGTGAGGAGCAGCACAAGTGTGAACATGGACATGTCATATTTTGGCTGTAGTTTTGAAATGGAGAGGATGGTGTTCAATGACACGTAGCGCACAAGTAGATATGTTGCCTTTTTTTAGTCCATGAGTTCTGCAGCGCCGGTGTCTCAAGAGGACATCATTTCTTAATCATACTTTCTGTTTTCAGCTAGCGTTGCCTTTTTCTGGTCATGGCAATTGACACGATCTTCAATCTTGTAAACTTCATTATATCCTTCGTGTTTCAAACAATGCAAGCAACAGCAATGCGCTAACCCCTTACAGCCAAACACTCCATGGCTAAGATATGGTATTCAACAACACGTTTCAGTAGATGCTCAGCCCCATCATAGGTGTTTGAATCATTCAGCAATGGGGAAGAGCCTCATATCTCCTGGTTCACAGAACAGACTTCCTTCTCCTGGTCCTGACTCTGTTCCTGCTCTGAGTGACAGCCCAACAGTCACTAACGATATCCAACATTCAAGAGGAACAAAGCTGAATCCTCCTGTTTTCAGCGTTACCAGAGCCTGACGCAGGCAAGTTTAAGTCTCTTAAACAGGTACATTTGAATGTAAATCTCTGTGCTGTGATGCTTCAAGTGTAACGCCCTTCTAAAGATTAACAGGGCTCTGGCTTTGCACGTTAGTCGAAAAACATGCTGCAGAGGAGTGTGAATAGAAGAACGAGTGGCCGTGTTGCATCACGCCACCCTCTCAGCTCAGTGACTGTAATGGTTGAATGGGACATTATACACGTCACATTTATAGACTTGATCCAATGACATTTTACTGCCACCCATAATGTGGTATCACTCCCCTCACAATGGTTCTGTTTGGCTCTGCCTGTTCCTGTCGAGGAGTGACCCATGATGATCTGCTGTGAAAACCAGTGCTTTTCATAAGAATTCTTTATCCATGGCATTGCTCGTGGATAAAGAATATTTGCCCCCCCCCCCAGCTGTTACTTTGTTCTAGTTATTGCTGGAATGTTCTTTTTGATGGTTTGTCAACACTGTTACAGGGCACAGCATGCGTGTCCGTGTAATGAAGGTTACATTAGTGTGCTCATGTAGGGTCTCTAGGGTTGTGGGTGCGATTCTCACCCCTAATTCTCTATGTGCGTATGTGCGGAGTTGTCATGTTGTCCTCATGTTTGCTCAGGTTTTTCCTCTGTGCTCTTGTTTTCCGAACACAAATTCCCATGTCCTGATGGCTACAAATAGCCCTCGACGTGTGTCTGAGCACAACATGTGATGGGTCACATGATTTACAAAAGGACCCTGTCTGATACCCTGTATTTTCCAAAAATTGTTATAGTGAAAAAGTGATTATGATATATGGATGGATGGATGGATGAGTAATGATTTCAACCTCTTTAAATACTCCCTTTGTATTTTGTCATTCATGATTGTAGTGAAATCTGTTAAGTATGTTCAGTATAGCAATTATGTGACAACCTTTGTGTAGTTCTTTTCTGTTGTCTTGCAAATGTGAACAGTCACCCACATTGAGGGAAGTATGTGTGATTTTGTTTCATTGTGTTAACAAAGTATTGTAAAGTGAGATTCCTCCCCCATTTAAACAGCTTCACATATCATATTTTTCTCAAACCTACAGCAACAACAATGCCTGACCTAGGCTGCAGGCCTATGGACCTCACCTAATATAGCAACTGCCCGATTTGTTTAAAATGGAGCTTCTTCCTTGTTCAACTAGTGTCTGACTTCTAATTATGAAACTTACACAAAAGCTTTATCTCGGTCACTTATACCTCTTCTGAGCATCATGCATGCCGCTGCAGCTGCAGGCCTGTTGGGCTTTGGGGTGCTGGGAGATTCTCCAGACAGCTCCTTAGATGACCATCCTTTTCACATAGTTTGTAAGCCTTCGTTTTTGCCAAATTCAGCAGAGACTCCTGACTTCCAGGTGAATAGGTCAGCTCTGCCTTTAAAAGCCTTATCGTGTATCATTGTACTGAACTTTCTGATCTTTCTAGCATCCATCTATCTGTCCATTTTTGAACTGCTTGTCCTGGTCAACGTTGTGAGGAGGACTGGAGCCTGTCTCAGGCAGCACAAAGCTGAGGTACACCCCAGAGAGGATATTAGTCCATAACATTGCAATTACACACACATACACAAACTTACATTATAGGCAAATGGACATTATCTAGGATTTGTTTGGTAAGCATAGCAGAAACACTAACACCATGTAAAACTAGACCATTTGGTTAATCTGAGCAATGATGTTCCAATAATATTCATAACGGAGGGAACACAAGGGAAGAAGCCAGCTGTCCAGTGTCCATGTGCAGTCACCGTCTTTTCAGTAAAAGCCACACATGGGCAATAACGTGTTGTAACATTTTAATGTTGTTCTTCTGTCCGTTTATGTCTGTCACACAAACATAAAATATAATTTACATGAAAATTTGAAATAGGATTATAGGATAGCTATATTCAAGTCATGTATTCCTAGATATAAACAATTTCAGTGCAATGTATTATAGATTATTATCTGTAAAATAGCTTTCGACGGCAGCTTTATAGAATTGTGTGCGTGATCAGACCGTTTTTCAAAATGTGTCGTGGTTCAATAACCATTTTCACAAAAGCGGTAGATTGCATTATCAATATAAACCTGAGCGATTCTCTCCTGTCGTTTTGTAAGGAATGACAGGAAAGCAGTTGTCTCTTTGTCATACAAACGGATTGTCCCGATGCTTTGAAAACTCGAAAGTTTGTTTAATCCAGAGGCAAGCATGTGTGCAGCTCTGTTTAATGTGCACACTTTTATTCTGCTTTGGGCGGCTATATAACTCACACCAGCAGCACATCGTAACACGTGATGCAAGCTACTAAAGCGACGTTTCATAAATATGCACACACAGACTTCAGACGTCGCCGACAGCAGTTATCTCCACCGCATACACGACAGCGCGCTTTATGTAAGACGGGTCTTTTGCTTTATAAAAAATACGCCGGGATACATCATTTGTTACATGATATCAGTTTCGCGTTCACTGTTTTCCTGTTTTTTACTACTTCATCCTTTTAAGTGATTTGCTATTGTGCATCAAGGTTGGATACATGCAGGACCGTACTTTATCTGTGACGCAAGGATATTATTCACCTGGGCAAATTATGTGAAGGTAAACAACTTTTATTGGTGTTGTTTTAAATTATGTCCTTGAGGTAATTAAGGTATTACATTCGGCATCCTTGTACAATAATTACTATGTAGAAAATCAGATGTACATTATGTACATTGTCAAATTCACGTTGCATTACTGAATGTGGTGCTGAAAATATGTTTCTATACAATAACTCAACGTAGCACTGAAACCTATTATAGTATACAAATAGAGGTTTATAGTTTTCTGGTTAGAGTCGTATGAGGCACGCTTCACTCGTAAAGATGAAAACATTTCCAAATTTCTGACGTAAAAAAAACAATTCATAATCAATCTTAGAACTGACCATTGTCATCAGGTGCGGTTGCTGAAGAAAAGAGACCGAGTTAAATGGCACTGGTTTGCCCAAAGATGTCAAGGATTGTAGGCACTTTTTAAATATTATGAGTTCGATATATAAAGAGAAGAATTTTGTGTGGATTCCGCTTGCCCTATACTGCAAAAGGAAAACACATCCGTCTAATTACATTTTGATAATCAATGCTTAGCGATAGCGAATTTTTGATTTTTCGAAGCGAACGCTTGTGTTTTCTGAAGTTGTCCTTGCTTTTTAGTTGGGAAATACTTTTTCAGACCACCCAAATACGATCATAGAGCCTACCTGAATATTCATTTACCATTCAGATCAGCTTTATAAAATCCACATTTACAGCGAAAGAGTCGTTAAATGAATTAATCAGAATATTTGCGCTCCTATCTTTCGTTTATGAAGTTACTTCGAATAGATAGCGCCCTCTTGTGGTCAATGTAGCTATAAAACGTACACATCATAAAGTGTGTTACAAAGAACCTTTCTCCAACCAAGGGATATGATATTTCGAGCATTAAAATTTGAACAAGCGAGAATACACGAAGGGTCATATCTTTCCTCACGTATGAAGAAAATTACAATTTTGAAAGGAATGACAATTTATGCACGGCATCTTTCAACATAATGTAGATTCCAAATTGTAGTTTTGGTGATTTATGATTTCTACATAGGAATAACTAATTAGCAAGTACTTATTTCCCACATGTTGTCCGACCAGACATAAATCTGGTCGACAGCTAGCTAACTCTGAATTATCTATCAATCTGTGCCAACAGTGATATGGAAAACAGTATTTCTTTGTAATACTGCAAATTTTAGTATTCCAATTAGATCCCTGTAAAATATTACAAACATCTCAATGAGTGAATACAACAGAACTATTGCATTACATATTTTTTGGCTTTTCTTTCATTTTGACAAAATGTTAATTATTGAACTGCTTCATTCATTTGCACACAACACACTACTATTTAACTTACCCTTCTTGTACTAGGTTGAGATCGTCACTTTGATCAGACCTTCTGACTTTCCGAGTAATCATTTCTTTGTGCTTGCATTTAGCACAGCTTCATTGCAATTCTTAATGTTTTAAGGTTGCAATAATTGTTTCACACCTCCTAAACCATCCTTTCATTTTTTTCACTGTAGATTCTCCAGGAATCATCCTAGACGATACCTTGTATCTACTAGAAGAGGCAGCCATGAAGTCAGTTTTAGATGGTGTAGCAGACACCACTTTTCGGACCATAACCTCGGGTCTACAGTACCTTGGTTCCAATGACGCTAGTTACGATGACCCCGCTATTGATGCAGACTTCAAGAACCGGTACCCCTTACAGAAGCCCCTCTCAGCATTCCGAGGCGGCTCCTTCCCAGGAAAAGTCCCCGAAGGGGAAGAACTCATCCTCAGAGGCCTCCCTTTCTACCCGACCAACGTGACTGAGTTGCTCGGCAACAGGAGCAGTTTTGGGGACGAGGGCAGTTCCGTCCAGTGTGGGGAAAACTTCATGGACATGGAGTGCTTCATGATCCTCACTCCCAGCCAGCAGCTTGCGGTAGCTGTGCTGGCACTGACTCTGGGCACCTTCACGGTGCTGGAGAACCTAGTGGTGCTCTGTGTCATACTGCAGTCACGCACACTCCGCTGCCGCCCTTCCTACCACTTCATCGGCAGCCTGGCTGTGGCCGACCTGCTAGGCAGCGTCATCTTTGTCTATAGCTTTCTGGACTTTCACGTGCTCCACAGGAAGGACAGCCCCAATGTTTTCCTCTTCAAGCTTGGCGGAGTCACAGCCTCATTCACCGCCTCTGTGGGGAGCCTCTTCCTCACGGCCATCGACCGCTACATCTCCATCCACAGACCCTTGTCCTACAGACGTATTGTCACCAGAACAAAGGCAGTCATTGCCTTCTCCATGATGTGGGCCATCTCCATCATCATCGCCGTACTCCCCCTGCTTGGCTGGAACTGCAAGCGCCTCAGGTCAGTGTGCTCGGACATCTTCCCACTCATTGATGAGAACTACTTGCTGTTCTGGATTGGCGTCACCAGCATTTTGGTCATCTTTATCATCTACGCGTATATGTTCATCCTGTGGAAGGCCCACCATCATGCTGTACGTATGCTCAGCCGAAGCTCTCAGAAGAGCATGGTCATCAGCACTCCAGAGGGCACCAAGGTGCAGACCACCCGACCTGACCAGGCACGCATGGACATCCGACTGGCCAAGACGTTGGTGCTCATCTTGGTGGTGCTGATCATCTGCTGGGGGCCTGTACTCACCATCATGGTCTATGACCTCTTCTGGAAGATGAACAACTCCACCAAGACCATTTTTGCATTTTGCAGCATGCTCTGCTTGCTCAATTCCACCGTCAACCCCATCATCTACGCTCTGAGGAGCAGGGACCTGCGCCAGGCCTTCCTGAGTGCCTGCCAGGTGTGCCGAAGTACCGGTCAGCCCTTGGACAACAGCATCGAGTCTGACTGCCAGAACCGGAATGCAGGCATAGCAGCCAATAGGGCGGCAGAAAGCTGTGTGAAAACCACTGTGAAAATAGCCAAAGTGACCATGTCTGTCTCCACGGACACATCGGCAGAGGCTGTCTGATGGCCTTCATTGGACACTAGTGAGAAAATATGTCACCTGAGAAGTCCACCCCAGCATTGTACTTGAGATCTAACGTTCCATGTGACATGCTCCTGATGGATGGAAAAATCTTTGCGCAAGTTAAACTCCAGATGACAGGAGTGAAATATCACTCAAAGTCATATCTAAGTAACTAAATGCAATGATGACCCGCCATTAAACAATGGCTGAAATGTCTCATTTGTGCCAGGCTACTCTATTTTCTCATGTAGATCTATGTTTGCCATAGTGCTAAAAGTCATATAACCTTAATTTTAATTTGATTCTGGCAAAAAGTGAGAAAAATATTCAGCCATTGCAAAGTCATTTATTTTTTTCCGCATTATTTTCAATGACTCATCTCACGGTAAATGGTGTTAGCAGATCACAAAAATGTATATAGCATTACCGTATTTTTTTTAACTGTTACAACCAGTTAAATCAGGTTCTTGGAATGGTAACTTTACACTTGGGACAAGGGGCTATTTACATATTAATGAGAAATATGTTAATATGTAAAACAGATATGAATGTGTGCATATTCCTGGCAGCCATTATTCATTTAATTGTATATATAATTGCTTGTTATGGTAGTGTGGTGTCATATTACAGTGGCTTTGGAACTGACAGGCTTCAGGTTAAAAACTGCAAATATACTTTTGAGCAAGAGGCTTAAATTAAACAGTTTTCAGCTGTACAAACTAACCATAGGAAACATGTGTACTGTAGCCTTGAAAAGGGAAAACTCTAAAGAATTTACTAATGTATAAAATCTGATCATACTAAGAATTATTCTGAAGACTGAGAGATGTACAGTATTGGTTTACTGGTTTTGAATGTTATGTCCTTATTTAGAGATAAAAGCCCAGGCATTTGGATCTGTTTTTACAGTAATGGCAATCAGTTGTTTTGGGCATGTTTATATAACCGTGTGTTACGTGTTGACACCTGCTGTTAAAGAGGATCAGATTTATTACATATGTTATTGGCATTAATTTTTCCAGTAGCCAAACCAGTCCAGAATGTGCATGAGACCATTTGTGCTAGAAAGCAGGTGAGTCCAAGAAAAGTGTTACAGTCTGGGTTTGAAAGTCAAGTCACGATGCTCCCACTGAGCAAGTTAATGACTTGAGCTTAAAGAGAAGCACGTATCTAGAGATAAAGAAGCAATGTCGAGATGATGCTTCCAAAAACCGAAGGCTGAGAAAAGTATTTCGTCTGGCATACCAATGACGTTTGTATGAATGATTGAAAACACGTTGCCCTGTTCACGGATTAAGCCAGTCTATATTAACTTAAGATCCATTTGGTATTTATAGACAAATGTACTTCCTGTCCGAAAGAATACCATAGAAAAACGTAGCAAGACAGCAGATAACTTACAGCAATTTGTGTTCTTCAAGTTGAACTGTTGGAAGATGGAGACCATGTGGAGTTTGAGCTGATTGCTCTGTGCTTTCTTTAATGGCAGATGCCCTGAGGTTAATGGGACTCTGGGCTGTTCTTTGGGAAATGATTTTTCTGGAGCATGAAGCACAGGAACTTTTAGGCCCAGGGGCAACATTCAGATTAGTGCTCCCGAACAGCAGCCTGATCAAGTATTGAGAGCTCCTAAGAAAATAGTTTTTCAAGGCTTAAATGAATGCCATTTTTTAATCTATTAAAAATAAGCGGAATATTTCACAGAATATTCATTTGCTTCCATTTTTGGACAAAAATGACCAAGGTGTAAGTGATGGAGACCAAAGTCTCATACTCTGTGAACTGGGGTTAATTCATTTTTCAGTGTTAGAAAAGATGATAGTAAATTCTATGCTGAAATGTATATAGTCATGCAAAACATTTGTAGCAAGTGAAAGCTCAGTAAATCTGTCCTGTTATATTGTCACCATCTGGGAACTTCTTCCCATTTGAAGCTCCATCCATGCAGTCATGCTGCATGTTTTGTTGTCAATATAAATGAACTAGCCCCAAGTAGAATGTGTAGATTTCTATCACTTTCTACTATGAGTGCCCTTATGTGTTGTAAAGTACTATACATATAGTAAGATTTGGGTGTAAAATACTGTATATAACAATTCTCAAGTGACGTTAAATTTCTCTGCCTATGAAACAGGTGCGGTTCGTCAATATTACGCCGTTTGTTTTGAATGTGGTCAGAGTGTCCTCTAGAGAATCGCTTGTTGTGGTGTGCAGGCCACACTGTTGTGATTCCTGAAACTTTGCGTGTTGTGATTCGAGTGAACTCGTTGGATGTCAGCCATGCTAACATGCTAACGAACATGGGCTTGGCGAATCCTTAATTAGAAAAACCAAGTTACTGCTGAAAGCAGGCGCAATGCCACTGATGGCCAGGGTGGGCCTGGCCCACACAATCATGACCTTTGTCTATCCTAAGGCTGGACATATGCCAACCAATCATACTTTTTTTATTATTGTAAATAGGAAGGAAGCAAGCCAATATTTCAAGACTTACTTTTTGAACTCCTGTGGCCAAACATGCCCAGTCCCTCCTCCGAATCCCGTGGCCCACCCCACTTAGAGTTGGAACCATGCCTAGCTGAAAACGATATTAGGGTTCAGTAGGGACTGCTTTTCCCTCTGGAGCACATAAAATACCAACTTTCCAGTGCAGTGAACAAAAAGCCGTACAGTTGATGATGACATCCGTTGGATTGGACACCTAACCAAATGCCCGTAAAAACAAGATTCCAGAGCACTTACCAGCTCACTAAGTAGGCACCTAATTTTCCTTCAGTGTCATAACTAGCTAAATGATCTGACACCTTATTGTCTGGTTCTACAGTGAGTATTCCAGAGCAAAATGGGTACCAAGCACCACACTGACAGGTGCTGGGTATTATTGGTGCCTGAGACAGGTTACCCGTCAAAGTAACATAAGACACTGCAGGAAAGATTAATATTCATCTTTCATAACCACTTATCCAACAAAAAGAAGAGCAAAACTAAACAAATCCAATCAATTGTTCTTATTATTGACCATTCTATATCTGTGACAGTTCCATTTCTAATTTACATCTGGACAATTGATCTAAGGAAGGATTCAGTTCTGTGTTATTATGGATATTACAGATTTGTCACATACTATTAGCTGAGATAATTATGGATGAGATTTATTTTTCTGTCAAGAAAAACTAAATTGCCTGTTATATTTGGGGAATGGATCACGTGGCTAATTAAAAAAATAGACCATAAAATGATTTTCTATAAATAAGAATGTTGTGTTAGATAACCAGTTGCTTTAATGTGAGGTGCAACTGTCATTTGTATAAACAGCATAAAGAATTTTGAACAGATTTTACAGGACTTGTCTGGAAGTTAATGTAATGTGTCTTGATTGGTGCAGGTACACTTGGATTTACAGTTTGAAACTAGCTTGATTAGCAATGTTATCTGTAGCCATTTAGTTCAGTGTTAACTTTAACTGTGTTTCAGTATCATTTCTGCTCCTTGCAATACTTAGTGCTGGACATCAACTCTAAATTGTCGAGTGGCTTCTGTAACCAAAGTTGCATGCAAGGAGTCTGTATATACAGAATAAATTACATTCTGTCCCAAGCCATTGGACAGTTCTGTTTGATGTACTACAGTGTAATCCGTTTCAAAGCCATTGAATAAAGTCTCAACTGGTGAACAAGGATGGTGTCAAAGATATTAAAATATTAAGTAAGGTTATGGAATGTTTTTGGAGAGTGTGAAATAATTTAAATAGATCAATATAAATTCATATTGCTTGAGTCAAGACACAATTAATTGTTTCTTAGTGACTGAAGGCATATAATTGCTCATTGGGGAATGCCATAGATTCTTGCAAAACAATATTGGCTGATGTGCGGCAGCACATGTCAGAATCAGTTTAATATCCAGCCTCCACAACCAGTAGGTGTCAGGCATAAAATATATATGGATGACAGATCAACATAATTCTGCCAGTTTTTCCTAGATAAATTTGCACCTAACACATTTTAATCAAGTTATAAGTGACTTCACCGCAGAAATTGTGGATTTAGATATTTATATATCTAGATAGCAATAAGTTCACCTTAATATTACTACCTGTTATTTCCAGCCACCTAGTAGTAGTACTAATAATAATAAAGTGATTTTTATTATTTGTCATTGATTATTACTAATTATTCAGCAATAATAATCATAATATCCCATGGGTATTAGAAGCCTGAATGTGACATCGTGTACAAAAGGTCAGTTCCTCACAGCAGAAGTCACTGGGATTGTGACGCTCCTTTAAATGAATCTCTCTTTGTCCTCCCAGCAGTGCTTATCTAACATTGCAATCTAGTTAACAAGCAACAGAGATTTCTTTGGGACGTACAACAAATACTATACAATATTGCACAGATAATTACTGTTTTGCGCCTGTCATCGTCGTACCATTAGCTGAAGTATTGAAAGCCTCACACGCTATAGGCGTGACCGTGACGGTTTTTAATGAACAAATAATTCACCACGAAAGAAACTGGTTTCTAAAATCGTTTATAACTAAAACCGGCTAAGTCGAATTAAAAGCGTGTCAGAACATTTAATAAATTATCTGTTTATCTAGATCAGTTCGAGCTGTTTTAGATCTTCAAGTTATTACTGTATATTATGAAATCGAGACTAAATCTAAGCTTCTAGAGTATTTTTTTGCTTTTAAAGAAAATGCAGAACGACTAAAATCTGCTCACAATAAGGGAGTCAACTACACACATACACACATTCATATATATGTGAAAATGCCACTGCGAGGGAGCTGGTTGTAAATTACAAATGAATAGACATTAAAACGGAATCTCGGGCAAAATTTACCAAGCTCCTCAGAGTGTTTTGCAAGCAGAACACGGAAGCTTTCACAATACATTTGCGTAACTTGCATGCATATAACGCACAACTGTAGTTGCCTGTTTTAATTTCGAAATTAATAAATAGCACTGTGCTTTATTCAGAGGCACGTCAATCATTCAGGCATACCGATGAAGACTTAATTAAATCAAGGAACCGGAAACTCGTGACCGAAAGTTCTGGAATCTTCGCGGGAAATGCAGTGCGCATGTGCTATTGAGCCCATTACTAAGGGCAGGTAAGCGTTATTTGTTCCGCACCGGCTTTCCCCTCAGAGGCACTCCCCTGTCGAAACTGATGACCGTGTATTCGCTTGTCTTTTCATTCTTGGATTATTTTGTCATTCAACGTTAGTGTGAACTGTTTAGTATATGTAAAGTTACACTTTAGCGTTTGCTAGCTAAACAAGGCGGCGTTCGGTTGGTGTTGTAGAATTTTCCCCCGGATGGTTATGGGTGTCACGTGTGCAATTACAAAACCATCAAGTAGACCAATTAAGAGGCCACACGAAATATATTTTAAATATATTGATGAGGGTAATAATTCATGGGCCTCGTGGTTTTTCAGGGATGGCAGGTAAACTCAGCAAGGTCAATCGAATGTAAATATACATTATGAAGAAAATTTTCAGGTGATCTTAGCCAAGAAAAAAGAAACGTAATGCTGCATTAACACCTTTATGTCACATTGGAAGGGGCATGGTGGCTCAATGGTTAGTGTACAGCCTCCAGGGTTGGGAGTTAAAATCCCACCTCCTGCTCTGTGCGTGGAGTTGGCATGTTCTCCCCGAGCTTTGCGGGTTTCCTCCCGCAGTCCAAAGATTTTTTTATTAGCCAATCAGTTTATCCGATTGCAACAATTAAAACAATACATTAAATATTATGCGTTGTAATAGCGTGGATAAATAGTCCATAGTATGTGATTGGGTGCTTTGCGGTAGTACCCTGTCTTGTACCCTAAGGCCGACGAGGATATCATTTTTGTGATGGACTCCAAATTAAGGGCTGGGAGTCGATCCCAGAAAGAATCGATTCCTCGAGTCCAGGTGACTTATGTTCAACGGCGAGCAAAGCCTTGTGAGTCGATCCCACGCAGAAAATTAATTTGGCTGAAGTGTGCCTGTCCTGCCCCTGCTCTCCCCCCAGCACACAGACTAGTGATGTGTCGGTCGCGAACGAGCCGTTCAATAGAGCCTGCTCCTGACCGAGAGCCATTATTTTTTTATTTATTACAAAACAAAATGTCTCCACAACACGGAAAGGGACTCCATACACGAACTGACTGTGACTGAATATCGTGTTAATGGCGTGCGTGCCGTGCCACCAATCACGTGATGAGTCAGACAAGATTCATACCATCAGGTTAAAAGTGGGGCGGGGCGTGCTGACGGTCTACAGGTACACTGTTAGAAAGTTGATAGATAGAACTAAAACACTTGGATGTCGCTGTTTTGCACGTTGTAATATATTTATTATTATTTGTTATTTAACTGTTATTGATAGATCAAAGACAACAGATTTTCCATTTATAAAATAAAAGGTTCAATACACGTGTAATAGTGTTTGATGTTTTTACATTTAATCTTTTTATACCAACCATAATGTAAAATTATGGCATTAAGGAAATTATAAGGTTTAGTACGCATATCAATCATGGGTCAAAACAGCGCTAAATTTGGCTGAGGCAGAAGTGGTAAAATGAAGAGCTGTTTGGGAGTCGAAGGAGCCGGCTCTTCTTGGTGAGCTGAGCCAAATGATCCGGCTCACTAAAAGGAGCCGAAATTCCCAATATTAACACAGACGACTTGAGAAGAGAGAGCAGAAAAGTCAGGTCCGATTTGGCTGTTGCGTCAAAACATGTGTCTAATTTCTGGGGGAATTTTTCGTTAGAAAAGTAGGAAAACAAAATAAAAGTGACCATTAGCAGCAAATCCCTGGCATATGATAAAACCACGTCGCCTATGTTTGCTGTTTATCCTAAGGAGCTAAGAGAGGAAAGTCACGTAGAGGGTTAATGCCTGTTAAACAGCTAAATTAGCTCCGAGTTGCGAATATCACTTTCATTTTCTGTTCCTTTATTAAACCGCACAAGTATATGATATGAAGTTTACAGTATGTGCATGTGGAATTTAAAATGGCAAATTTATTACCAGACTGTAAAGTTAACAGATTTGATTTATTTGACCTACTTGTCATTTACACTATCATTAGTGTATTGTTGTTTTACAAGACTTCTTTAATTATATTTTAAGCCTTTGGAATACAGAAGTGAGAGGAAAAATCACTATGGAGCGGAGTCGATTCCAAAGGTTTTGGAATCGAGCACGACTAAATGATATAAATTCCGCGGCCGACAAGGCAATTCTATATTAGTAAGAAAGACTATTTGACGAACGTAAACCATTCTATTTCGACCGGTGTCCCAGATTCAGCAGAGGCGTTATCTCTGGGAGGAAGCTGGTGCAAACAAAATAACGAGGTATGTGACGTAAAAGAAACTACAAGGTGCTACGTTAACAGTATTGTGCATGTCCTTCAAGCTTGAAGTTTTTGTAACGCCATTTGAAGAAGGAGGTATGAATGTAATTGATTTTGAGACAATGAATTGAGTCATCAAACTAAGGTGGTTACAGACTTTTATAAAATGTGAACAATGTATATGGTTCAGTTTACAGTCATCTTTTTCAAATGGTAGGATGAATCAGTTTTCTTTTAAGGTATGATTTTGATCCCTTAAAGTTGCTTGTTAAGTTGTCAGATTATCACATGCAAGTATTACTGTATTGAAAATTGCTCTACAAGCATAACTTCACTCCATATAATGCTACAATCTGGAATAATAGGTATATTTTACACAAGAGGAAATCTTTGTTTTATAAAGCTTGGATGAATAAAGGGGTGTGGACTATAGTACGTTTAATGGATGAAGATGGTAATATTTTAAACCATGCTGATTTAAAAATAAAATTTAACCTGGGTTGTTCACATAAACAATATTCTTTGGTTGTCAAAGCTATTCCAGTGGTTTTGTTGAATCGGATTAAAGGAATGTTACAATATTCTTCTGTAGTGGCTACATCTGGTATTTGTTTAATGACCAGTACAATTTTATAGATAGTAAATGTAATAACAAAATTTTGAGATTATTGATTACTAAAGAATGTTTTCCTCTCCCTGTTAGAAGATAAGTTTTATTTCAAAGTTTTTCAAGAGCAGACACTATCAACGTTAGAACGAGATATTTGTCTTTTCCTTTATTACCTAAAATGAAGGAGGTTCATTTCAAAACCATGTACGATATTTATCTATGCAGTGAATTTTTAAGAGTGAGGTTTAATTTAGTAATGTTTGTACGTTTTATCAACAAGATATTGCATCTCAGGAACATCTTTTTTACAGTTGTTAATTTGTTAAGCTCTTTTGGGACAGAATGCACGAGTGGTTAATTATAAAGAATGTAATACCTGTTTTGAAAATCATATTGTTAACTTTGGTGTGGTTATGGAAAACAAAGACTGAATTTTTATGTAATAATACTTTGATTATGGGAATATTATATTCACAAATGTATGTTTTTTAAAAGTGCTCCAAATTTTTTGGCATTTCAGAATGATTTAAAAAAAAAAAAATTCAATCCTTGAAAAAAACAGTGCCTTAAGACTCTAAGTTGAGTTGTGTATTACTTAAACCCCCTTTAAATTTGATCATAGGTTAATTTAATCTTTATTTCATATGCTGCTTAGAATTTTTGTTGAGTATATTGAGATGATGCCTGTTTTGTTATTTGGAAATGCTTATTAACGGTTTGAAGGGGGAAAAGGTGTTTGTAATGCCATATTGGACAAAAATAACGAGGCATGTGACGTAAAAAAAAGTTGCTACTTTGACAGTACTGCGCATGTCCGTGCGCTCTCCGTTCGAACTTGACGTTTTTGTAACGCCATATTGGACAAAAAATAAGGAGGCATGTGACGTAGAAGAAACTACAAGTTGCTACGTTGACAGTACTGCGCATGTCTGTGCGCTCTCCGTTCGAACTTGACGTTTTTGTAACGCCATATTGGATATGGAAGAGGAAACACAGAGCTGACGACGATTCGTAACAGCGAAGAATCCGTCTTCATCCTGTAAAAATTCAAGTTTCGTGTTAGAAGAATAGCAGACTACACAGAATAGGACTGTCAAATAGTTACGAGATTTAAATAGCGAAGTAAAACGAGCGACCTTAACGGTAGAAAAAAAAATCATTCGCTCTGAAATCGATTCGGTTATCAAGTGATACCAAGCCTGAGAGAAAGCTGTCCGAAGGGAGTTGCTTAGCTCGACTTTACTAATATCTCGACATTTCCGTTTAGCTAGCGTCATACTCTCTGCTGGGCTGAAGTAATGGCGTGTGGAGCGACTTTAAAGAGGACTATGGATTTCGACCCTCTGAGCCAGGCGTCCCCGAAACGGCGGAGATGCGCCCCCCTGTCCCCGGCGGCGTCCCCTCAGAAGTATCTGCGCATGGAGCCTTCGCCGTTCGGACAGGTGTCATCGGGACTCAGCACAGGTCGGTGTGGCGTCCTGGAAACTGCATCTTTATATGTGTGTATATAAAGGAAGCGGGTGGACTTGAAAAGGCGACCACTCATGTGTTAGATGGAGCCACACGGCTGTCGTGGTTAGCCTTAGCCTGCTGGCCGGGTCGTATTGACGTTCTCTCGGCCCTGGAGAGTGTCGTCGGCAGCCTCGTAGCTGACATCCGGCCCTGGGTGGGTGTGTTCATTAAGCCCCGAGTCTTTGATCGGCTTTTCCGCCGACGCCCGGTGGCCGCCTGGTAATGGCCGAATGGTGTTGTCGGAAGGATCCAACATGGCCACGGAAGAGGTTGGCCTTGAGTACGATGTGAGTGTCAGGGGATCTTGAGCGAACTGCTACCCTGGGCTTCATGTGAGGTGCTGTACCGTGTCCTGTTGGGTGGGATCTCCGTCGGGGCTTGTCTGTACCGGCGTTACTAGGCTGGGCTTTTCCAGCCCCTCTCTTACTGTGTAATTTGTCAGCTTCCTGGACGCCCGGCTGTTATCACCGGGCCAAATGTGTTATATTAGAGGAAATCCTAGATGGACTGAATCGTGATGAACGCTGAGTCCCATTCGAGACTACAAAAGCTTTTGTTGTTTCAGAATACGGAGGCGTTTTAACTCGTGTGTTTAAAAAACAAAGAATAGTCATTAGTCAGTGTCATTTCTGAATACAGCCGTTGCCACGATCTGCCCTGGACCTAATACACGCTAATGCTACAGAATCCATGTAGTGTTATTCCAGGAAAGCCTTCAAGGCGTGACTGCATGGCTGTCAGCAAAGTGCGTCTCTATGTTATACGTTTACATATTGCAGTCCGTTCAGATCTGCCCACCTTTTGTATTTGATCTAAAGCACGTTTTGCATATCATTTTTGAAAATACGTCGTTTTCATGTCCACCGTGTTTACAATTTTTATAGACCATGCATATCCCTTTTAGCAGTCACTTGAGGTCTTAATTGGTGTGCATGCAAACTCTAGTGTTGCTGTTGATGCCCCCTGCATCAGTGCACGTTATACTGTAATTTATGCTTCTATGCATGATACCTAAGGTTTTGGTACAATTTATACCATTGTTTCTCAGTTTGGGAGAGTGTTTCCCATGTAATATAGTTAGAACTGTTACATTTGGGACCACATATTTGCTTAGGTGACTGCAGTCTCAGCTGCACCACGTTTGTGATGTCGTGGAGTTAAACCTGCCCGGTGCCCTCCCTCCTTCCTTCTCCAGAGCAAATCTTGCTGAACATTAAGCAGGAGTACAAGCGGATGCAGAAGAGAAGACATCTGGAGAACAGCTTCCAGCAGACGGATGGCTGCTACGCACTGGACTCGCAGCCCCATGCTTCTGTTCTGAGTGCCTCCTGCCTGCCGGGTAACCTGCTTCAGCATAGCCACACCCCTGTGCGGCTAAGAGCGGACCATGGTTGACACCTTTGACTATTTGAGAAATGCAGGACTCTTTTCTCTGGAGTGCGTCGTCCCAGTTTTGTGTGTGTGTGAGTGTGTGTGTGTGTGTGTGCTTTTTTGGCTACAGTGTTAGGCTCACATCTTGTCCTGTATAGGTACGTCCTTCGGAGCTTCTTCTCCATCGAGAAAAGAACAGCCTTTATTCACCTTAAGACAAGTTGGCATGATCTGTGAGCGTCTATTAAAAGAACGTGAAGACAAAGTTCGGGAGGAATATGACGAGATACTGACTTTGAAACTGGCAGGTACATCACTTTAAATGCAGCTTCATGTTCACTGCAGTAACACATCCATCCTGTTGTCGCTATAAAGCGCTTTCTTTTAACGTCATAGAACAGTACGATGCTTTTGTCAAGTTCACACATGATCAGCTGATGCGGCGGTTTGGGGAGCAGCCTGCCAGCTGTGAGTATTCTCTTGAGTATTCTATGGCGTTTACTCTGTTATGTATGAGGTTGTTTTTGTTTGAGACCATCAGGTGATGAGGCATGTTCTCGATTCCCCTGTGGACTGTGCTCACCTCCTCCACACCGTCTCTCTTCCAGATGTTTCCTGAGCCAGACCTCAACCTTGGCCGGGGTGCCGGTCTCCCCCTTTGGTCGCCACGAGCTGTTGAGTCGACTCACTGCTGGTGGCTTCTCCAGGGACTTGGCTGATTTGAGTCAAACTTGTAGCAGTGGCATATTTCTCCTGCGGTCACAAGCCATTGGAGGCTTTGTCAGTAGCAACCACTTTCTCTTCACCAACTGGCGCTTGGAGTGTTTCCCTGCTGTGAACGTGGACCTCTGCTACCTGTCACTGTACCGGCGGCCTGATCTTTCACTTTATTCGTTAGTGGCTTCTCTTTCTATAGTGATTTTTTTTTTTTTTTTTTTAAAAAAAGATGCCTGGCACTCTCAGCTTGGCCATTCATTGTTTTTAATTTAGGTTTTTCTTGTATAATACAACAAATGTAAATCATGGTTCTTTTTCCATAACAGCCAATCTACATTGGGGACACTGGTGGTTTGGTCACATGACCAGGGTTAAAATATGCCCAGTCTAGTCCATTGTTCTGGATTCTAGGGATTTGTGCATGTAGGCATACATCACATTCTGATTGGTTAAGTTGATACATGCAATACATTTATAAGTGTTTTTAAAGAATTTGTATTTATTTTTTTTTCATTTTTAGTGTTTATTCACCGTACATCTTCACTGCCCATGTAGTGTAAGGACTTGAGTTGGACGGGAGAAAACCAAATAAAATGTTTACATAAAATTACTGTTTGACCTGTAATTTATTCTTTTTCCACGTAGGACCACTTAATGCAGTGATGGGGCAAATGAGGTTTCAAAAGCCCTGATGGGTGGGAGCATTTGGAAGTACCCAATCAAAGCTAGCACTAATTGAGGCTTCAAAACCAGTGGTGGTTGGGAGTATCCCAAACTACCAATCAATGCTAGTGTTTGGCCAGTTCAGGATACTCCCACCCACCACAGGATTTGAAGCCTTGTCGGTCCCATTACTAGCTTAATGTAGTGTTTTTAAAAAGGTGGTGCTGCTGTTTCATGTTTCTCTTCCTTTTTCTTTGAATGACGAGGCCAGATTAAGTTCACCTCCCCCCTATGGGGATCTGGATTGCCTGTGTTTCCGCATGTGTGTGCACCTGCACACAGAGCTGATAATGTTTTATGTTTCAAGCTAGAAAGTGAACTTGTCTGCATAATTTACTGGATGATTACTGTGTTCTCAAGCGTTTAAAACCTCTTTTGATTTGGCTCAGATGGGCTACATAATCACAACTTGTGTTTTTCTTTGTATCTATGACTTGGTTTGACAAATGAACCTTGTTAAGATATTCATCTTATGACCTGATAATGCGTGCGTGGTGGCCGTTGGGTATCATGTGTTTTCATGTATTGGAGCAATTGTACAGGAGATAAAACTGCTTGCATTTATAGCTGGGACCAGTTTATCGTGGCAGGCAAGTGTACTATGTACATTGATGTGCTTCTGGATGAGCTGGGGAACCCATCAGACAAAGAAAAAAATCCTGTTAAGTCTGGGATCCATCGCCGTTGTATGTGTGGCTTTTGGGGTGTGTTGGTGTAGCAGGAACACCCACACTGTGCCTCATCTGCAGACCTTCAAGGTTTTTGGAGGTGGCTGTGACTTGGCCTATTACATATGAGTCCGCCCTAGAAGTTAAAAGTAGTGTGCAGCAACTCCAACTACACAGTAAACTGTAGTGGTGGTGGGGCTTTTTGCACGGATGTTAGAAAATCTGTCTGTGTAATTGGCTCACCGTTCTGGTTAATCTGAACCCTTTACATATTTGAGCCTCACAAGACATGACACAGGGCTTGCTTGTCAGCAGTTTGTGGTTCCCGATCGGACAGGCGTCTGTAGTTGTATGTCATAAACATGTTGCTGTAAACTGAAATAAAACCCATTCCTTCCTGGAATACTGGTCACATTATAGAGCCGGTTTGAGAAGCTGCTGAGACACAGGACCTCCAGAGAGGATATCATAACATATTGACCACATGAAGGAAGGATCCAGTTAATTAGGCACCTGCCACAGATACAGACTGCACTACCCTGTGATTCCTGACTTTAGGCTCCTCACCGAGACTGATGTTTGGCGGGCTTTCATGAAACTGGATCGGCGCAACGAGATGGCCGTCAAATTGGACTTTGAGTGTTGTGTTCTGCAGAATAATCTGTTTTACTATGCCTGTATACATTGATAGCAGAGAATTTCATTCTTTGGAAGACTTCCCCACGACACTGAATTAAAATTTAAGATGAAGCAGGGAGGCATTACAAATCTGACTCGAACAGCTCGGAGGGAGGGGTATCAAAATTTTAAAATAACTTATTCTCACTGGAAAATGCTGCAGTTAATGCAAAGAAGTTGACTGTCAAAAAAACAAAAAACGACTAATTTACATTCGTTGTCTTGTACCTGTTTTTTGAGAGGTTTACATGCAAAAAAAAAAAAACTTTCATTTTCTTGCTGTGAACCAGCCTGCTTGCGATGCGAATGAAAAAAGATGATTGTTATGATGAAACCTAGAATTTTAAATGACTTTAAATTATTTTCACTGGTAATATTTGCACAGGGCTTTTATTTTCTTGAAAACTGAACAACAATGTGGCCTCCTGAACAATGCCACCCTGGGCCATTGCCCATCTCCCCCATGCCTAGATCAGCGCCGATTTAATGTAAAAGAGTTACCTTGTTACACAACTACTTTTAGTAAGGTATTTATATGGTGAGTATCACACAGCATGGTATGAAATATTTGCTTGAATAATGACTTAATGAATTGAAGAACATACAAAATAAAGGCAGAAGACATTCTTGGTACTTTAGAGGTCTTGCATGGGAGTCTACTTGGTCTATTTTGAATTCTTGAAGAGAAAATCCTCACATTTCTTTCACACAGAATAGCAATCAAGGCATTCTAGCCAGCACAGAGCTCTGTCCTGCTGTGTTCCTGTCCTGCTTCCAGAAATCTAGTCTGCATCCAATCACTTACTCCTGTCACATGACAAGAGGCAGGACAATAAAACACCTCTAATGAGCATCAGGATACCTGGGGAGCCTAGGATGGCACAGGGAACTAAGGGGAGGGGAAGACCCCCTCACTCAGATCATTATCTGTGATGTGGTTCTCTGAGCATGCATAGCATTTTCCCCCACCAACCTAGTGTCAACATTCACACAGGAGGGCCACTAGAAACTCCAGGAATTCAGCAAATGCCTGCTCTCATTATACTGTATATAGAATGGATAGCCACATGTAAATTACATCTAGCATTATAATCATGCTCAACACTGCCAATCAAAGCCAAAGGCAAGCTAAGTGTAACGTAACATGCTGTGTGGACAGAACTGAACCAAATGGAGGATCACCAAGAGGGATATATCATCTCGCCATCTGTTTGGGAATTGGCATCATGTGCAACTTTCACTACGTAGACTCATCCGGTTTCTACGAGTCCCAGCTCCGAGTTCCTGTCGTTTAGAGAATACTGCACCCTCTTGTGGAAGATGTAGGTACTCCACCAATTAAGGTTTGCGTTACTTGTACTTCGAGTTGCACACTCCCTTTCAGTAAAATCATCCAGTGTACTTTTCCCCGTCTTATTTCAAAGTGCTAATAAACATATTGGACTGTCCCAAATTTACACTTCTGTGTGTCGGATGTTTAGCCTGAATTAGTGTATTTGAATTGTTCAGGAACTGCAAATCTAAGGTCACAAACGCGCAGACAAACTTAAAAGTAGCTAAAATAGTTCCTTGTCGGTGAAAATATTTAAAAGGCGTAGTGACTATCAAAAACTTGCCAAATTTAGCCAGATTGACAGTATTGCCCAACAAACTCTCTACATTCGTATAGATTCTATTGTCTTTAATTCTATTGTACCTATTTGATTTGCTCAATATTATTAAACTATGATGATTGCTGATGCAGCACATGAACACTTGCATAATATGGTATACAGCACTTGTACCTATAAATATCAGCGACACTGAGATGAACATTATAGCATTAAAAATCACAAGTTATTACATAAATATAAGAATGCCCATAGTGAAACTATCAATAATATCAAAGAAGTTAAAGACACGGCTCCAGGTTTGAAGAAGACTGTAGGGAACTACATGAGGGCCTTCACTCTGGCATACTCTGGGCTTTGATGGCAGTGGATATAGATATCTGATTAGACCCTATGTACCAGTTACTCGTGTACCAGAGAGCCAGCCTATAAGAAATTACCCTTCTGGAGTGGTCCTGATGATAGCGAACACGCTGAACCGCCCTTTATGAGATAAAATATACCTTGCTAAGGATACAAGGCATGCTCAAATAATCAACAACAGTCTGGCTCTACAAAGCTCCAGTTACTACAAGGAAGAAGAGGAAATAGATTGTTTGCGAGGAAGCTACATAAAATAAAAGCGAAAAGTCTGTAATGGCAACGCTATGATTGCAAACGTGTAACACTGAATTCACAGCAGGCTAGCCATATAGCATACTGTATGAGGGATGTGACTTTGTTCTAAAAGAGCAGTGTCTTTATTTTAATGGGGGCAGTTGAGAAAAGCAATATGAATCCATAAATAATACAAAGCAAGATGATTTCACGTAACTATGAGGTGATGGAGATAACAAGCTTAAAAAGGGTATAGATATCTGTGAATTAAGGGAATGTGTTAATTTAAGGTGTTTTAATAAAACGAGACAAGTATCGGAATTTATATTTAAATTGTAGAAATGCTTAAAGCGGTGAAGTACAAAAATAAAATCACCGCTTTCAAATGAATCAGGTAGTACGGATACGGATAAGTTACGGCGCCGTTTGTTCGAAGAGTCAAGCCACACCCACACACGTTCGGACGCAAGTTTTTGTGTGCGTGTGATAGGAAGGAGACGCGCCCATTGGTCAGTGACTGCACACGCGCGGGTTAAAGGTTACGCATCAGGGAGACGGCGTTCTGAATGTCATCTGAGCGTGCGCGGAGTTATTTAGTTTCATCGTTTTCACGTTTAAACTCCACTAATGGCTTGTTTTTTTCGGAAGAATATAGCGGCAAAGGTAATGTTGTTCGACAGAGTTCATGTTGTGTTAAATGTTTTGCGGACTGGTGAGTTAGCCATGTGTTGCTAACAGTGATTTGTTAAAGCGTAGCTTGCGCGAATTAAACTGTAGCTGCATAAATGGGTGACTTCATTTCTCGAAGAGTAATATGTGTCAGTGCTCAAGACAGGCTGCCTAATGCAAGGAATGTAATAGTATTTCTTTGCAGCTTGCCAAGATTTTGGGACAGCCGGAGGAGCGTTTCTTTTTAGCTCTGTCCTCCATCCCTGTGTCAAAGAAACAGTTAAGTGTGCGTCGCTCCGTCAGCAGAGCTAAATGGATGTGGCGACAGTAAAGTGACCTTAATGCTTCCATGGTCCTTGGGCTCGTTGAAGGACATGTGCAGCGTGGTTTTGTTTTCCTCACCTGAGTTTTGCTTGTACCTTTTACAGACAGTCCTCGGACTTCAGGCTGTCGGTCAGCTACCTGAGACGGGAGGATTTTCTCCCGTCTACAGGAGATATTCAGGCGCAAGCGGAATCCCTGGCTAGACAAGTACTTGGATACTAAATGTTTCTCGTCTTATCTAAATACATTTACAATGCATGTCTTAAAAGAACAACTTTCTTTTCCAATGTTTTAGCTGAAGCGGGACAGTGTGATTGAAGATATAACTGTTGGGCGTGCAGTGATCAACTTTAAAATAAAGCGAGCTCTCTTGGCAGAGGTGAATGGAAGATTAATTTTACTGTTTTAGTCCTTGTGGGCAAATTACTGAAGTGCTGTATTAACAATGAAGAACTACCAGATGGCTAATGTTTTTGACTGAGACTCGTAAATCTCTCCCTGTGGGATTTGTTTGATTGTAAAATTGGAATCGATGCTTGATTTTTATTGCAAATATTTAATAGAATTGTTTTGTATTTTAAGAAAGTTCTGGAACAGGTGTCTAAGGAGGGGAACATGTTTGGATTGGAGAGTGCACTTCTCTGTGGCCAGCAGAAGGGACGAGCTCTGGTTGAATTCAGGTTGGGGCTTATACATGCAGAATGAGTGGGACAGCTCTGCAAGCTGCTTTGTACACCATCTGTCCACATTGCTGTGTTTATTCTAGGAAAATGCTCTGCTTTGATGGTAGTAATTGTAAGAATGCTGTCCTTTGTTTGGGTACGTTGTATCTGCTTGTTTTGTGCTTTGTACTTTTTTTTTGTAAGGAAATCCTTTTTTTGACAGTTCCCCAAATATTGCCAAAAAGTTTCATGCAGGACATCTGCGTTCTACTATCATTGGTAAGTGACTCACCTTTTCTTGACTCTCAGATCTGAATGTTCAAGGCTCTTTTAGTTTAGTATATATTCAGAATTCAGAATGTTTCTATGTTGATGTGGCTGTGTGTAGAGCATGGATTGTGGACTTGATTCCCATGCTTGACTCCCCGTAACAGTATTTAGTGGGGGTACCCTCAGGATGCTCTGGTGGATC
Organism: Gymnarchus niloticus; assembly: GCA_009936485.2. Taxonomy (NCBI): domain Eukaryota; kingdom Metazoa; phylum Chordata; class Actinopteri; order Osteoglossiformes; family Gymnarchidae; genus Gymnarchus; species Gymnarchus niloticus. The sequence goes on along the minus strand of JAACJT020000033.1, from coordinate 1,555,155 downwards.
ATTTGTCAGTTGCTCATCCAGTGTGCCACCTGCCTCATCTTTTGTGCTCTTGGCATTTTGATACAGGAAAATAAATGGCATGTATTTGGAGTATATGGAAAGTTGTAACTTAATGTGATTTTACCAGTAGAGGGCAGACTTGATGTAGGTTTTTCATAAGCGTGACATTCAGTAAGTAAGATGACTTTAAAGCAGAGAAATTTCACTAATTGTCATTTTCAAATGTGAGTGTTTTTTTTATTTTAAAAAAAAAAAGGTAACTTTATCTGCAACCTGAAAGAAGCCCTGGGAAATGATGTTGTGAGGATGAATTACTTGGGAGACTGGGGCTTACAGTTTGGTGAGTACGGGTGAAACTCTAACACTCTGGAAATGCCATCATCACATTGTGGCTTAATATTATTTAAATTGTGGAATTTGAGAATAGCTCAGTGAAAGCAGCTGATCACTTGGCTACTCAGTTCTGTTGCTTTGTCTTTCAATCTCCTGTCTTTCCCCTGGGTTGTAGGTATGCTTGGCTCTGGCTTCCAACGTTATGGCTCACAGGAACAGCTGAAAGCAAATCCCTTACAGCACCTTTTTGATGTAAGCTTTGAGTCACACGTTCTCAGTCAGCTGCATGGCACAGAATGCATGTCTCTGCTATGCAACATCAGAATGGAGAGAACGGTTGAGGTGTACTATTATGCCACGCACCTCTGCCTTCAGTAAAAACGGTTGATTCTCACCCTTGAAGGCGAGATCAGTTTCTATTAGTCTGATACTTACACTGGCTCTGTGTTCATGTAGGTTTTCTCACACACCTCAACCTGAGGGTTTATTGTGTGTACGTGTGTGTACGTGTGTACAGACGCCCTGTGATGGACTGCCATCTCACCCATGGTGCCCCTGTGCTTAATACCCTGGGATATTCTCCAGGTTCACTGCAATGCTGTATTGAACAGATGGTTATGGAACATCCATGGCCTGACGAGCCTTGACACTGCTGCTCCTACAGGTGTACGTCCAGGTTAACGCTGAGGCAGAGGAAGACCAGGCAGTTGGGCAGGGGGCCAGGGAGTTCTTCAGACGTCTAGAGGCAGGCGAGGAAGAGGCTCTGTCACTGTGGCGGCACTTCAGAGAGATCAGTGTGGACGAGTACCAGAGGGTCTACAAGGTGCGGCTAACTTCTCATCTGCTGCTCTTGGTTCTGGCCAAGTAGGGCTGTGTGAAGCAGTATGAGGTTCTTTATCTTGGCTGGGATTATTCGATCACATGTTGTACACGTGTGTTCTGTGAAATACATGGAAAGCTGGTCCAGCGTAGAGACTGGGCAGCCACCATTTGTCATATTGAGGATTTCAATCAAGGTATAGTCGATCTAATTTATTATAATTACATGATCCTATTATACACTTCTATCAAGTTTCATGAAACTTTTTCATCACTGCTAAAGGTGCATTTTTCCTTCAAAGGAAAAACTCTAAATTACAAATTCTCTGTTTCTGATTGCAAGACAGATTGCTTCAAAAATTAGGCTTCTGGCCCCTAGACCCATATTAGTGGTTAGAGATGTGGCATTTAATATTTAAAACATGGGGGGGGGGGAATATTGGCACCAGTAAATAAGACACTGCAACCATCTCAAGGTATTATAAAGAGGCTGTCAGAGTAAGTGTTGTATGTATGGAATTGTCTCATCTCCCCAAGACACACTCCACATGCCCTGGGGGTGACACCATGACACCACAGCGGCTCATTTTGTGTGTCCCCACCTCCCCCCCCTTTGTCTGACAAAGCGTTTAGGGGTCCACTTCCACAAGTACTCGGGTGAGTCATTCCATCGGAAGCAGGCCCAGGATGTGCTGCAGCAACTCCGAGCAAAAGGCCTTCTGAAAACCACAGAGTGAGTCCCTGTGACAGGCCGTGGAACGTGCAGGTCGTGCGTAGGTTACAGGGATGCACACTCAGGGCAGCAGGGGCCTGAACATGATGTTGCTATCCATATGCTGTTTGCTCTGTGCACTGCATTGTGCAATTTCTGAATGCCTATGGTGAGTGTAAATGGTCCGATTACACTTTGCTAGTTCCATTGCTTGCTGATGGACATTGATGGCTGTGATTATGACTACTGAAGACTAGAAATATTTATCCATTGATTTTGATTTAAACTGCGGCGGTATCTTGTCGTCCAAACTGTGTTCAGGTTGCTCTATACTGATTGTCAGTAACCTGTATTTTAAAATGACAATGATTCCCCCCCCCTTCCATTTCTTGACTTGAAGAAAGGGAACTGGAGTGGTGGACCTCTCCTCTGCCAAAGACATGTCCTACTTCTCCACTGTGCTGCGTAGTGATGGGACCTCACTCTACATCACCAGGCAAGTGATTCTACTGTCACGCATCAGTGATAGTCCACGCTCTTTGTGGAAACCATTTATTTTTGTCATGCAACAATCATTGTTTGACATTTACACAGAGATCTTGCTGCAGCAATCAATAGAAAGGAGGAGTACGACTTTGATGAGATGATATATGTGGTGAGGTGGCTCTTGCAATGCTGTCTTTCCCTTTTTATGCTTTGGGGGAATTTGGAGGAATTCCTAATGTGAGGGTTTTATTTGGCTTGCAGACAGATAAAAGTCAAGAGGGCCATTTCAGGCAGGTTTTTCAGATCCTCCTGGCTATGGGGCATCAGTGGGCACACAGGTAATGCCTATGCATTTGACAAGATAGTGAAACTGTCGGCATGACAACAGGGACATGTCAACAAGCAGATTAAAATCACAGCTGCTATTGTAATATTTGGATGTGGTGATTCTCAGCTGAATCAGGGGTTTAGGTGAGGGAGCAAGTCTTAGGGAGCATGTGCAGGTAGGGCCATACACCCATTTAATCATTTTTTGCACCACGGGCAAACACTGGTTGTTATTCTTACAATATTATGGGGGGGAAAAGGCTTTAAGGCCTTTTTTGTTCTGTGAGTGTAGGGGTTTGGAGTAGTGTTAACTGAAGTTCAAAAACTTTTAGCCCTTGGAGAAGGTAACCCCCCCACCCACCCAAGAGTATTACAAAGGGATTCAATGGGCTTCTGTTGCTACAGCCTCAATGCACTGAGCTGCATTGCCACCAACAACCGTGTGTTAATGTGCTCTATCCCTGGGACCTACTCCAGGTGCCACCATGTGCCCTTTGGCCTCGTTCAGGGCATGAAGACGCGGCGGGGCGAGGTGGTGTTCCTAGTGGACGTGCTGGATGAAGCCAAGGCCAGGGTGCAGAGGAACATGCAGCAATCCCGGAGTAAGGATGGGCTACAGTAACTCTGATGGACATGGGCAGGCCACTTAATATCCATGTCTCACCAGTAAGGGTAATGTTTGCCTGTTATGTAATCAGCCACCAAAGACCTGGAAGACCCTGACGATACTGCAGAGAAAGTGGGGGTTGCTGCGCTCATAGTTCAGGTGTGTCCTCGCCTCCATTTTCAACAAATAATCTATAAGTTGAAGCACATCCTATTTTCTCTCACAGGATTTTAAAGGCCCTATTGAGTCTGATTACAGCTTCAACTGGGACAGAGTTCTGCAGACCCAAGGAGATACTGGGGTGTTTCTGCAGTACACACACTCCCGACTCTGCAGGTAAAGGAGCGAGGACTACTAACCCTAACACCCCCCCCTCCCCACATACACAGCTGTCCCAAAGATTAATGGGGGCTTCGAATCCAGGAGTTAATCGCAGTATGTTTTCAGTTTAATGCGGATGCATGGAGATGGAAGGGATGGCCACTGTGATCCATCACTGCTGCAGGAGGACCAGGGAACAGCCATACTCAGACACCTCCTACGGTGAGATTATACATTAGTGCATGGGTATTTCAGAGACAATGGTGGCCTGCCAGTTTGAAATGATCTAAAAGCTAATAAGCTTTTCTAACTAAGGGAATTAAAGGTGATTCCTTTATGCCGTTTCTATTTACAAACGGGGCTGAGAGCAGACAAGTATGACTGGTTTCCCTCATGTGCTTAGCGATGGTTTGAATTACCACAGTTCTAGCGACGCATGACATTTCACAAGGACTTGTAGCTCACCTTCATGGTATCTAAAGTATGGGCTTGTGATTGATAGGTATGACGAGGTGCTCTACCAGTGCTCCCATGACCTTCAGCCTAAGCACCTGGTTAACTTCCTCCTGGCACTTAGGTATGCTGGTGTCTGGTCCTGCCGCCGGTCTCTGCTTTGGTCATGCATGGACTGCAGCATGTTTTTGTCTTGCAGTCACCTGGTTTCCGTGGCACTCAGGCAGTTACCCGTGAAAGGCAGTTCAATTCCACTAGCCCAGGTAAAGCGTCAAAGCTGCTACTCATGGCAGCAAAACCGTAGGGCTCAACTCCAGAAATAATCCTTTGATCCTAGATTAAACTTTGATTGCCACATGCATCACTTGTTTTTTGGCCTACAAATGAGATGATGCCTCTTCCTATGATTGACAGGCTAGACTGCAGCTCTTCAGCGGTGCCTGTGCTGTCCTGGCCAATGGCATGAGGATCCTGGGAGTTACCCCAGTCGAGAAGATGTGAAGACCAGGGCTGGGCTTCTGCCTCACTGTTCTTACCCACAGGTGCTCAGGTAAGAGTGGGATAAACCGCAACAATCCAGTAACAGGCCAAGTGTGTAAGTAAACATGGGGGGGGGGGGTGTGTGTGTGTGACAACTTTTGCAGTGGGGTATGGCTTAAATTCAGTGTTATTCTTGCCCTCTGATCTCATAGATCCTAATGTGTCCTTGGCCTTAATGCACAAGTGCTATAGACACTGTGTAGATGCCAACTCCACTAAACATGTTAATACTACCTAATATCACAAAGGGGAACATCCTACTTGTGGTTCTGCAGACGGACCCTGGCAATAATACTAAGTGATTTTTTTTTTTTTTTTTTAAACAGATAAGCAGCTGAGGATATCCACCCTCTGAACCAGTCACTGATGTACCCCCTCAGTTTTAAGTGGGTGAAGAGCTATCACCATAGGTCACCTTTGGCTTAGTCCTGGGCCCACAGTCCTCAGAGAGTATGTAAAGTGCTATATAAATAAAATTGAACTGAACTGCTTGTTCCCATAAGTCACTTGACTGACATTGTGAAAGACAACAATACTTGAGAAGGACAGACTGTTAACGAGATAGCCCCATTTTGGCACCCTGCACCGGATAAATAGGCTTAACTTCCTTCAAAAATTCCACAGCCAAAGATCAGGGTACAGTAACTTATGTAGATAATTAACAAACAGAAGAACAGGTGGTGGTGCTGATACAGAAAGTATAATCTGAATAAGCAAGATCAAAAAAACAAACTAGTTCCCAAAGTCCTTCGATCAATACTGCATCCCTTGCAAAGGGCAGTACCCATAAGGGTCCAAAGTACCTGCAAGGAGGCCGGTGCACTCTTCTCTAGCACCAGGGTCACCAGAACAATAAAGCAGTGGCATCTCCACATTCATACAGGGACCAGCTTCTGCATGGCTTCCTGGTCCAACTCAGGCCTTGCCACCTTGGTAGTGTCCTGCTTTGGGAGACCATACAGGTAGATAGAGATACAGACAAGAAGGGCCCCACTGGTGAAGGTGGATGCTGCAATAAGAATACCATAATTAGTAGGGCTTCACCACCTACCAGAAACTGAGCCATAACTAGACAAGTCTTTTGGATAAACTAAGAGCACTGACTTATCTGTAACCCAAAGATGATAATGGATGCCACGGTGGAGAGGACGATAGCCGCTGCAGCAGAGAAGCCCTTCATGATGTTGTCCGTGTACTTCACCACCACCGATGTGTACAGACCACCAACGCTGGCCAGAACTGAGGAAGAAACGAGTCAATGAGACACAGCAACAAACCAGGGATGAAGTTTGTGCAATGAATGTTAGGCGACACTTCCTCCTCATCTGCTAGTAAAACCTTAGCAGCCATACTTGTGCAGAAACTTTGGCAAATCATTTCCCGCCACTAAGTGTCAGGTAGAGCAAGTATAAATACAAGGCCAGAACCCCATAGGTGTAATGACGGCAGTTAGGACTCTAAGCTTCACAAAGTTGATTGTGAATGTAGCAGACAAAAATGACACTGCAAATATATAGACTTACAGATGACAAAACACACCCAGGGTGTGTAGCCGTAAAAGAAGCCTTTCTCCAGGACATCAGCCCCATCTGACATGAAGACTCCTATCAAAGTGATGATGATCCCAGACAAATACATCTGAATGTTTCGAACCCACAGTGACGTGTTGGAGCTTTTCAGCACCTTCTCGAAGTATACGCCTGTTGGAAGAGAGCGAGAGTGTGTTAGCATCTTCTTGACATGCATTTACTGTACAGGCAAGCAAAATACAAAAGGCCCCTGTACATGGAGGCCATTTGGCCTTGGTGCGTCATGCATGGAGTGTCACAATTTGTCTCCATTGATCTAAATCGACACATCAATCTGCCAGCCCATACCAAGATGAAAAATAGCTTATCACTATTTCAAAGTAAAGTGGAGATGCCACTGAGCAAAAAGGTCATTTTACAATGACCCAGAGGCTAGTTTGTGCACTTTGGATTACAAACATGACAAATATTTTATTACAGCATCCACTAAGTAAAAACCAACAGGAAGCATGGGTCACATCCCTTTGTGTGTCAAATGTAAATCAGGGGCATATTTTTTTAAGTCACCTTCTGCTGATTTAATAACATTACCAAGTGAGACTGGGGCAGAATGATTTCCAAATGACAAAGGGGGTTCCACACATGGCCCCAGTACCTGCAAAACCAGAACACAGGACAGCTACAGCAAGGGCTAGGAAGCCCAGCCAAGGGTTCTGCTCCACCTGAAGAAGAAGAGAGAGGGGATGGAGTAAAGCAGAGAAAGCAGCAAGCATGATAGAGCTCTATCTAATGATTATATTTGCATTTAGTTAAGTGATCTAATCAACCATGTGTTGATTAATCTAATAAAAATGCTGGATTACTTTATTAAAAATCTAAAAAAAAAAATACCAATAAGTAAGCATTGAATACATTTAACATCAGATCAATATCAATATAAGCGGTCTCTTAAGCAGTATAACATAAGCACAAGAACTGAAGTTGAAGTAACACTGGAGATGCAAGAAGGTGTTGCGGTATAAATCTGACCTCACTATAGGTACAGAGACATTAGCTTGCATGTGGAAATACACAAAACAATGTCCAGCAAACAAGTGTTATAAAGCTCACTATAATATTAACCAACCTGAATCTTAGAAGCAGATAACACTGACCAGAACCTTTAGCTTTGCATCAGTGGTACAGAGAAATTTGGTAGCTGACAATTAACACCTAGTATATTTTTAACGTGGATGTCATGAAAAAGCCATTAAAAAAAATATATCAGCTTTCACAGTTAATGTGAATACAAACTAGGCCTATATATATATGCCCAGACTGTGTTGGCTATGCTGTGTGGTGGCTAACTAGCTAATATCCATCTGGGTTAACGTTACTGACAAAAGTAAACCGCGTTGTTTTGCGGCATCCTGGCAGAGACCTCCGGAATGCTTCTGTCAGGTGGGCTGCTACGATACACCACATTCACAAAAGGTATAGAGCGCTGACCTTAAAGCATTCCCAAGCTTTAGATGTCCAAGGGCCTTTACTTGGAGCTGCTCTCTCACCCTTTTCAAAGATAGCGATAACGCGAAGCATGCCCCACAAAGATTTTTTTTTTTTAGTAATTGGGTATGTCAACACATTGTTCTATCACCACAGCATGCTATTACCAGACTATAGATGCTAATCGCTATCTGGCTTTCATACAATAAGATCAAGGAAAGTACAGATGGATACGTTACATCCGCAGTCATGAATACTTGAGCTCTTGCATTATGAATCGCAAACACAACGAGGAGGCATGGCATGCAGGGTTACTGAAAGGCGTTATAGCCATGATGTCACTGCGAATCTGATTTCCACTTCAGACACTTAGTTTGATAAACAGTCACACTTGAGCACACAAAAACCTGGGTTGACAACAGCTTTCATCTGCACCACTGGCTCAACTAAAACTTCAATTCTGAATTCATTATACACTATGGAATATAGGACTTCTCATAACAGCATGAATGAGTACACAAAGTTGTTAAGCTAACATGCCAAACAGTCGCCCCAGGGCAAGAACGGGCAAGAAACAACAGAGAATGGCTGCCCCACCTGCACTTTAGTCGATTCGGCAGGCTGCCACTGCACAAGGGTGACGCCGGCACAAAGCAAGAAGACGGAGAACCACTGCAGCCGGCCCAGGGAGCGCTTCAGCATCAAAACGGTGCACAGGGCAGTGCAGGGGATCTTCAGCTGGTAAGTCACCTGCAGAAAAAAGGCCCTTCCTGAATAACCACAAGGCACACACAGCACACAACTCAAGTTGGCTACAAAAAAAATAACAACTTGGTTAAATATTACCTGAAACATTTCACATTTCTCAACTAAGGAACGGAGAATACAATGTTCCAATTTTAATTATTCCACAAGTGCCGTGTCAGTCAGTAGGCCTAAATCCCCCCCAGATGAGAAATGGCTCAATTCAGAAAACAAAGCAGACACGCGGAGTGTGGAAAGGGCTGTTTCCTGCCAAGAAGGGACAGACCTGGTAAACAGCTGCATCCAGGTTACTCAGCGCCACGAAGGCCATATTGTTCTGGACAGCATACACCACAGAAGGAACACTTAGCTGCAGAAGCTCCTTGGGACTCCGAAACACGTGATCAATGATGGTCATCTTCAGCTTACTGAAGCCCCCAGATTCTCTGAAAATGGTCAGAATCTCTTACTTCCTACACACACTTTCCACCCCTTTCACCATAAGCGATGGCTATGCTACTTACTTAGTCAGCATCCCAAGGCTTAAAACCAGCTTGATGACTTCAGTAACGCAAACCGCCGTGGTGGAGAAATACAGGTCCGATGACACGGTCCGTGTGTATCGCAAAGCAACAGTGTACATGGCGGCCACCAGTGTCATCACGGTGAGGCAGTACAATTTGAAAATCAAGCTCACCGGTTCTGGAAAAGGGATTGTATAAGTTATCAAGTGGTGCTGTTTACAGAGAGTTTTAATGTCCAACTTAAGAACTTTTCTCCAGACTGGTCCAAGACCAGAACCCATCCACAATGTGTGTGAGAGAGGGAGTATTATAGTATAAATCTATGTCAAGTACAGATATCTGTATCATTACCTGATTACACTACAGTGTCTACTTTTCAGCTGACACTAGAGGTTTATCCAACAGAATTGTTTTGCAGAATTAGCCTACTAAACTGAATAGGTCTGCACCAGTAATGCCCTCCAAATACAGTTACTGTGGAAATTGCAACCATAGGCAACCAACCGGATCCACTAGTTTCAAGCAATTCGCACTACAGTCGAATATTTTCTTCATCTCACAGGACTAAAACCCGTCAAACTGCAGCTGTTCTGCACGAATTACCTAAAAACTGCCGCTTTATTGCTTAAGACATCACATAAGAGAATAGTCTAAGAGTTATCGAAGATTAAATGTATTATTAGATCAGAGATGATTAAATCAGAGTAAATTCTACATGTTCCACCATTTAATACAATATATACATGAAACACACTGCAGGGTAACAGTGCCTGTAACAGTAGTTAAGCGTACGTTTTTCACATTTTTATTATTCTTAGCTACATTCAATGCGTTCTTGGAGAAACTCTGATTACACACCGAAATATCAACTGGCTACCTATACAGATTTAAATTTATACATATGCCGTCACTGTTTGGTATGCTTCGTTTCAAAGGTGACCAAACAGCGTTGATCCGAGTCGGGCAGCCAGTCAGTGATTTAACACCACTGCCGTATTGCTATTCCAGTACCTTAACCACAATTAATGGATTTTTTCCATTTCATTTTATTTTAACTAGAAGAACAAATAACACTATACGACATCAGGAAAATTTCGAACAACAGTCATCATAATCATTTCAGAAAGTATAATAAAAAATAAAGCTTAATAAAAAAAAAAAAAGTACTGTATTAAGTTCACACATGCCGATATAGACATAAGGGACATTTGCTAAATGAAAACAAAAGCAGTTACCTTAAAAAGCTCTACACAAGTTAAAAAGTGTCGTGCCGCATTAAGAACGGCATTTAGTTATGTGGCTACAGCCAGATTAACATCATAATATACAATGAAAACTCAACAACTTACCGCTCGCCATGGTTGTTTTTTATACTTTATTAACCTACTTTTCCAAGTGAACAACTACATGTCTTACGAAAGTGAACCAAACTTATCTGCGTGTCAGCTGTACACAATAATGCCGCTAACAGCTTCACGGAAAGCCCAAAACGACCGCAACGGCGGTCTCTCACACCTCAGTACCTCAGTACCTCCCACGTTGAACCGGATGCATTTCCGGATTGACCATTTCCCATCATGCGTCACCGGAATGACATCATTGTAACGTTATTTAAACGTTAACCAAAAAAAAAAGCTTTAACAACACTGACGCGTTACTGTAATCCCATTACGTTTGTCTGTAATGCGTTACTGTAATCACGTTACATTTGTTTGTAACAGTAGTGTAACACATTACAGTAATCACATTACGTTTGTCTAATGCAGTAGTGTAACACATTACCGTAATCACATTACACTTGTGGGAGGGGTGGACAGGTATAATCCCGTGAAGATGGAAGTAATGTATCTCAGAAAGGACAAGAGTGGGAGAGATGTCCCTGACTTCCCTCTCAAGCTTGACTGCCTGTTCTCCCAGCTCTGTGCACGTCTGGTGGCTCCTCCACCAGTGCTTTGTGAACCTGTGGCTGGCTCTGCCCATACAACGGCTGGTGAAGTCATAGTCCAACTCCGAGCCCAAGACGCTGCCGGACCACTATAATCACGCAGTAAGGTGGAGCGAGTCTCTTCCGGCAGGTCTTGCCTCGGATGTCCTCGTCAAACACTGAGCCTTATACAAGGCTGTGCTGGAGGCAAGGAACACCCAAGCTATCCTGGGTCTGGAGGACACATGGGGAAGGATCCAGCTTAAAGGCTTGGACCACTGGCTGCAGGACCAACTCCAAGGAGAAACGATTTGAGAGACTTCTAATGAGATATAACCACTGGTTTACTGATAAATAAGCAACTTTAAGTTTATTCATTGTGTTTGGCAAGTTAAATGCATTTAAGTTTGTTTCGATCTTATAGTGTTAAAATAACAGGCTGGCCTTTTCTATTTTATTTTGGGGTAATTTATATTTACACTAAGTGATGTTACAAAGCCCAACTTTTTATTTTATATATTGATAGTTTATTTTGAGGCTTATAGCCTGTTGTCAGTGTTGCCTTGACTGACTCATTTTCACCTGCTCTGCAACCATTCTGTTGCCTGTCTTTACTTAAAGAACATAAAATAAACAATTTCTTGCTTTCACCTTTATCAAAATTGGGATGCTGATATGTTGGTATTTGTAAGGTTTAATGATATAGGCTATTAATAACTGGCAATTAAATAATACATCATTGCAAAGTAATGCAAAAGTAATGAAACGAGTTGTGTACTTCCCATGGGTAGTAAGTAATGCGTTACTTTTTAAAAAAGTAACAAGTAACGTGTAATACATTGGTACTGACCCCAACACTGCTTACAATGCATGACTTTTAAAGACACCCATCTTGCAACTGAGCATTGTTTTGCATGCTAACAGCCCTTTGCAGAAGCGTTTAGACGTGTTCAAGAAAAAGAAATGGAGAAATAAATTTGGGGTGTAACTCGACTAACAGTCGAATAAGGAAGCGATTGTTAAAGTTTATTTGAGAACATCGTACCGGAATTTCTATTTGAAACCAGTGGTCTCAACATGTGCAAATTCAAATTCTGCTATAGTATTACAAGCAATTTAATTAGAGTAAAACAATAGTTCATGTATCAGAATGCAAATCTGAAATCTACGAGCTACAGCAAAAATATCTGTTGATTTAATGCAGTTAAAGCATATATTTTACATAGCTGTCCTTTGTGTTACTTGTCAGCTATCTTGCATGACATTCATCCATTTTCCAAACCACATCATTTTCATGGTCGTGGGGTGTGAGGGGACCGTCAATTATCCCAGTATCTCAGGCAGCCTTAAGGTACAAGGCTGGGAACACCCTGGATGGGGTGACAGCCCATCAGAGGGTACAGTAACACACCCAATCACACGCTATGGGTAATTCAGACTTGCCAATTAGCCGACATTGCACAACTTTGGACTTCAGGAGAAAACAGGAGTACCTGGAGAAAACCTATGCAAACTCTATACACACACACACACACACACACACACACACACACACACACACACACACACAGAGCAGAGGACTCAAACCTCCAACCCAGGAGGTACAAGGCAGCAGTGCTAACCACTGAGTCACCGTGTTCTCCTTGTACAATATAGTGTTTACAATTTTATTCATCTATTGATCTTGTTAAGTTCGTTTTTGTTGGGTGTGTAGTTTGACTTTCTCTTCCACGAAGTCCTACTAGGTACACCTGTGGTTTTGGGACGTTGCTGTTACCGTCCTTCTTAGTTTGACAGCCAGTTTCTTTAGCCGTGTAGGTCTGGGTGACGTTTTCCCTCCGCATATGGCTCAGATTTGTCTGCACTGACCGGGTGGCTTTAGTGCGTAGATTTGCCTAAGTGATGTAACAAGCAACTGTCACATACTCAATTGCTTCATTTACTACCATGCTATTGCTCAAGTGTTGTTTTAATCCACGGTAACTTGCATTTTTATATATTTATACATCTGGATACTCCACTATAAAATCAGGTCCATTTGCAAGTCATTAGAAGTACTTGGACCCGTAACTTTCAGATTACAGGTCAGTGCCCTTTCTAACAGGAAAGCCTCATCACACGTTTATCATATACTGTATATCCCTTACATTAAAATCTGATTGGGCAGCTGATCTTATGGGCTGCAGGGTGTGCAGTTGCTTTCTGTGTTTGTGCAACAGCAGCCCACCCCAGGTGAAAAATGGGAAATTATACACACACCAGTCTGACTGCTTGTCTCCTGAGCTCCCATTCATTCCATTGGTAGGATTTCACAATGTTGCACTCGACAGGATGGGTATCTGTCTGTGTACCACTGCTACACTTTGCAACAGGCTTCACCAGGAGCCTCTCCTTCAACTGCATCTGTAGACACAACAATTTGTATGTAAACAAATGGGAAAAACTTTTGAAAAATCATGTAAAAAAAAAAAAAAAAGTGCAGATTTGTTCACTATAGCTAGATCGCATGTCTCACCTTTGAATATGGAGTGAGACAGGAAAACTCCTGGTGAAGTTCCAGCAGCTGAATTAGCTCTGGAAAACACTTTGCTCTCTCTGCCACCAACTTGATTTTCTCATCTGGTTGAGAGGCAAATTCAAAGGCTGCTTCCTTGGAACTAAACATGTAGTATTTATTCCTGTGCTTCAGGATGCCAACTCTTGGGTTACCTTGATATCACAATCAAAACATAAGAAAGGCAGATAAAGTCATGCCATTTGAGTTTTTACACAAGTGGCTTAAAAATTCAGTTAATGTACTGGGCAGAGCTAGCCTAGAGTCTAAGTATAGGCTAGCATGGGCTGGTCATGTTGCAGAATTCCCCTCATATTCCAGGAGCCATGTTTACCTGGCAAAAGAAGACCATATTTTATAAGTGCAGTAGCACATATTCCCTTGTATTGAAAAGGAAGTGTGTTGACATTAACTGTAGTCTCTGGGAAGAGCCACTCTTGATTTTTGAATTCAGATGGGTCAATATGATTATCTGCACAAAAGAGAAAAACTCTTAGTAAATTATTAGCACTCAAAATGCATCATAATAGGTTCAAATGGACAAATTCATCCCATACACGACAAGGCTGGCAAACCGCACACAAATTTGTGTTGGTTCTTATTAGTTTGGACATAAGTTGGTTTTAGCTACAGTCTATAAGGTTTAACATTTTAAAATTAATTTTGCCCATCAACTACTTAAAACAGGCAGGGTCATATGGTGGCAAGGGGCACAATGTAGGGCTACACCCTGAATGGGGTGCTAAGACACTGCAGGGCAGGCGCACACACACGGGCAAATTTGAGACACTAATTAACCTGCCCGTATGTTTCTAAACTTCAAGGATAATACACACACAGAGCTAAGGCAGAATATAAACAAATTCTGGAGGTATAAGGTTACAGTGCAACCCACTGGGGCAGCCAAACAAAGAAATTATATTAAAAGATTTTGAAAACTTTGTTCTGGACACTAATTGTTTTAACTAAATTTCAGTGTTCTGTTTAAGTAAGTATCTTTGTAGTCTTCTGTTTAAGTATGGTAGAACAGAAACCTTTTGAGAAGAGGGAATGGTGTGTATATTCTGGGATGGAGCAAAGTCCAGGAACAAGCCCTTACACTTGACTCGGTTACCATCTGTTAGTGATATAAAGCCAAAGGAGATAAAGAGTTACTTTTTTCCCCACTTATGTTTCCTGCTTCGCTACTCTATGTTAGAGACACAATAGCAATCCTGGGCATTTATTCTGCTCTCTCAATGTATTACCTTGTGTTAATAAACTCTTGCTTCATCCTCTATGTGACCTGGATCTGTGTGCTGTCCCGGGGGACATGATTTTTACAGAACCCGGTTTTAACTTTGACTTGTAAATACGGGGCTATGGGATGGCATCTGGCGCAGGGGGTAAGGGATTTGTGCCCACATCCTGAAGGTCCTGGGTTCAAATCATGTGATTGGCTGACTTACCATATCGAGGTTGGCTCAGTGAGCAATGCTTAGCTCTCAGTTGCTCCAGGGGTCCTATATGCTGGCTAATCCTACTTTCGGACCCTCAAGCTTTTCTTTCTTACACATCACCTCAGATAAAAGTGTTTGCTAAATAAATAAATAAATGCAAATAAATTGATGGTTGGCAATCCTATCGCCTGATCAAAAGATTAGGGTTGTCCCATGTATTACAAGTTGGAATGTCCAGTTGGATTTTTCCATTTACATTTTACACAACTATTGCTTTATCAATGAGCTTAACGCTGCAGATGTAAGTAATAAGTAAAGTGAGAGATTAGAAAATAACCAACATATTTGTGAATCACAAAAGTACACAAAAAACTGTAGTCACCTGCAGATTCTTTCATCCTGTCTTCATCAGTCTTGACCTCCACACCCTCCAGAAGAGCCTCAAGCTGATCCTTAGGTAGGAGCCATGACTGAGCACCCAGGAAGGCCTGAAGGCTGGCCACCATGTTACTGAGAATACTCAGCAGGACCATTTCATCTCGAAGTCCTGACCATAGCTTTGCGAGAATGGTAAAATGGGGCTGAGGAAGAAGATGGCACTGGTCACCAATAAATCTGGCACAATCTTTAAACGAATTGCTCTATAGAACCAATGCATCCTGGCAATGATTCTCCCAAATATGCATATCAAACAAACCAATGCAAAGAGACTTACAAAAACCTGAGCAGTGGGAACTGCAGCTTTTGACTGGACGGTGGCTTTCAGCACTTCCATCCGCCCATGCAGGTCTGACTGCAGGGTTTGCACCTGTTTTGCACATGCTCTGACGTCAGCCTGGGAGGTGATTCACAACATGTCTCGGAAATCATTTGAACATGGAGTGATTTACGTGATTTCAAACGAGTTTGACCACTTGCAGGCATAATATTTTACTAAACATTCCAATATGATTTGTCACTTTTATGAAAACAGTGTAGGTCCTTTCATATATTAAACATTTCCCTTATATAAGGGGTTAATAGCATAGCTCCATTGCCGTAATTTAACTCACCAAAATGATGCTCAAGAAGGCCTCATGCTGCCGAACATTGTACAATGCTTCCATCAGAAATCTCGATGACACAGTGCGGTCCTTGAGAGTAGCCCCAGAACCCTGCAAACTTTCAATCACACTGATATACTGGTAAGACAGGCTTCGTGAAGCTGCAAGTTCAAAATCGATCTGCTTGGTGCTGGTGGAGATGGCCTCATTCAGGACAGCCGGCACTGACAAAAAGCAAGGAAAAAAAAAAAAAAAGGAGAGACGAGCCACAAACGACCACCAGAAAAATCAAACCTAATAATTTGTTATAATACGAACGCCCTTCAAAAAATAAAATCTTGATCTATGCTGCCTGGGATAGACCCCCCCAGCCCTCTGATCCTGACCAAGATACAAGGTTAGAAGATGGCCATCAAAAAGACAATGGGCTTTTTAAAAGTAGAACCATTTTAGATGTCAAAAATAAAACCTTAACTTCCTCAAACCTATTTGACTGAAGGTCAGTATTTATAGTAACAACCATCTATCTTCTGTTTATACTGGTCAGAGTTTTTAATTGGCTTGGAGGCTATCCCAGGCAGCATCGGGCACAAGGCTGGGGTCCAGCTTGGGTGGGATGTCAGTCCGTCACGGGGCATAAACAATCATATACAACCATACTTGGTGAGCTACTTAGAGATACCAGTGAGCCTAACTGCAGGTTTTTGTACTGTAGAAGGAAACCCAAGCAACATGATTAGAACCTGCAAACTCCACACACACAAAGCAGAGATGGGATTTGAACCCCAACCCTGGAGGTGTGATACAGCAGTACTACCCAGTAAGCCACTACTTAACAGCAGCAATCATGTAACAATAACTTTTGCAGTGCCACTCCCATAAGATTTAACACAAACACTTAACTGATGTGGACACAGAGTTTTGATGGTGTTCATATTTGTACGTTTCGTCTTGTTTAAAGGACTCACAGTCTTCAATTTCCTGTCCTCCCTTTTGCCTGTCCTTGTTGAAGAGGCGGATCCCTGTGACAATCATGCTCAGCTCATCTAACTGCTGTTCCTTGTCCTTTCTGCTGAGAGGCATGAAAGTTCCCAACTGCGATGGAGGGAACACACTGTGCAGGGCAGCTAAGGCACGCACACACAGACACGTGTGAGATTGTTGTCACCAGGAGCAACATCTGCTTTTATTTTTTTTTTAAAACTAAAACTACATCAGGAATCAGGGCAAGTTCTCTGATTGAAGAATGACTTACTGTAATACTTTCAGTAATAATGTACTTCCAAGATTTGTTAGTCTCACACATCAAATTAATTTGTAAAACTTATGTCCTTAAAAATCATGTTAATTGCAACACTGATAAGCACGAATGACACTCTGACTTTACAATTTATCGCGTGACATTGAGACACTTCTTGAACTCAAATTCTATTCCAAATTCCCCATAGGCTGAGGGATAAATCTGGAAGGACAGAGTACCCACCAGTAGCCTCTCGTACAGTATTGATGTCTGTAGGTGAGCCCATCCTAGAATGGAGGAGGACATAGCTGACAATCTTGCCATAAAGAACTTCCAGCTCCTCACGGGACTTTGCACAGGTGTCAGTAATCTCCTGAGCAACTGGGACCAGCTGTGACTGAAGCATACGCTTTTGCTCTTCCAGGAACTCACCTGAAGTGAACATTCGAATGAAACAAGATACAGTATTAGATTGAAGGCAGTTCATACTAAGGATGCAGGTGAAGGTGGCCCAAGTTGCCTACAACTCAAATTTTGTGGCCTCCTGCCATAACATAACTGTACATTGTATCTGATTTGGCGAGATGATATATTTACTACTAACAGACAAATGAAGCTTTGTGAACCACATAAACTTCATAAATTTGAATCAGTTCATGCATGCTATTTCACTGGCTCTGAATCATTAATTTGAAAAATTATTTTTTCAGGGGTGGGGGGGATGGTGGTGACTGGACAGCCATTTAAAGTTTTAAATTTATATATTTTTCTCATTACATTAACATTTATAAAGTCAGTTGGTAATTAAATGCTTTTATGACATTCATGATAAAATGTATAGAGGCTATTAGATGTACCGTGTTATGTTCAAGGATCTTAAATGATGACATTCAGACTAATGATCGAGCTGATACAGTATGTTTAGTGGCGAGATAACTTGTCTACCCCACCATAAGTAACAACCCGCTGCTTACTATTCTTGATCCATGATCGCTAGTATATGCATCAAGTACCTAGTTTACAAGCACTTTTCTAAACAGCGTTGGTGCTCAATATTACTCGAGCACATCCTGTCGAACTACGGGAACCGTATCATCACAATGCTAGAATTAGTCACTCCATCCATAAAACACGAAATCAGACTCCCAGTCAATCGCTGACTTTTTATACATTATATATGCCAAATTAAGACGGCAAAGTAACGGAGATGTCACGGTTTCCTGCTTACGTCGGGAGGTGTAACGCATGTCAAAGTA
Organism: Gymnarchus niloticus; assembly: GCA_009936485.2. Lineage (NCBI taxonomy): Eukaryota > Metazoa > Chordata > Actinopteri > Osteoglossiformes > Gymnarchidae > Gymnarchus > Gymnarchus niloticus. The sequence continues at coordinate 1,536,819 of JAACJT020000033.1, read as the reverse complement.
AGCTTGCATTTTCATGGTGTCAGAAGATGGATTTTGGCGGTCCAGAAGACGCTCCACACATAACTGCGGAGATAACAGGTTAAATCGTATGGAAAGTGCATTTAACTTGATTTACGGTGACAATACATAGGTCTGAAATTACTGCACCTCGATTATTTTTTGGACATCTTGCTCAGTGAGACTTCGGTCAACGTTAAATTGATTCCGTGGATCTAAAACAACAGCTTTTACCTAATAAAAAAAAAGTAGAGGATTGCGTTAAATGATAACGAGTAACTGCATACCAAGAGCTGAAATTACAAATGCTTCACTTACCATGAACGCAGCCAAGGTCTCTGATACAATGTGGCCTTTTCCAACACATTCTTTGACAACTTCACGAATAATAATTTTAATAACATTTTCAGCTTGAAAAAGCGACATCTTTAAGTTGCTCAAAACGTATTAACGTCGAAAGGTCAGCCTAGATTAAACGGGTAATAAACCAGAACCAAAAATTACGCGTGTGTTTACTTAGGCCAACTAATGGAAAACGTGGTTGCTATGGGAACTAAACAGACCAGTGTTTTGTTTTTTTTTGTCTAGTATTTGCATATTGTAGCACATTAACAAGTCCAGCTTAGATTCTTAAAATGTTTTATTATAAGAAAGAACAACAGATAGCATTAGCCAAGTTGTGTAGATAATATATTAAAAAAAGAAAAACTTAAAACTTGGGACTGGAGATTCAATATACGGGTAGTGGTGTTTTTACTAGACCACGTGATTTGAGGATTGCCATTACATTTTGTTATGCTACATATTGAAAAATTACCAGACTATCTTTTTAGACCTGAGACCAAGAATTCCAAAACCCTGAATTCAAAGCTAAGTCAGTGTCAACGCCACATAAGACATTTAAAGTGACAAAATGTTTCCTTAGAATACAGGGGTTGGTTACGTAAATACTGCTGAGAAGTCAAACAGGCATGTCATTTGGCAAAAAGCTTCAAAGTTACACTTCTGGTTCTGATACATTAAATCAGAGAGGTTTTTCCTTTATAAATGGCCAGCCAATCTACAAACAAACACTGAAAACCAAACATTATGCAAATATAGCAAACCAAGCCAGAAAATGTACCATAAACCAAGCTGCAAGTTAAAGGATTGAATTTTGGGAAACACACATTGAAGAAATACAAATCACCGAATAAATACCAAAGTTGATGTACAATTCTTAACGGTACATAAATTCCAGCCCAGAACACCTACCAGCCCAGCTACCAGTTTAAGCCCAATTAATACAGTAAGACTACCATTAAAAATGTAAATACATTAAACTATTCGAGCTTGATTCAGCCAAGCAGTCAACGCTTTGACAACCAATTCCTTGCACACTTATCCAGCAGTCCCAAAGTGTGTAATGAATAAAGTTGGTTTGCCAGCCAAAAGCTTAATGAAAGTCAATACTTAATGGGTATGTTGATTTGAAATGTAGCCCAACCCAAAAATATTATACAGCAAATTGAATAGTTGTCTTTAAAGCATTTAAATTTTAATACTGTTAATTATGCATTCATCGATACCACTTGCAATGGAAACTTGTGCTAATCGTCCAAGTGTTATAGGATTACACGTACTCGAGAGACCTCTTTTTTAAAAAATTGCACCTTAGGGCAATGGCACATTTTTTTGTAGGTCACAGAGTTTCACTAATCAGAAACACTTCCTGAAGACGATCTGGGGACCAAACTCTTCATATTCCTCCTGGCTGATCCAAGCAGAGTTGAAGGACGACAGGTTGGCCAACACAGCACCTCCACTCCACACGGAGAAGTCCCTGTCTTTTGGGCTTGATACCCGAACACACTGGCTGAGGTCCTCAGGCACCATACGTGTGATCTCACTCTGTAGACGCTGGGGTAGGCCAGGAAGCAGAGTGTTCCCTCCTTTACCATAAGAAAGGTAAAAAAAAAAAAAGACATTTAAGGACACTAATCTAGATTCAGATTATCTAGATTCACTAGATAATCTAGTCTAAAGACTACAGGACGACATTTTGCGAATGTTAAATGCCATTTTAGGCTAACATACTAGCCACCCAATACTCCATCTAACATATCTGAATAGTCAGCATACAGAGAGCTCCACTTTTACCTGATAGCACGACATTTCCCACCAAGCTTTTCCGTAGATCAATATCAGAGTGCAGGATGGATTTGAAAATACTCTCATGCATGCCGTAGTGGTCACGTCCAATCAGTTCTGGCCGGAAGAGGATTTCTGGTGCCCTTCATTGAAAAAGTTCAGAGGTTCAGTCTTGCTCAGTCAATGGCAATCTGGAGCCATCATTAGCATGAAGTGTCAAGGTTATGTTGAACTACACACTAGACATACTGTACATACAAGAAATGCATGTCTTCACTTTTTCTATTGTCAAGGCACTTCAATGTGTAGCCATAGTCTGCATGGTGCCTATATTCCATTCCCATGCAGCAGGTTGACAGCAAACACTACAGACTTTTGAACCAAATGAAATTAAGAATAGGGGTCTACTGTTCTGAGAGTGCATCTGCTACAGGAAGAGAGCATTTGATTACTACCTGAACCTTTCGGCGCCAAGGCACATGACCTGGCCATCAGGCAGCGTATAGCACATGCTGTTGCCGGGCGACCCCATCGCACGAGAGAGGTCCGCCTCATAGTCCTGAGCCACGTAGCAGCACTGCTCCTTCATCTCCCTCACGATCTCCAGCTCAGCTGATGTGCGCAGGACCACACCTTGCTCTTGCAGCACCTGAACAAACAGGACTACTCGCAAAACATTCCCACGACCCGTCAAGGGAAAAGCAATGAGGTTCAAGTTATTTTCACTTGGGAATATTAAAAGGACAAAATATTTAAAAGGGAAAAAAAAAAACACCCAAAACTACTCCACTTTTGCAGGCACTGACACACTGGAGAAGAGGAACAATTTCCCAGATTACAGAGGAAGTCTACCTTTCTAAGGTGAAGTGTGACATCAGAGCCAGCTAGAGAAAAGCGCTGCACCCCATGAGGTAGACAGTAGCCCTCAAACACTGGAACAGTATGGCTTACTCCATCCCCAGAGTCAAACACCACACCTTAAAGTACAGGAAAAAGGAAAAAAGAAAAAAATGTCCTGATAGTACTACCTTAAAAATGAACCATTAAGTGGCAGGGCTCTAGCAAACAGACAAACCAAGGAAAAACACCATGCCTATACATAAAGAGTGATTGGACAAATGAGGCTTGAAATCCCATGATGGGATGGAGTACCCCAATGTACCAATCAGTGCCATCAGTAGCCAGCATTGATTGGTAGTTTGGGGTATTCCCACCCATGGATTTTGAAGCCTCATTTGTCTCAATACTACCTAGTATAAGCACTTAGATATTTGTACAATTCTCTGAAAAATGGCCTGAATACCACTACAATCAGATGAGCGGCTCCTATCTTGGAGTCACAGTAACAGATCAGATGTGCGCTAGCTGTCCTGTAACTGTGCAGCTAGCTCAAAGCACCTGTGGTTCTCCCAGCCGCATACAGAGCCAGCACAGCCTGCATCGCCACGTAGGTGTAGGGGATGCAGAACGTCTCAAACATCAGCTGCACCATGTGCTGCCGATTCTCCCGCGGGTTCATAGCAGCCTCTGTCAGGAGGACAGGGTGGTCTTCAGGCTCCACATGTAGCTGCTGGAACGTGTGGTGCCAAATCTGAAAGGCAGACAAGACATTGAAATTTAGTAAACACACAGTTCTCATGAGACAGGCAGGGGCTGTGACAAACCCACACAGGACATGGAGTCATTACTAAAAAAGCAGATACTCTTATCATTGACCTGCTTACCTTTTCCATTTCATCCCAGTTGTATACAATGCCATGCTTCATGGGGTATTTCAGGGTCAGAATGCCCCTCATATGCTGTGCTTCATGTCCAATGTATGCATCTCGTTCAGAAGCCCCGTTCATGACCTCCTATAATTATGACCAAGTTCAACAAAACACAGGATAATAATTGATCAGTTTTGGACTTGCAGTTATTTCTGATTAAACAAACTAACAGCACACTGGACTGAAGTTGCCATAACTACAGGTAATAATAAACCACCACCAAAAAGTGCCACACACTAACAGGGGCAATAACTTTTGTGAAACATCTTCTGTAGCCCTGCCAAATCAAGCCAATGTCACCACGACATTCAAATCTTTACCAAGCCTGTTCATTCAACAACTGGATTAACCTTTGGGGGGGGGGAGTCGAATTTACACACCTCATACTTGGGGAATCCGATAACAGTCGGAAAAATAGCTGTAGGGAGGTCTTGATCTGCAAGACCAGCCTTCATCAGAGCAGATCCAGTGTCCAGCACAATCGGAGTACCGAAGTCAGAAATCTTTAAAAAAAAAAAAAAAAAAATTCACATTTGATCTGATTAAGGGCAGTGCATTACTCATATTAAATGAAAAACTAAGTATTACTATACACTATCAATTAGTATGTGGTCTAACAAAAACAGGAAACAAGCTAGGCACTAGAAAGTATGGAAAAATCAGTCCAAGTGACAGTAATGCCATCCTATGGGAATGTCAGCTCTATGCACCCCCACGGCTACCTGACACATTTGACAAGATCCTACCTCTCGTGTGTGGTGAAGAGCGACCAGTGACCTGCAGTATTGATGGCCACCTGACTGGTCAGCCAGATCCACCAGTCTGTCAGAGGCTAGGTGTGTCCTCTGAGGGCTGCATATTAAGCCACCTGCTCCAGAGTCAGATCCTGGCTCTTTCTCCAAACAACTCAGGACATAGCAAGAGGCCTGCATAGCTGCGTTTTCAGAATCAGATTTATTCACAGTGTCCAGTCCTGCCCCCTGCAGTTCATTATTGTTATTGCTCTCAATCTCTGGGCTCACTTCCACAGACTGAATTGTGGTGGTCTGTTTGTGTCTCCTCTGCATTGGCTTTGGAGGAGATCTAACTGCTGGCATTAACTCAATCCCAGGGTCCTCCTGCTTACATTGAAGTGTGTCACTTTTCCGTTCCTCTTGGGACACGGATTGATTACCGTCAGATTTGAGGTGCCGTGAAGCCATTCTTGGTTTTGGTACCGGGGGCTTCACTGTATCACCATCGCGGTTTGGAATTGCCGCTTGAGTCTGAGTGACCTCTGAATTAAAATACAGTACCCGACTCACCAGCTGAGTGTCACTCTCCCCTAAGGATGCCTGGAGTAACGGTAGAGATGCCACGTCTTCCATATTCCCCGCTTCCTCACCCACCTTGGGTTGATCTGTGTGTAATAACCCCCGAATTGCTTTCTGGTTTTCTGAAGCACTCAATTCATTGCTGTAAACTCCAGGCACAGCATTATTTAATGAGATTAATGAGTCCACGTTATCACACGGAACACACTGAGACACAGACATGTCCCTTCTGATGTCATGATTAACAGACTGCTCCCTTCTAAAATCTTTGTCCTGGGATGCCTCTGCTTGATCAGCAACATCTATATTATCGGTTCTTAATGTAACGCCATCACATTCAGATAAACGGTAATACAAATGCGGAGATGAGCTCTTATGTTCTTTGACAGGGAGATGCTTCTTGCATGATGACACAAGCTCACGGATGGCACTGTCCTGTTCCATTCTGGAGGTTCTGCTCATTATGGAACACTTCACAACTTTTCTTCCTCTGTGTAATCTGTTGTTAGGCTTTCCCTTTGCCATCTCATTCCTGAGACTCATCTCCATTTTCTTCACCTGCTGATTCTCCTTCTCCAGCTCCTGTAGAAAGGCCTGCCTTTCCTTAGTTGAGGTCTGTATGTTTGTTTGGTCCAACTGCATTTCAAGCAGATTATCACTCTCCTCAGATTGCCGCAGTTCACAGATCTTGAGGCTCTCCTCCATAATCTTCTTCTCTAGAATATGAAGGTCTCTGAGCTCCTCAAGTACATCACAGTTTCCAATCTGTCCACCATGCTGCTCACGAGTATCACCCACTATATGTTCCCAGGTGCAGGTGGCAAATTCTGTGGGCTCATCAGAGCCGACTAAGCAACTGCCATCATCAAAGTCAACTCCAGCTCCCAGCAAGTGCTTGGATGGTACTCTTACCTGGAAAAACAGACTTCATTAACAAGCATTACTACAGTTTCCATTCTTTGTATTTTCCCCAAGTCCAATCCCTAGAGGATGCTTTCCAGTGTAACAGAATTAGGTGAAGTCTCCTGGAATTTAATTTACCCAATGCAATGTATTTCCCCTTATGTTCTGAATTCTCTCTCAAAATGACAAAAAGCAAATCCAAAGAGCATGACACTGCAGATACAACAGGAAAACAATATCACTAACAGTCTGAGCTTTCCTATGGGACATGGACTATGACCACTAATGACGTTCACATTGGTTGTTGTAGTTCTTTACAAATGGTTCCTGGAGCAGTGGAAAAAGGAACTAAGGAAATTCACAGCAGCATCTGGTTTGAGAGGGAGGTGTTTTCATTTGTATTACTGGTATGTGATCATATTAGAAGGGCTTTGACATTACGGCACTCGGCTGGGCTTCACATCCAAAAGGCACCCACTGCTTGCTGGTACTTCCAGTATTCAACAGATGATCTAATATTTCCTCCTGGGCAAGTACATTTTCTTCTTCCTGGAATATGAATTAAAAAAAATAGCGGAAAACATGAGTATTGCAGTAGCTGTAGCTAGCTTGGATAACAGGATAATTCATACAGCACAACAATGTTAAGGGCCTCGCAGTCTTTACCATTGCAGTATCTGAACTTGCCTGTAATATTTCAGCTGCCCGCTCAAGAATTTTTTCCACCTCTTGAAGACTTTCTTGCTCTTTAAGGTCCCAGTCATTCAGAGAAACTTCAGCTAAATTGTTAACCAACCTGTAAAAAAAACCAGGGCTAAGTCAGTTAAATCTCAAGTTCACAGCCCAAGGGTGCATGTACGAGCATTACCTGTCACTGGAGTCGTGTTTGATGTTGTGAAAGTCATACGTGTCCCAGAGAAGGGACGGAAAGCTGTCTGCTGAGGAGCCAGCCTTTTCCTGCGAGTCCGCAATGGTGCTGGAAAGGAGGTTCCGCAGAGGGCTGGATTCAGAGTCCTCAAAGCTATCCTGTGATTGCAGGATGCTTGTGTTCCCCTCTGTTTCCCGTACAGCAGACAAAGCAACTTGCCCCTCCTCAGCAGAGGATGCCTGAGTATTTCCAGAAATCTCAATTTGGTTGGGCTGATCACGCGACTGGATGATGGCGATCTGATGCGGCTGTTCGCACCGTGAATCCTTTGCGCCCGGTGTGACGGTGACCGTGTATGACTTCTCGAGCTCCTCCACAGGCAAGCTAAGCCAAGGATTTTTGGGCAATGATGCACAACGCTGCACTTTTATTTCAACATTGAGGGAGCCCCCCGTTATCTTTGGAAGGATTCGGATGCTTGCATTTGAGCTGCCACCCACACAAGCAAACTCATTCTCCTTGCATTCCTCAGAGTCTGACACACTGGAAATGTTCTCCTCGTGAATGCAGGACTGCCTTTCGATGGGCTTGAAGGCCTCGCTGGCAGACCAGCTCTCCCTCGTGGACCCAGTATCCAAATGAGTACTTCCTGCTCCGTCAAACCCCGAATCAAAAGAACTTAGGGAGGGAGGTTTACCAGAACTGTGTACCATCCCCTGAACCACACCCACAAGGGGTTGCTGGTTCAACTTTTTCTCTTTCCCAGAATTCAGTGCACTAATATTAGAAAGGGCCTCATATCCATGCCTGCTGTGCACATCCAGCATGGATCCAGAACTTCTCAACTCTTGTTGTGGACAGAATGTGCTTTCGACCCAGTTCTGTTTTTCAGACGGCCCTGCTCTTCCCAGGTCAAGATTAATCAAATTCCTCTGGCTGCCCCTGAGAAACTCATACTGCCACCGCAGAGCCAAGTGAAGGTCATTTAATGCAAGAGCACCAGGAGAAGCCAGCAGCTTCCTGAGAATCATGCACCTGGAAGACAAAGTTACCAATTCCAGTTGCTGCATACAAAGCATATACAAAAAAAAACGCCATGACATGACTACAGCTTAGGAAACAGAACTCATTAGAGACATCCTACCTATGAGATAGCCACTTCCCGCTTTGTTGGAGCTGAGGGTCTGGAATGACATTAGCAAGGTGGGCTAACTGAGCCAGCTCCTCCACCTCTGGGGATGGATTCTTCTTCAGGAAGTCACTCATCACGTGCTTCCAAGGTGGGGTTCTACTCCCCTTCACCACTTGCAGGCAGCGCAGTTTAGGGAGGTCGTCACAAGTGCCATTCCACAGAAGATCCTGGAAAAAGTTCTCGCGCAGGACGATGTTGTACCACGTTTTCGACTGAAGTTCAGATGTTAAAACAAATGGCACAATTAAAAATGGCATTAGAGGTGGCCAACACCACAACAGCTAATACTAATAGCAAAACACAATTAAAACCAGGTTTGACACTGTAGGTCATTTCCCCTCTTTAAAACTAACAAAGATCTTGAATTATGGGTGTCCAGCAATACCTAAACCCAGTAGCTACCTACTTTGTTGTAGTAATAGTAGAAATCAGAGACAGCTTTGAGTGTTTGGTATGGTAGCTCCACAGAAGCAAGGAATTTCTCCTTCACACTGTCAAGCTCCACGATCCACTCTCCATGGCCATGGACTTCAGCAGATGGTATAGTCTCAGCCAACATATGCATCACGTCAACGGCTCGATGTACCAGGGCCTGGTGAAAAGGTTCACCCATTCATAGTTCTGGATGCTTTCAAAACTGAATATTAATACTAAAAGCAAATAAGTTTCAAAATAAGAAAAACACTGGCACGCCTTACCATGGCAGGTCCATAGATTGACATTTCGAACTGTAACTTCAAACTTTCAGCTTTTTCAACATCCTTGGCAACCTCGATTCTGTAAGGCTGAAGCTTCTCCTGTCTTGTTTTATCCATCAGTTCAATAATCTGTTGTGGGAGCAGCAAACCGGTCAAAAGCTAGAAGCACGACTGCAAGGCTGCATCAGAAGTCCGAGACTCGCCTACCCACACAGCCGACCAGTCTCAAACCAGAATAAACTTGTCGAGTTAGCTGCTGGAGTCCCAGTGTTCCCAATGACCTACTGCAAAACTCGATAACCTTTGTTGTGATGCAAGCAGTATGGCTAGAATGAAATGTCACACTGCTTTGAGTAACGCAGTATGATTACCTCCCTGCTACTTCAGAGAAAAAATTGCAAAATATTATTTTTAAATGTTTTCATTACTATTCAGAAAATCATGGTTATCTGCCTTTGAAGTACATTTCAACTAGGCTAGAGGCCTAGGCAACTAGGCTTTTTTTTTTTTTTTGCAAAGACCACATGACCCAAGATAAGTCTCCATTTCCTCCTCTCCCAAATCAGCTGCTCATCACGCTACCTGTTTTGCTTCTTTATGCAGCTGCAAAAGCCGCAGCTGGGTACGTGCTTTGGAAAATGCCTGTTGCCACAGCAGCTCCACCTTTTGCACAGCAGCCGTTATCCTATCAAGAAGAAGGCCACCTCAGTCCCAGGGGGGATGCCCAACACAACAGCGCATTTGCAACTCCAAAAATGAGGCAGTGAGGTTATTACAAAGTCAAGAGCACAAGTGAATTATTCCAAAACTGACACAAACTAAAGGTTCATCAAAACCATCCTTACACCTGCAGCTTAGCTCCAGCACTGGTTTTAGAGAGCCACTGACCATAAACCAAGCTCACCCAGCAAACAGCCAACATACCATACCTGTTGTAATTCTGCAGCATTTCGTACACAGTGTGAGTGAAGAGGGCCGTCCCTGCCATGTCCTGATAGCAGGGCTCGTTCTCAGGGTAACGCAGCTTTTCCACTACACACTCACAATGCCTTAGCAGCTCATCCAGACCAAGGTCTCTGGAGAAAAGCAGTCATTGTCATTCACCTTACTCCAGCATTGCCATACTGCCAAACACTGAAGCCCTATTATATCCATTCATATGAACGGCTCATTAATGCAGTGGCCTAGCTTCTGTTAGAAACACCTTGCAGCTTTTAGCTGTTCTTACAATGCATTTATCTTAAAGCATCTAGGCTGCAGTTTTACAGTAAATGAGCCAAACACTGAAATCACAGAAAATACTTTGCAGTACAGTGCTCATTAGACACAAATCAATAAGTAACTTGAGGAGTGGACTGAGGGGTATTTCAGAAAGTGGGCTTAACATATCCTGAATTCTGATTGGAGAAAACTGAAAGCCCAACTTCAAAATTTGTCAGTTTTCGCCACTTAGAATTCAGGTTTAACTACAGGATATGTTAAGCCTGCTTTCTGGAATAACACTCTGTCCTACTGGAATCAAATATTGATTAAATTTGTATATTGGTTGAATTTCATGGGACTTGACAGAAAAAAAAAAAAAAAAAAAAAACCAAGAGCATAAAAAGACTGCACAAAGTGGCAAGCATCACCTTCTCAGCTGCTGGAACCTGGCTTCATTGGCAGAGCAGAAAGCCTGGAGCTGCTCCAAGCTGCTGGGCACAGCCTGACGGGCTAGCGTCTGCAGGCTGGCAATGCAGGAGGGAAGCCGGTGCACCACAGACAGAAACTCCTGCACAAACCCATCCATCTCCTCCAGACAGAAGAATAGTTTGCAAGTTAGATACCAATCTGCTGACTAAGCAAGCCAAATCACCCCTGCTGCAGTCACCATCAACTCCAACCCATCTAGTCACTGGTGGCTGATTCACTTAACAGGAAGTGCACCCTAAAGACGATCACTGAAATGCACTTCAAATAAAATCGAGCATTCCCACTACTCAACAACCTAGGAGGAATCAGTAAGATTGCAGGTATGGTCCTTCATGGCCTATCAAGGGAAAATGAATCTCAGAACGGTCAACGCAAACCATGCTTTGCAAATATAGCCTTTCAGAGCAGCTGTAGAACACGGTCAATGCAAATGACGCATTTTGAAAGCACACGACTGAACAATACAAATATGATCAAACAACAAATGGGCTCTTTCAGTTGCTAATGAGGTCGGATTGGAGCGCTTCCACTGCGCAAGCTTCTCCAAGGTAACGCAGAGGCAGGCCAGATGTCGCACAAGCTGCGACGCAAACTGAAAGTGGTAGCGTCGCACCTGTGACACGTTTAAACCAACACAGTCTGCCAATGCAACAGTTAATATTGAGCAGGCAGCCATTTCAATTACAGTATATCCATTTTACTATCGATTTAATTTCATATGTGTCAGTATTGCAATCATTTGTATGACAAGTACAATTGTGCTCAGCTCCAATGGGGAATCATCATCATCTAAATTTTTTATGCTTTTATAATCACATATTTTAGAGTTGAAGGTGCATTTACCAATTCTTTTCCAACCATTGCTCAACACAACTTACTAGTGACCTGTGCATAGAAGTGGAAATCTTACTGCAGGAAGAGAGATGTATTTTTCTAAATGGTATAACATAAGGTACCCCCTCCTGAGACTTCAGCTTGGAGTCACTGGTGATAAAGCAACTGCGACCTGACCATGCAAACCTATCAATACAGAGTATCATGAATTCACCTTAAGGGATTCAGTAACTTTCAGACAGGCCGCAGACCCACAGCGGTTTGACACTAATGACACATTACCGCACTTAGGCGCCAAAAGGTGTCACAATGGGTAGTACTGGGTTTTTTTGTACAAATCCATACTCCACTGTGCACACTACCCATTTTGTTCAGGTATCCTCCTGCGGCCCAAATGCATGCAGTTGGCTAACTGCATGAATGCGTGCGCCCGCGTGCTCACATGCGCCCTGAGTTGGACTGATGCCCCATACTGCATACTTAATGCCGTTTGCCCGGGTGACCGTGTCCAGGATAAGCATTTAGAACACAGATGTCTAAAACAGTGAATAGTTATGACAGTGACCGCAGGCAGGTTTTCACTGACACTGCTATGTCATGTCCCTTTGGTTCATTTGAAAAGTTGTACAGGAAAAAAAGAAAAACATCATAAACACAGAATGCATTAAAGATGTAAAGACTACCTTTAGAAACGTTACCCAGCTCTGATGGCAGTAAACAAGGTAACCCCCCAAGTCGGGCGTTAACTGGCTCCGATCAATGTAGTTACAGAGTTCAGAAACGTCTTTCAAAAAAACACTCTGTAGGGTAAAAATGAAAAAGTTACGAGACAAAGCCTTCTATACCCTACATACAAACATATTTCTAACCCCCTCTATTAACACTGCCAGTCATTTTGAGGAGCCTTTGATTTGAAAGCAGAGTTCCAGATTACCTTGATGGAGGCCAAGCTGCCACTCTTTGCGTGACTTGACATCAGCAGTTTTAGCAGTGATTTTAGAACTTCTCTCTTCTTGGGCTGGACTACATACAGTGTATGAACTGTCCTTTTGGGCAGCTAGAATGGACATGGAAACAATGTTAGCACGTCTTGCTGGGTTTTTTTTTGGCAACAACACAGAATGCATTTTTGCCCTCAAACACAGTTGACTATGAACTTCGCTGCAGACAAATTCGTTCAGAAAGGCACCCAAGCCACACGTGGGTTACAAGGAAGTAAAAAGCAGTATTCCTAACCTCAAAAAGAGCCTGTCTAATTTTAAGGAGATCTGCAAGATAAATAAGCACTTGATGGTTCAAACAGAAAGCATGTGACCTGAACTTCAGTCATGTGATACTGGGAGTTCTGTGGCTGGTAGTCTTCTCCTGCTTTTTGTTCAACTTATTAAAAACGATGACAGTTTCAAGGTCTACTACAAAAATAATGTTTTAATGCATACTGTACCATTCGTTCAAACCACACTGCAAATAACTAACTGCTAGAGTCAGGTTTGATGTACTAAGACATACAGAGATTACCTTTAAAGGGCTGATCATGTGACAGATTTACCTCAAGGAGCTGAAGGGTTTCTGCAACAAATCTTGTTGTGATCAGAGTAGCATTTCGCAAATCCACTACTACTGAAACCAGACTGTCTCTCTCCTGGTATTTACTACAAGAAACAGAGCAATGAGTAGCAAACGATGCAGAAGAGAGGAACAGTTAAGAAAAAAAAAAACACTCAAGGGGATACTGCAGTTTCCATTTATTACCAAAATATGGAGACAAGACCTGTAGGGATGCGTAAATGCTTACTTTTGTAACCGCAAAAAGTAATTGATGAAATCAACAACCTCTTCCTTTTTCAGGTCAGAGTTTAACTTGCATTGCTGTTCAACTGGAAACAAAACTAGAGGACAGCCTTGCTGATCAAAGGCACCTGTTGGGATACACTATTTTAACATCATCAACCAGTTTCATTTATAAAGGCTTAACTATGACTAAAACAGTGTTTTTTCTTTTTTTTAAAGAAAAGAAATAGTTTACCATGAGGAAGAATGTATCATACATTACATTTCAGCACTATCGTCGTTGTGAAGTATTTACGTTACACGGTGCATAAATAAAACTTTTAAAGGTTAATTTACCAGGAAATGTGACCGCCCCAGAATTTAACACATGATCCGGAGGCAGCAAGTTGGCGGAGGCAGTCTTCTGCAACTCTGCTGATAAAAATGAAAGAAAACTCGGAAAATTAATTTGAAATGGTAACAGTATACCAGCCTAGTGTGCCTTTCAGATTCCACTAAAGGTCATGATATTGCGGAGTTCCATACATATTTTCAGAATGTCCACAAATAACACACGGTTTGATCCCAAGAAGCTGGGCAAAACAGTGAAGGAGGACGCCAGGATGAAGGGAGTATCGATCCCTTTACCTGCTGGAGCGCTTTAAAGAACGGTAAAGGGAAACCACGCTGGAAGTCAGACGTAACGCATAGTCAAGCATTCGAATGAACAATCGCGATGGACTTAAATATTTAAACATGTCTGATTATGTACATCAGATCACTGCTGACAGTCAGCACAGACTTCTTCACTTTTCTTACCTGTTGCGTTGCGGCTCATCGTGTGATCTAACTCAAGCACAAACTACCAAAACCGAAAAAAAGTCCCCGATATAAATCGTCTGACGGAATGTAAAAGTACAACTGAAGGAGCATGGAAAACGGCCCAGCCGTTTCGTGGCGAATCACGTTTTATGGAGAACCCTCGGGATGCTCAGCGCCGGCGACTCCGCCATATTGCGGACCGCCTGGCTTGAGGGTGTTTTAAATGCATGGATGGAGCTCTTTTATAACTTCCCAAACAGGCCAGGCCATTCAGTAATGTGTGCTGTGTCCGTTATCATTTAAATTCTTTCAGTACTATTACTGTTATAATTCCGGACAATTTAAAACATAAAAGCAAACAATTAATTAACCATGTGATTACAGTTTAATAGAAAATTCTATGTGATTAATAAGCTGGTAATACATATCGCTTTAAATACTATAATATTTTGAGGAGATAATGATAACAAATTTTAGTGAACATCAATTTGATATGTTCATTTAATATATTTGTGTACCTCATGACAAGTTTTGCTAGTCTTTTGATTGCACTTTATTCTTCATCAAAAGACTAAACGGCAGTTTATTTACTTGACGAAAGTCATTCATAGCGGTCTGGTTTTCCCACGGTTCACCTGTGTATACCCGTTTGTCTAGTTTTCCCAACACCACCCGCACACCTAAACATTACTCACTCTGTGGCCAGACCAGATCAAGACAGTCTTCTTGTACACAGAAGCTGTATCTCACGGAAACTTGATTAACAATAGTTTTGGTACGAGCAAGCAGTAGTGAAGCATTTCCTTCAGACATATTCACTACGCTCTTGCATAAGAGAATCACTATTTTCAGTTTTTCAGTCAGTGAACGTAACATTTTTGAATGGTTTTACCTCTAGCAGCGATGATAATTATGTGTATGCCTAACCAGAAGGGACAGCACAATCAGCAAAGTACCAGATCTTTCCCTGTAAATCTGCTTCCAACTGTAGACTCTCCTTCCCGCGATGGCAGCTTCAGTTGTAGTGTACTCTTTTCTCTGTGCATATAATTTACACTTTATTTGCTCAGTCTTAAGCGCCAATAAGCCGATTTTATTTTTATTTCATAATCTACCTTCACCAGTAGAACCAGAAGTCCTCATTTTCAGTGCTTCGATACTCGCAGAATAGAGACAGGATCTCATCCTGGTCATTGTTTTATAATATGCTATGTTTTTAGTGGTAAAGCAAATGGTTATGTGTCAGATACAACACTTATGTTCAAAGGCAGAACTTTTGATCCAAATGTTATTATTAGAGTAACAAAATTTTATAGTTAAGGTCTGTGGAAATATATACACCTCTAAAGCTTTTTCATGTTTTCTGTAAGTGAAACAACAGCAACACTTCTCAACTGGCACAGCCAGTTATGAAACGCATTTAAATATCATGTTTAATTTGCATAATAATGAGGCAAGAAATACATAAACGCAGAGGGTATATTGTTTTGTTTAAATAGCCTACCAGATCAGCTACATACATATCACAAATTTTCAGTTAAGTGTTTTATTATAGAGTCAAAAGCACAAGATGGAGATAACAGTACCCACATACACATTTCCTTATAAAGGAAAGGACAAAACTTGACATCTGGCAATAAGCATATAAATTGCAGGGTCCCACAAAACTGCCCTGTTTTCAAAAAACAATTATCAAATAAATTATTCAGAACACAAATGCTTTTGAAAACTGAATCTTCATTTTGTCTAAATGTCTATCCTTACAGTCCATTAAAAAAGTTCTGATCATTATCAGTACTTGCAAGGATGTAACACCCTTTAAGGGTTGGCATCTAATAGAATTTCTTTGACTTGTTGATATTGTATAACATCCTCAGTCCCATTTTGATGTTTTTCTTCTCATATATCGCTCTCCCTGGCTGTCGATGGCTTCGTACAGCTCTTGGTGATTCTCCTTGGTGGCATGAAGATATCCAAGATATCCCACACACAGGGATACTGTGATCAATCCAAAAGCCATTACAGGCTTATTCTATGAAAGAGGAGGAATGATATTGCTTAAATACAACTTCTGGTGTATCTTTTCTTGCAGTTACATACTGCTTTATAAAACAAAATCTATGCCTTTTATTCAGTCCCCTGCTGACTGCAAAAATACACAGTTTCACAATTCAGTGCCTGATAACGCGGGTCCTCAAGACTGCCGTGTCCCAATTTTTTTCTTGAGATTCTTTTCAGTTTAATTTTTGCCATGATATACTACTAGCCCCTTATTATAAAAAATGCTTTCAACATTCTTACTTGATAACTCCTAGTCTCTCTAAATTTGAGTACGAAATGAGAAGCAGTTAAGTAAACGGAAATACTTAGGGGGGCGTGTCATGTTTAGGTAACGCGATTCTACAAATAAAACCTGTCAACACATATAACATTTATTCAGAAAAAACTTGGGAAACCCCAATCAAGACAAATATATAGTAATAAAAATAGTCACCGAACGTCTGTGAACTCAACATACAATAACCTTACAGGCTTTATGAAGAGTTCGGGGTTGACAGCACGGAATAGAGTAGTGGTCTTGGCACCCCTCAAACCTGGGGTCTTGAAACGATTCTCGTTCAAGGTCTCTGCTTTATGGCTTCCTTGTTCAGGAGACGACATCGCTACAACCTGACGTCAGCACACGAAACAAGTTACAGATAGATTTGTTTCCTCGATATTAAGAATTAACCGTGCAATCTTGTCAGCTGATGACATCAAATAATACAATTTCTGAGGAAAAAAAAGGCCCCAACTAACAAGACTGTTGGCATCAGTCTGATAATAAAGCAACTTCTACAGCTGCAGATAAAGTACAATAACAAATATGGGAAAAAAGCGCATGTACATAAGCAAAAGTAGGTATACAGCTCATAAACAACATTATGTACAAAAAAAAAACCTGAACCACAACTGAACTGACCAGACAATACGCACCTTCTAACACCACACGGACATAAACAGTAAACGACGCATTCAATCTAGAGGGCTCAGTGGCGAAAGACAACATGAAAGCTCTTTTCTAAATATTATAGCGCCACCTACCGTACGGAATAAAGAAAGTCAGAGAAATCCCGAGGATGTTCCTGTACGCTAGATAACAGCTACTTTAGCATTAGCAGGAATAGGAAACACTGAAGTAGGTATCGCTGGAAAGGCATTTTGATCCAGACACAAGGAAGTCTATAAATGATAAAACAAAAAACGTGTAAAAATATTTTATAATGCATCGCTGCAGAATTTAACCCGTATAACTAAAACATGTTATTTACCCATAATTCAAATTTAACAACGAAACTGAACTGATATAGGCGAAAACACTAGTTTAATAACGATCTGAGGACGTTGAATGCCATCTCATTACTGATTTATCATATGGATACCCTTGCCTTTAACTCGCATTAAATTTTCAAGACACGTCTCGAGTTATCTGAAAGTCTTACAAGATAACAGCTATAATTACTCCAGCTGTATATCTATAAATGTACGCCAAGTCATATTTATAGATTACTATTGAACTTGACGACGACTAATTGTCTCATGGACAATAAACGATGCTCATATGCCGGCATTACTGTGACAGGGCTTTGAAAAGACCGTATAATGTGACATGCGATCCGATAGACAACGCTTCGCAGAAAGGAGCAGACCCTTTGCGCTTCGGTCCAAATACAGTCGATACTGTCCTTTTTTTCATAACCGCTACTTAAATAAAACGTTTCATAAATTACATTTGCATTTTAGTAACTGGGGAAAAGACTAGGCCAATGCCCTTCTTATTTTTAATAATAATAATAATAATAATAATAATAATAATAATAATATAGAAAATAAATCAATAACACGGCCACCTGTTCATTTATCAGGTCAGATATTTACCAGCATCCCAATAACAATATTCCCTTAAATAAACCAGGTTTTGGGTAACCTTTTTAACCTAAATGGTGGATATTATTCTATTTAATATACACCTAAGAGCGGGTGTTCCTTTAAAGGGTGTCCCGATGGCTCCTTGACTACCGTCTGTCTAGGTGTGGCATCCCCGGCAGGTGTATTTGTCACACAAATAGTGTGACAAGGACGGACACAGAAGTACACGACGACGACTACTTCTATGTTCTGCTCCCCAAGCGATAAAATTAATATTTTAGAAAAGGAAGAACATTAACAGGTAAATACCATTTGATTCCATTTAAACAATTTCTTATTTAAAGAGCGATATAAGCATGAACTTTATCTTCATACGATGTCTGCTGTATGATTTCATCCCAAATATGAGGAAACATTCATCATACGTTAAAAGGATAACAGAGGTTAAAACATTTTGCGTCGTGGGTTTTTACAACTGAATTTGTCAAGGTTCCAGCCTTTATAACAAACGTTATTTTATATGCTTATGTGAAATGTTGAAGTAAGTCGCAGTAAGAAACAAACATCGCAATTAAATACTAGAAAGAAAGAGAAACCTATACATGCAACAAGTGAGTCACCCGTAAATCATGAAACTGTACGATTTAAGGGTGCAGTTAAACACATAATAAAGGTGTGAGCCCTGGATCCGAATTAAACTTGTGATGACTTCCGCAAATTTATCGTAATTTAACCTTTGCTAAGTGATGCGGAAGGTACGAATCGCCAGGACGCGGCTGGAGAAAAGAAATGCAAACACGCTTATTTATGAGCCCTTCTTTTAATCCTGCAAAAGCATGGAAAAAATATAACTCTTTCTTTTATTCAAAAGGGTCAGGGGACAGGTGGGCGAAACTAAAGAAATGAACTGGGGATTCCTGGAGAATATCTTGAGTGGAGTGAACAAGTACTCCACTGCAATTGGACGCATCTGGCTCTCTGTGGTTTTCATCTTCCGGATCCTGGTCTTTGTGGCTGCCGCGGAGGATGTGTGGAAAGACGAGTACAAGGACTTCGTATGCAATACCAGGCAGCCAGGCTGCCATAATGTATGCTTCGACCACTTCTTCCCCCTCTCACAGGTGCGCCTGTGGTCTCTGCAGCTGATCATGGTCTCTACGCCCTCGCTGCTTGTGGCATTGCATGTGGCTTATCGTGAGTACCGGGAACAGAAGCATGGGAAGAAGCTTTATGAGGATAAGGGCAGCATTGATGGCGGCCTTTTGTGCACCTACCTCCTCAGCCTTTTTTTCAAGACCTCCTTTGAGGTGGGATTCCTGCTGGCCTTTTACTTCCTGTACAGTGGCTTCAAGGTTCCAAATCTTCTCCAGTGCAACTCGAGCCCTTGTCCGAACACCGTGGACTGCTACATCTCCAGGGCCACTGAGAAAAAGGTGTTCCTCTGCATCATGGGATGCACATCCGTGATCTGCATCATACTGAACGTCACCGAAATGATATACATTGTGTCCAAGCAGTGCTGGAAATGCTTCAGCAAGCGGTACATCCCCATTGAGGAGAAGGCTCGCTGTCACTGCCACCGGCCACACAATGCCATTAATAAAAGCTACGAAGCACCAGGGCCCGTGGATATGAGCAAAAAGACCAGACCTCCATCTATTAATGCAGAGAACCTATTAATTTCGTCTTAAGAAATGCCTTGACTCCATTCCGTCTTTAAGGTCCACACATTAACGGAAGCCACTGAGAGAACACTAATTCTAGTTTATTCCCTTTGCTGGAAGCAACTTGGTGTCCCTGTAGACCCTATGACTTTGTCATCAGATACAAATTTCTGATGTGTATGACAACTAGCCATCCCAGCCCAACAAGGTCTGACAACACCTCAAATTACGTACCTCTCCCACATTCCAAGTGGAGCACACGGCTGACTATGCTAAAAAAAAGGATGGTTACCCTGTATTCAAAAGAAGTTTATATTGTTAGAGACAGCATTTAAAAGTAAATTGCTTATCAAACCTCACAACTAGAAGGAAACTGACAAACTATCCACTTTAATATACAGTATACTTAGTACAGCATTATATATTACTTACAGCTATATGCCCATTGAAAGTGAACCATCACTGTGTACCAGCAGTTGTGAATGCTCTGTACTTAGCTAAATAATTAAAGGTTTAAGGGGTCACTGAGATGAACCAAAGCTTCATGAAGTTCAAGTCTTTGGCTAGGGAACGTCTCATTAGTTTGTCAGATACTTGACCCTAAAATATACTGAAATTTTACCCAGTTTGTTTTTCTACAATGCCTGAATAGTGTCACCATTGACTAAGCAAAAAAAAATACATGCATATAAAACCATCTACAAATGATAGTTATGAACTCTGTGGCACAATTTTCACATACCAAACACAGATGGACATAGTTATGTCCAATAAAGGATTAAAGGAATCATAAAAACTATCCTGTATTAAAAGCTTTACAATAAATGTTATTGCATAAAAGACACTGAGATGTAGTTCCATATTTATATTCCAAATAAAATGGTATGGCCATACACAGTACTGGGTTTTCATAAATTGCCAGAATTTATCGGGCTACAATCATAATCATTACTGTATAATAAATTAGAATAAGGTATATTATCATGTATGGAAATGGGATGTGTGAATGGGGTGGGGGTAATTGCAAAGAAGTTAACATACAACCCCAAATCAGAAAAATTTGGGATGGTATGGAAATTGCAAAAAAAACAAAAAAAATAAAGCAGTGATTCTTAAATTTACTTTGACTTTTATTTCATTTCAGACAGTATGAATCCAAGATATTTTATGTTTTGTCTGGTCAACTTCATTTCATTTGTTAATATACATCCATTCCTGCATTTCAGGCCTGCAACACATTCCAAAAAACGTTGGGACGGGGGCAATTTAGGGCTAGCAATGAGGTCAAAAGATTACATGATGTGATTTCAAACAGGTGATGTCAACAGGTGATTGTAATTATGATTTGGTACAAAAGTAGTATCCACAAAAGGCTGAGTCTTTGAGCGAGGAGCAAAGATGGGCATAGGATCTCTAGTTTGCCAACAAATGCGTGAGAAAATTATTGAAATGTTTAAAAACAATGTTCCTCAAAGAAAGACTGGAAGGGATTTGCATTTTTCTCCTTCTACAGTGTGCAATATCTTTAAACGATTCAAGGAATCTGGAGGAATTTCAGTGCTTAAAGGGCAAGGGCTCAAGCCTAAGCAGAAGACCCTTGATCTCTCAGACGGCACTGCATCAATAGCTGATATAACCTACATGGGCAAGGGATTACTTTGGCAAACCTTTGTCAAACACCTCAATACAGAGTTACGTTCACAAATGCCACTTAAAACTTCACTATGCAAAAAGGTAAAGCCTTATGTTAACTATGTCCAGAAGTGAAGTTGACTTCTCTGGGCTGTGAGGCATCTGGGATGAACCATCACATGGCAGAAACGTGTATTGTGGTCAGGTGAATCAGTATTCCAGAGCTTTTTTGGAAGAAATGGACGCTGTGTGCTCCAGACTAAAGACGATAAGGACCATCCAGACTGTTATCAGCAACGAGTCCAAAAGCCAGGGTCTGTCATGGTATGGAGTTGTGTCAATGCCCTTGGCAAAGGTATTTTATATTTCTATGATGGCAGGATTAATGCAGAAAGTACACTGAGATTTTAGAGCAACGTATGCTGCCTTCAAGACGACATCTTTTCCGGGGACATCCATGCATTTTTCAACAAGACAATGCAAAACCACATTCTGCACACATTACAAAGGCATGGCTGTGTTAGAAGAGGGTACGGGTCCTGGACTGGCCTGCCTGCAGTCCTGACCTGTCCCCATTAGAGAATGCGTTGAGAATTTTGAAACGAAAAATGCAACGACGACGATCCTGTTCTGTTGCACACCTTAAGACGTGTTTGCAGGAAGAACGGGACAAAATAACACCTGAAACGCTTCATCGCTTGGTATCCTCAGTGCCAAAACATCTTAAGTGTTGTGAGAAGGAATGGCAACATTACACAGGGGTAAATGCTTTACCGTTCCAACTTTTTTTGGAACGTGTTGCAGGCCTGAAATGCAGGAATGGATATGTATTAACAAATGAAATGAAGTTGACCAGACAAAACATGAAATATCTTGGGTTCATACCGTCTGCAATGAAATAAAAGTCATACTAAATTTAAGAATCACTGCGTTTTTTTTTTTTTATTTGCATTATCCATACCGTCCCAACTTTTTCTGATTTGGGGTTGTACAAATACAGGATACAGGACAAACGTACTAAAATGTCATTTAACTGGACTTGCAGGCTGCTGGTGAAAGTAGTTCAGATTATGTGTATAAACACACTTTACTACATTGTCGGAATTACAAGGCAAGTCTTAAGAGAACAACAAATCACATTTTGCACAACACTATATCCAATTGCTCAAAACGAAAAAAAAAATCCCATGGGGATATAAAACTTTAAGCCTTGTCATTTCCCAAAATGTTCATTTTGCAAAGGCAAGTAATGTGATACGCTTTATACAGACATGCTTTACAATTTTATCTACCTACACATCACAGTTACTACAAAAGATCTGGTTAAAGTGTACATTTCATAAAAGAGACAAATGCTTTACCCAAACTTTAAAATCAGATTTTATTTTTTTTAATTTAGAAAAATTAAAATGCTCATGTAGTACACTTAATGGCTAACAAATAGCTTGATACTGCTTAGTGTTGGAAAATACACCTATTCAAATGATTTATTGGTTCTGGACACCAGTCCGCAGCAGGTTTGTTACTGTTCTAATCCTGAGTACTATGCTTTGATAATAGAGACATTCAACCAGTCAGTTAACACTCAGTCTACTTCTGAAGAATCACCAAAGGTCGCATTTCCTGAAGCTGCTTCAACAGAAGGTCAGCCACATGGGAGAAAGTACTGTCCACCACAATCTTCACATTTTTCAGTGAAGTTAGATTTTGGGGATTTCTAAAGTCAATGCAGTTTTGCCCCTCTTTAGGCCGCACATATGCGTCTGAACGTTTGCACACCACGGTGGCTGTTTTTAGCTGAATAGTCCGGTCCCGTTTCAGAGGGATCTCACTAACAACCTCGCTAGCTTTCCTTTTTGGAAGATGAGCAGACTGTGTGGATTCCTCCAAGAACTTCAGGAAGGACACTTCAAAACCCATGGGCTTGAAAGAGCTCAGTGTTATACTTTGATCAGGTTGCTCCTCATTTGCTGGAATGGTATTGGAGGAGGAGGAGGAGGAGGAGGAGGAGGAGGAGGAGGTTGAGTCAGATCCATTACCTGCATAGTTGACTGGGTTGCTCCTGGTGCATCTTAACCTCTCCAATGCCTTCCTACGAGTAAATGGTATTGTGTCCTCACGTTTTGCTTTCCGAGGTCGCCCCCTTTTTCGCTTGACCTCTGACGATGCAACAGATTTTGTTTCAGAGCTGTCATCTGTGGACTGCTTCGCGTCTGACATTTCAGCATCCTCCGTAGTCTCATCCTGGCCAGAGGTGGGTTTTGAGCTGTCAGTCTCGCTTGCATCAGGACCAGTCCCTTCCATATCCTCATTCTCCGAAGTCTCCGTAGAGCTATCCTCAAACTTAGCACTGCTTCTGGATGACCAACACTTATGCCTGGAGCGGGAGAACTTTTTGCAGAAAATGAAGTGGCTTCTCTGCTCCTCTAAGTATCGCTCGGAAAGTCCATGCCGAATGTAGTGCCTTAATATGTTCCGTTCTGAGCTCACAACAGATTCACAGCCCTTTATCATGCAAGGATATTGCAAGGGAAATTTCTTCGTACACATTGCAGTGGCTTCCTCTTTGGATTTCAAAGAAGGCTTTCCATACTTTGTCCAATGATTATTTTTCACGTCTTCATTTCTTTTTTTGTCATTTCCTTTTTGTATAGCTTTTTGGTTGTTCTGCACATTTTCTTTCCCATCACTGGCTTGATCAGCTCCAATCTGGGATTTCTTGGCTGCTTGTTTCTCTCTCTCCTGATTTTTTCTTTGTGTCATTAGCTGAAGTTTATAAAGGTCCTGGTGTTTCTTCATCGTATGACGCAGCAGGTTTGATCGTGTAGCATAGCCACGGTCACAACCTTCAACCTCGCATCTGAACAATCCTTCAACAGGTTCAACCTTGGACAACTTTGCCTCCTTGTGATCTTCTTCAATGTGAGCAATGTACTTCCAGAAAGCAGTGAAAAACGTGGCACACTCTGGCTGATCACACTGGAACCTGCCCAGATTTATGTTGGAAATCAGACTACCCGCTTTATCAAGAGTGAATTTATGCAGCTGGAGGTAATGTTGCAGTAAGCTTGTCACTTCCTGGAATATCCGTGAACAGTCTTTGACCTGACATCTGAATTCATTCACTTGAACTTCATCACTTTCCTCCTCCTCTTTGACATCTTCAGGTTGGTCATCACGTTCGTCGTCATTGTTCACTTCAAATTTAGGCAGAACAGACTGATGTACAGCTTTGTAATGGAGAATTAAATTATGCTGAATAGTGAATGCTGCTAGACATCCTTGGTGAACACAGCGGTAAGGCCTGTAAGGGCTGAAAGTATTATCAACCTCACCATTCTTCACAGGTGTCTTTCTCTCCTTCTTCTCTTTAATCTTCTTGGGGGTTTCAACTTTAGATTTGACCACTGCTGGCTTGATCTCTATAAACCCCTTTTCTGGAGAGTGTGCTGCAATCTGTTGATCTGCTTGGGGAGACCCAGAGACCACATTTGCAGAAGGAGCTGCAGTCGGTAAAATTTGGGGTGGTGGCCCTACTGGTTTGATGGGCAGAGAGGGCACAGATGCATGCAATGCATCTGAAGGTTGGGCAGTTACAAAACTGTTCACCACAGTGACACACCTCTCCATGGGATTCTTGGTCGTAGGCATGGCTGGTGGAGCTTTACCCGCCTCTGTCTGATTACTAACAGATATTCTTTGTGCAGACTGAATCGGCAATCCCACCGAGAGACTGTTATCCTGACGAGACTCTGCGGTAAGTAAAGCAGCAGTCTGTATCTCACGAGACTCTGAATGGTGTTCTTGGCATTTTTCTTGCGTGTAGAGCATATTTTGCGTGAAAGTAGCATCTGATCTGTCACACCCAGCAAGTGTAGGCATAAGTTGCTTTGTGATACTTTCATTAACATTTCTATGGTCTACTGCAGCAATTTTCTGAGTGAGCAGAAGATTGTGCCTGACTCCACTGATTTGGTTATTACTGAGTGGTATCTCAGCCTTTTTGGTGCACTGTCGTTTTATCTTCAGCTTGATCATCTCATCTTGAGATAAGCTATGAACAGTCTGACAATGGGCTCTAAGATTTGAATTTCTGGTGAATGTCTTATTGCACATTTGGCAACGAAATGGAGCAAATTTGCCATGATTTTTCTTGATTTCATTTATCATCTCTCCAGTGTAATTGTGTGTTTTAGAGAGGTGTTTGAAGAGAGCATCTTTTGTCATGGCTCGGTAGCTGCAGCCCTCATTTTCACAAACAAATGGTTTAACCACAATTTCATCTAGGACTACAGTGACATTTGGCTTCACAGATTCAGCATTATTTATGACAATGCTGTTTAAATTAGAGTTCATAACAGGAGAAGAGTTATTTGTGGTTTGGGGCTTCTCACTGACTTCTTTGTCTAAATCTAACCTGGCAAAAGCTTTTTGAATTTCCATCACTCTTTCATCTTCAACTTCACACAAAACAAGACCTGTGTCTGTGTCATTTATTACTGAGGCCGCTGCAGCAGGCTCCTCTGGTGGATGCAGAGGAACCCTTGCCTGTTGGCTAGCACCTAACATTGCTAATGCTCCGTCATTCTGAGAACGGGCCTCAGTGGCCGTACCAATGTTGTTCATCTCAGACCCAAGATTTCTATTAGGCGGCAACTGAATCATGCTTGAGGACTCAGAACTTTGCTGGTCATCCAAGGACTGGGTACCAGTGTTCTGTAGACTGCTTCTTGAACTGGCACTCACATCAACACTTGGTGTCCGGGACAAACTGCTTCTTTTGAGGAGGTCCCCTGCTAATATTTGCTCACGCAATTTTTTCTTGACATTTGTCTCTGACTGTTTCTTCTCTGTGTCATCTTGTGGGCTGGTTGGTGTCAGTGTGTGCTCACTGGGGTCAGGTGAGGTGATCTGCAACAATGGGTTTGTCATAAGGTTTTGTGCCAAACTGGCCATTGCTGCCAAAAGACCATCATTTGATAGGCCTTCCTGCTGGGCATCTTCACTTCCCTTAATCTCCCTCATTTTCATTAGTGTCTCTGCTCTGAGAATCTGATTTAGATGGTCTGTCGGAAGACTGCTCAATGAAACAGCAGAATTGTTTTCAGCTAACATCTGAGAGAGTACAGGATCAGAGAAGTCATTGCTGCCAAACCTACAGTCTGCTTCTTGTTTGATAAAGGCTTCCCTGTGGGGTTCATTTTCAGTCTTAACTGGAATATTACCAGTGTGCTGTATTACTGTGCTTTCAGGCAAACGACCATCGGGGGGAAAAGAAACACATGGATTTTGGAATGTCTGTGGAATTCCAGAGGGCTCAAAAAGGTCTTGGATTGCTGGATTATCGATAACTTGCTTCAGGACCTCACCGTTTTGCTCATCAGAACTAGAATAAGCTGAACCATTTGCTTGGGGGAAAGTCACATTAGGAAAAAACCTTGAGTCTAAGGAGCACCTCTCCAATGGCTGATTAGCCTGGTCTTTGAAGGACATAGGATTAAAATTTGAAGCCACTGGTTGCTGCGGACTGTTTAAAACATGCGGTGAATTAAGAAGATCAAGAAATGATGTTGGCAGGTCTGCAGAAAGGTCAGTTTCATCAAAGGCTTTGCAATGAGAACGCTTTGACAAGTGGCCTCCAAGTGATTTAGGACTGGAGAACTCTCGGAAACATCGACAACATATGAACTTCCCATCCTTTATAATTGCCGGCCATTTTGCTCTTTTGTTCCGCTTGGTTCGTTTAACTGTCAGGCCTTCACCATTCGAGGTTAAAACATTTCTGTTTTCGGTTGGCCCTTGGTCAGCTGCTGCTTGTAATGCAGAGTTTCCTTGAGAGGAAAAATCTGACAACATGTTATTCTTCATCTGTGCATTTGCCATTCTTTCTGGGTGCTTGAAATTGGAAAAAGCAGGGCTTTGCATCTGGGATGGGTATGCAGTCCCTGAATTTTCTACAGGTTCTGATAACACAGGATCCTTAATACCCTCCATGTAGGAAGGCATGGCAGAATGTGGAAGGCTTTCCATTGCTGATGTTAACATAGAATTAGTTATTCCTTCTGTATTAGAGGGCATGATCTGACTAGTGTGGCCAAATCCTTGGTTAATTTGTGCTGGTGTATTTTGAGTAACATTAGAAGAAAAACTAGAAACAGACGGAGTATGCAAAGTTTCTACTGAAGTACCTTCTGACAGTCTTGTGCTGTTTTCCATCTGTGAATGCAAGAACGGTGTACCAGTCACAGTGTGTGCTGCCTGTAATGCAGGTTGTCCCATTTCAGTTGGCTGGTGTCCAATGCTAGATGTGTTCATCTGGGAAGAATAAGGTTGATTAGGAAGACCATGCATGTGTGAGGCTAACATACGAGATGGGCAGATTACTGGTTGGGAAAGGTCTGAATTGTTCCCAGACTGCGAGGGCCAGGCAGTGTTAGGTCCAATGTGTGGCTGCCCTGACCTTGACTGATTTTGACTGTTTCCCAATTGGGAGAGCAATAATGGGTTTAAGATATTTTCCATTTGGTTGGGTAGAGACGGACTCACACCAGCTTCTGAGTGAGAACAGGATGTGTTGGAAACAGATGGATTGGGGCAAGCTGTCGAGTAGGGCAGAGACTGGCTAACTGTGTTCTGCATCTGCATTTGAACCACAGATACTGGGACACTGCTAAACCTCCTATCCTGTGACAGTGTGTCAGAATTCAACTTTACCCCAGTTGACACAATACGTGTTGCAGTCTTGGGGATCCGGTTGTTTTTCTTTGCTAGCTTCCACTCTGCATAGAATTCGGGATGTGCTGCTTTCATGTGTTTAGTGACGCTTCTGTAAGAACTATAGTTTCTTGTGCATGTCTCGAAAGCGCAGTTGTGTCTCTCTTTTGGTTGCATTCCTCCTTCTGGTGGAACTGGATTGCCCAGGCACGTAGATGGAGAAGCTGTGCTTGTGGTTCCACTTCCATATACTGTTAGAGGGCCCATTGATGGGGGACCTGCCTGAGGAGGAACAGATGGGTGAACTCCAGGCATCACAGCAGACATGCAATGTGGGGACTGCTCTGAAGTTGGCAGGTTGTTCACAAGCATTCCTGGATGCTGTGCTGATATTAATTCTGTACAGACACTGTCATCGTCACTCTTCACATGATTCGCATCTTTTTGTAGAGATTCCTGATTGTTACAGGGCAAAGATGGTGTTGAGCCTTCTATAATATCCAGCTGTGAAGGTGCATTTGAGTCCTGTAAAACATCCTGGTATGGAACAGGTAACGAAGGTTGTGGAACAATTTGCTCAGGATCATTTTGGGCACAAAGGGTTGAGGGATCCCCTATCCTGGGTTTATCCAGCTCAGACAAGCAAACGGTGGCAGGGGAACTAATCGTGAAAGTGTCAGGGCATTTTGGCAAGAACTGTGGCTGATCCAATGCACATGGAGCATTTGCAAAAGACGCCTTAGATTCAGGTCCCTGCACAGAAGTAACATCCAGGCCAGGGTTCAGCATGCTCTCAACAGAGTGCTTTACTTTCACTGGTCCAAGGGTACACAAAAGATTTTCCACAGGTGTGCACAGAGTACTCTGTCCAGCTTGTTCTTGAAGGAGGGGGTTCTGATCACTAGGTACTTCATTATCCACAGCTACAGAGCTGTCCGCTTGCTCTTCATACAAGGAGTGGCTTGGTTCCTGTTTGAGAGACTGAGGTGGGGGTTCTGCTACATCAGTCAGTGTTTGCTCCATGGTTGCAGTATGTTCCTCCTGATGTAAATCCAGCTGTGACTGAGAGTGGAATATTTTACTACAGCCGGGCTCTTTGCAAGTGAACGTCTTATAATGCTGGGCTTCATGATCATAAAGCATATAAGCTTCGTGAAACACCCTCCCGCAATTTGGAAACATACACTTAGCCTTAAACACCGCATGTTCTTTTCTGTGTACAAGAAGCTCAGCATTGGACAGGAAGCTGGCTTTGCAGTTCAGCTGTATGCAAATGTAAGGTCTGACACCACAGTGTACTTGCAGGTGATCGTTTAGGTGGGTGACACTGACAAACTGTCGACGGCAGTACTGGCAAACCACCTTCTTGCTTTGCATTTCAAGAAAGCGTTTAGCTTCATCATTGTTTTTGTGCGCCTTCACATGGGCAATCAGGTTTCTGAAATACTTAAAACCTTTTCGACAATTTGCCACAGGGCAAGAGTACTCTTCAGTGTTATCTGTTTTGGTGTTGGAGATCTCACTGTTGTCCAACACCGAAGCGTCTACATTATTAGAATGCGAAGAATTGACTGGTTCAACACTGTCTTTCGACTTCGGCTTCCAGATCTGGCTTTCAACTGGTCTGTCTTTTTGAGCAGTGGCATTGGCCGCAGCTACTTTTGAAGCATTGGCTAATTTCCTGCTAGTTTTCATAGCGGCAAGCCTCTCTTTGCACGACTGCTTCACATGTAATGCCACATGTGGCACCAGCACATCTTTAGAATCAAAGGTTTCAGCACATATTGGACAGCTGTAAACCCCATCTTTAACATGTGTCTGCGCGTGCCGCACAATCCTATGACCAAGAAACTCTTTGTCGCACAAGACACAGTACTGCATGTAGGCCTGCCAGTTTCTAAATCTGGCAGAAATGAACCCCTTCTCCCTCAGCTTTTTAATTTCCCTTTTCTTTCTCCTTTCATCAGTCATTTCATTAAGCTCATTTGTTGTATACCAAAAGCATTCCAGCTGATCTCTGAGCTCCTGACCTTTTCCAATCTCGTCGTCCTCGAGCCCTTCTGGGTTCTCGCTGTCGTTCAGCTCATCGATAGATGACACAATGGATGCCTCCTCCCCCATCAGTGCTAAACAGTGCCGCTTTAGGGTTTTCCAGTCCCAGAACTCAGGGTCAAAGGGCCATTGTGTCTTGAATACCAGCAAAAGCTCGCAGCGTAATGAGTTGGGAACCGGCAGGCTCTCTTCCTCAAACTTCTGGTCCGGCTCATTGTAGAGAGTCTCCACGGCATAATAGGAATCCACAGTGGGCTCCAGCAGGAACTCGGTGAGCTGGCATGCCCGTTTAACTTCCAGGTCAGACGGTAACAAGCAAGAAATAGTCTTGCAAATAGTGGCCTTAGTGTTTCTGCTTTCCCCCGATTCCATCTGTAGGGCTCTTATGCACATTTCAATGCATACTGGCAGGCCCACATCCTCTAGCTGTTCAATGAATAGGGGAAAAAAAGGAGTCAGTAAATTATTAATTTCATAGCGTTTAGACACCACCAGACCAAATTCCTGTATCACGCCACACTTATTGCAAATGTGCAGGGTGTGTCTTTGAACATTCAACTTGTCCAGAACTGAAAGGCGTCAAGTAAACTGTAAGTCCTGAATTAGATTCCTAAAATGTCCTGGCAAAAATTGCATATGAAGAGGGGGGGAGAAAACGATTCATGTAGTTCAAAAGATAAGGTTAAATGCCAAGGAGAAAACAGGCTGGATTTTGTTTTATCCACCAACTTTATTGAAAGTGACCCACCTCTGACTGGATGACCTTGATGAGAAAGAGGATGTGGTAGACTGTCTTGGAGAGCAGTGACATCTGACGGCACCTATCCAAGAACGCTTGTGCAGATGATTCCAGGCGTTTAAGGAGCTTACTCCAGAAGAGAGTGAGCTCCCTAGGAGGAGAGAAAAGACTGTTACCCTCCTTCAGGGCACCAAACAGCCTGTCAGTAACACCCAAATTAAGTTGTATTGCTAAAACAGGAGTGCTCTTAAATGTTAGGCTAAAAAGGCTTTTTAAACATAAAACTAGATGTATAATATTGGAAAAAATTATATATTTTGTCAACCTTTGAAATAATTTTCCCCTGCAGGAACCTGATAGCAACTGGGCATCAGAAGCTGATGGCTGGCAACTCTAAAATACAAAATGTGAACAGAGGAATGTTTCGTGAGTGGAGCAGAACAGCAGAGGCAGGACGGGGTCTCACTCACCAGGCACAGTACATCTCTCCCTGCAGGAGCTGCCGGGTGAGGAAGGCTGAGCAGAGACCCAGAGCCCCCTTCTCATCACCCTCGGACTCCAGGTTACAGATCATCTCCAAGGCATCTCTGCAGTCTACCTGAGAGAGCTGGGCAAATGATGAGCTCTGATTACTCTTCTGGAGGCACTCAGAGTTCCGTTAGCACTGACCTCTACACATGTGATAACGGGTGCAAAACATCCAGACTTTTAACCAACCAGTACCCCTCTTCAAGTGGGAGAGTACAGAGAACACCTAGGCCCTAAGGTGCACAAGATTTTGTATCTCAAACCCCTTTGATCGTGAGCCAGTATTTGGTCACGTATTCTAAGAAAGTGCTTCAAAGACTCCTACAAAGTACATGGAAAAGCATGGAGCTCCCACACACAATTGCATTTGCAAAGGTACTGTACTGATGCTTGCCCTCTTGTGGTCAAGCACATAACATGCAGGCATCACCCTACTGGGTAGGGACCAATCATTACGATACAAAGGTTAATTTCATCTTTGACTTGGAAGCACAACAAAAATTCACCACACCAATAACACCTGCAACATATGGGGTTTTATACAGTACGGTACTAAAGTCTAAGGCAGGCAAAGAAAATATTTAAGGTAATTTATCTGGACAGTAACTGCATATTTATTCAGAGAAAAAAAATTTAATATATATACACTAATAAATATTAACACAAAACTAACAATCTCTTCTGTTCTCCAAAATGTCATTGATATCTGGTTGGATTGCTTTAAGAATACAGCTTCGGACCTTTCCTCAAGAGCACTCCAGCCATTTCATGTATTTGTGAAAATTTCACCACCAACTCAACTAGTGAACTTAATAAAGTTAATGAACTAGTGAGGCATTCAATAGCCATGCCAGGTGTACTCATATTTGAGTTCAACAAATACATGGGGTCATTGAATAGTAACTGTAAAGTCTTGAGTGACAGGAGATGTTTTCTAGTATGTAGTAAATGTACACACTTTCACAGACAAAGTCACAGTTTTATACCAACATACACATAAATGATTATCTTTCTCTGCCTAAGACTCTTACACAGTACTAAACGTCATATACATAAATGAAATAAGTCAAAATATCACTACTGGCATTCAGGGTGACCAGCGCTCACTCCTAGAGCCAGGAGTGGGAGGGAACATCACCGGCTGCTCAGAGAGGGGGCTCTGACCCTCCTTCCCACCAACAAGCTCACCTCCTGCATCAATTGCTCCTGTGAGGCCACCCCACAGAGGCAGACCAGATGCGTCTGTTTGAAGTGGCCTTTCCCCTCAAACCCGGGGTGCTCTGCGCATACTTTGGCCAGCAGTGCTGCCTTCTCCACGAGGTTCTCCTTGATGAGGTGCTTTATCCGCATTTCCAGCAGCATGGGCCCCTCCATTGCTAAAAATTCATGAACTAAAGAAATCAGGAGGGTGGGGGTGAGTTACTGTGAGGATTTCAGTGGCTCGCCACTTAAAAATGGAAGCACACCAGGTGTTCCGCAGATAAATATCACAGCAGGTTGAACTGATTTTTTTTTTTCTGGGATCAAGGCAGGCATGTACATAAAACACTGCTGTTCCAGTTTTTTTTTAATACCTTTGCCAGCTTCTGGCATCTCCTTCGAGAGAATGCTTTGCAGCGTGGCGTGGGTCCATGGCCCGCTCTCCTGTGCCAGCACGGACAGGACAAGCATCTGTGACATCCCATTCTCCTGCAGCAGGCCGTGGGCTGTCTGCAGGTAGAGGAGACCAAAGAATCAGCGTCACCAGCTGGGGCCGTCACCAGTCACCTCCGTCACTCCGTTGGTCATCATCATGACACCTAGAAGCGGCACCCTGATGTCCCAGAGGGAGGACTGAACAGCACCCTAAACCCCATCCGGCCCAGTGGAACACCTGGCTCTATTACAGGTGACATTAGCCAAGATGTGAAAACGTCACCGGCACCAACACTAATGTCAATACAGCTGCGAAGGCCATCACCAACTATGGCAGTTTTGGGGGACAAACCAAGAGTGCGGCAGCCACTTCGGAACTGGGCTTGGATCTGGCAGGGCTCTGATGCATGAACTACCCCCTTCTTTATTTTCATCGGCATAAGAGGATATCCAACTGACTGTGCCACGATATAAAATGATAATACGCACTTTTAAAAAAATTTTAAATTTTACAACTAGCACAGAAAACCTCAAAACTGTACATGACCTCCAAAAAAATCCTCTGAATTCTATCAAGCTATCAAAGGCTCTTCGCACTTGTAACTCACACTAATACGACACCTCCAAATCCCATGAAAAATCTCACTCCCCATTAAAGGGTTAGCGCAACCAAAGAGCGGCTGGAAGACAAGAGATCTTCCGGATTCGATGCTGTGAGCAGTATGAACGGCTCTTTGCACAGTACAAACACACTACGCAAACAGCAGCCCAAGGATCTGCTGTGAAGAACTTTAAGGTTCCTTAACTTCACCAGCCATCAATGTCCACAAAAATAATGCTGAACTTCATAGTGAACAGAGAGCACTGCAGCAAACAACAAAACCTCGACAAGCATGAAATGGAACCCATGGCCAAACATTAATCTATGCAAATTGTTTCTAAAGCAGTTGTTAAATGATTCAATGGGAAATGATATTTACCTTGCTGATTAAGACTCCGATTTTGGAATAATAAAGGCATTAAAGTACATTTTTCCTCCAGCAACTTGACAGATTAAATAGAGGGACAACCAAACGTCTTTACCTGGACAGACGACTGCACTTCCTTCCACAGGGCAGGGGACACAGGGTCAGGAAGCGAAAGCAGCAGCTCCACGCAGCTCCTGCACAA
This sequence comes from Gymnarchus niloticus, assembly GCA_009936485.2. Taxonomy (NCBI): domain Eukaryota; kingdom Metazoa; phylum Chordata; class Actinopteri; order Osteoglossiformes; family Gymnarchidae; genus Gymnarchus; species Gymnarchus niloticus. The sequence goes on along the minus strand of JAACJT020000033.1, from coordinate 1,502,788 downwards.
CCAGCAGGGGGAGTGTCAGTGCGTGCATCACTCCATTTATATTTCATGTGAACCTGCCGTATGTATGCTGAGGACATCAGCAGAAACCTTACACGTCCATGACAAGCAACAGGACATACTGCCTCAGATACTCCAGGGAGTGCCGCGTGGGGACCCCCTGCCTTCAAGAGACAAAATGGATGCCACGCCTGACAGATGATTTGTGCCATCATTTGCGATTTCATCCTGAGGTCGCTTCCTCGAGATCACCCACCTCCTACTAAGACTGCTGTGCAAACAGAGACAGGGCTCAATAAATGGCAGAGGCGGGCAGGAGAACACTGGAGGCGGTGTGGCAAATGGGTGGGGTGGGTAGTAAATCGATACACAGGCATGATGCGCTGGGTCCACAGCTGAAGGCCCAGGCAACTATAAAGCAGGCACAAAAATGCCATTTAAATAAGGGGGGGGTGTGTGTGCACAGTGGTTAAAAACAGTTAATCACTGGTGCAATAAAATTGAAAATACAGCTGTCGAAGTTAACGCATCAGCATTAATTTTGAGATTATAACTTTATTTCATTGATTATGTTAACACTTGCTGTAATTTTCATACCCCAATGGGAAAATGGTATGAGCAAATGTTAAGAAACCTATACTATTCTGGTTGTAAACTATTTCACTGTACCTAAATCGAGAATTCAATAATAATATCAAAACATTCATTTAGCGTTTCATGATGAGGCTAATAGAGAGGAAAATATATGAAACACTGCTACTTGGTCTGCTTCATTTTGAAAAACAGAACAGGAATATTTTTGCAGCCCGTGTTGGTGTTACTTCCGGGTTGCATTCCCAGTGTGCACTGAGTTCTCAGTAGTTGTATTGAGTTCCCATGTGCACAGTTTGCTTATTTAATCTGCTATACTGTGGAACCTCCTGTGGGTGTAGAATGTCCACCCTGATCAAGTGGTGTAATGAATGCCTATACTTTCCCATGTTTGCACTATCCAAGGTCGGCGTTTTGGTAGTTTTAGTGCATCTGAATAGTGCTCAGCATTGGAATCGTTACAATACCTGAATTTGCCACACCATTACTTTATCACTGTGAAACTTACTTTACTGAAGGCTTATGCCTTAAAATGAGCATCTTGCTGTTAAGTGAAATTTCAGTGGTTTTTAGGAGATTTAGTAAGGTTTTTAGATATTTGTCCCTATCCATTCAGCTTCTGTTTTGAGAGAAATGTCTGTGGGTAAACATAACGGCGCGAAACTGAATTTATTTTGGTCTTTAAGACTTATGTTTGGAATAAACTGCTATACTGAATATACATAACATATTTTAGATGGTATTGCAACATGGGGGGAGGGGGGCACTAACAGCTCCAGGGCTGGGGTTTTGAATCCCACCCCTGGTCTGTGTGGGTGGAGATCGTATGTTCCGCACATCCAACGCGGTTCAGGCCTACAGACATTTCTATGTTGTCCATAGTGTGTTTGTGTGTGAGACTGTGCCCTGTAAAAGGCTGGCACCCTGCCTTGTGCCTAAAGCTGCCTCGGATAGGCTCCAGGCCCCCTGTGACCCAGCAGATATGTGGTTTGGATGGATGGATGGATGGTATGGCAACATGATAGTACATGGAGTTAATTACCAAAGTGTGCAGTTTAAAAAAAAAAAAAAAAAACAACATTTAACAAGGCTAGTTAAAACCTTTTGTGCAAAACACCATGACCCCAGCGCACACAACAGAAAACTGCAAGATCCAATGTGTAAATAGTATCCTTCACAAAATGGGAGATGTGTGATGGAGACAAGCTCAAAATGGGGCAGGAATATTCAGTTTGAAGCTTTTTTTTTTTTTATTTCTCTTTAAACACACTTTCAAACCCATAGGCAGTAATTCAAAGGGGAGGTACATATTGCAACAGCAAATTCAAATGCCATAATCAGCCATGAAAACTGTCATTATGTTGACTGAAGATCAGAAATGGTAAGCAGCCTATATTAAATCCACCCATGTGAAAGTAATTCCTAGTTATTTATTTCTACTCTTTAAATTGCAGCCTTGATGAGCTTTGCTAATTCAGTACCATGTTTTTTTTTTTTTTAAATATAAAATCTTTAAATTGCGTCTCTTGGTTACAATTACCAGCAGAAAACTTCTTCAGAGGAGATGAATCACGTTCAAATCTGAAGTAATTAACAGCGATGTGGCTGTCGCTCTGCACCACTGAAAATCTGCTCTGTCAAAGGAATAAGGGGAGCCCTGTTGAAGCAACAGAGAGACACTGCAGGTATCTTTTCATCTCTCACTTTGACTCAGCACCTCTGTCTCCATTTTCTGTGCTGCCTCCATTTCACTGCGCTTCATCATATTACCACAAGGACAGAGAGACTATGATGGAGGCGGCTAATGACCGCTGCTGGCAGGATCTGGCTATCAGTGTTTATTTTATGTGAGGAGCGCGCATCCCTCGAGGTGCCGCTGAGCGTTAGTGTCGACTCCTCATTAACATACGCTCTTCCTTTCATTAGTTCCTTTTCTATTTTTTGAGGCCATTTCAAAGCCAGACTTTGCTTCTCCTGTTGCTGCAGGTGCTGATTGTGAAATACAACTTTTTTTCTGGACAGCACGAACAATTTAATAATCTGATATCGCTTCTTCTGAATCACTCCTATGAGACACCTCCTCACTGCACACTACGATGCTGGAGGACAGACTAGTGCTAATTACATGTTTGGACCGTCTCTGCAAAAAAGTGATTCACTGACCAATACTATTTAAATGAAATGACAGGCATGTTGAAATGTGCTCAGCCCATTTACATGGCACATAGAATATGTGGTAAACAATGTCTTCTGAATATGCATCAAGGCCAAGTTTTGATCCTAAAATTAGCTTTGTGAGATTTTAAATCTATGGTGTGCGTTTAACCCATTTGTCTTAGTGCTTTGTTGAGCTGCTTCATTGCATGGTATGACTCAGACACTATACAGTGGTTTATAGGCAATAATTTTGATGCAACATAAGCCGTACATGACCTGGAAACCACCAAAGATGTGCCATAATCATGTACTGCTTCAGTAAATACCAAGCCGAATACGGTAAAACTGCAGCACAATACACTGGATGATATAAAACCGGGCCTGGACTTTCAAGGAGAGTCGTAATTCATGCTATGTGGCCAGGTGACAATCTCTTATTGAAAAGCATAGCTAATAGTCTTAACGAAAAATGTAGACAAATGAGCCAAGTGCCGGGTGCAGACTCGGCTTAACCTATGTCTGCTAGCTGCTTAGAGTTGTCACCTACAGTTCATAATATTGAGACTGTCGGTCTTTCCAGCACTTTTAATCATAGAGGACTGTTCCACAACAACGTCAGCTGTAATAACCTGATAAATATCAAGTTAGAAGCTTTGCCACAAAGTACCTGTGAGGTCAAGCTAAAGTTTGGGCTCTGGAATGTGAGATCTCTGACCCCTGAGGCATTACTTATAAACAATACTATAACTGACTCAAATCTTAGGTTTCCATCAAGCAGGGAATACTGTCTTAAACAAGATGACTACATGCAACCAAACGAGTCTACCCCTCCTGGGTACAGCTACAAACATAATGGTCATGGTGGCAGTCTTGCTGCCATATTTAAGTCTAGCCTAGCTCTTTCTGAGATGTTGAGTTACAAATTTAGCACGTATGAAATCCTGGTCCTTACTGTTAACTCATGGGCCCGTACCTCCTCAACATTTGCTCGTGTTGTTGTTTATAGACAACCTGGTCCGTATAGCAGTTTTATTCAAGACTTTTCAGATTTCTTGTCTGATCTAGTTGTTACTACTGACAAAGTTGTAATTTTTGGGGATTTTAATATCCATATGTAGAATGACTGGAATGACTGATCCTTGCACAATGGCATTTGCCTTTCATCTTGAATGCTGGGGTTCTGCAGAATGTAGTAGGGCCTACTCACTCAGGTAACCACACTCTAGACTTGATTCTTAGTTATGGTATCTCTATGGAGCATGTGCCTATCCTCCCTCTAAATCCTGCAGTTTCAGATCACACTCATAACATATGAGGTAGAGCTTAGGTTTGCTAGTCGTCATATTACTTCCTCAACTGCAGCTGTGATTGTTAACAGGCTACCCCAGGCGCTTTCCGATTGATAAGGCCACTAACAAATCTGAACTTAAACAGGTATTGATAAATATTAATCGCACACTTTGCAGCAATCTTTATCTGGTTGCTCCACTAAGAAAGGAAATGCTTAAATGTAAGAAATATGCTCCTTGGTATACTGGCCAAATCCATGAACCTAAAACTTCAAGGAAATTGGAACACAAATGGCATTCTTCTCACTTAGAGGTTTTGAAGGGTACATGCAATAAAAAACAAACAAGCCCTAGTCACAGCTAGATCCACTTCTCTCTCCAGGCTGACAGACAAAAACAATGCTAGGCTCCTGTTTGATTCTGTTAAGTAGTAAATTACTAAACATGATAAAATCATCAAGTCTTGGATATGCACCAAAATCACCAAAAGTAGCAGTTCTCAAACCTGTTCTTAAAAAAAACCTAAACTTGATCCTAATGACTTAGGCCTATAATTTACTATTTCCAGCCTTCCCTTTTTCAACTAAAATCTTGGAGAAAATAGTAAAACAATTGCACTCATTCCCACAGAGAAATGACAGTAAAGCATTTTTTTCTGGGTTTAGACAACATAACAGTACTGAAACTGTATTAGTAAAAGGTAACAACTGATCTGCTCATGGCTTCTGATTTTGGTTGTTGTTCCTTGCGGGTGCTTTTAGATTTGTGCAGCATTTGATATTACTGACCATAACATTCTTTTAGACCAGCTAGAAAGTTGGTATTAAAGGGCAAGCCTTGTCCTGGCTATGGTCCTATCTTACGACTGTTACAAGTTTGTTCATGTTAATAAATCCTCTGATTGTATCAGAATTAGATATGGTGTTCCACAAGGATTAGTGTTGGGCCTCTTGCTATTCATCTTGTCTATGCTGCCACTTGATAACATAAATAGAATATAGGGTATTGATTTCTACTGCTATGCTGATGATACACAGCTATACATATCAGTTAGCCTAAACCTGGTGAACTGTCAAAACTGTCAAAGACTGAAGACTGTTTTTTAGATATTAGGAGCTTAATATTTAGGAGCTTTCTACTCCTAAATCAAGATGAAACTGAATGCTGTTGCTTAGTCCTAGCGTGGTTCAAGATCAGCTTATTGATGTAAAATTTAATGGATGCTCACTTAAACCAAGCACAGTGGTTAGAAATGGTGTCTTAGTGAACCCAGACCTATCCTTTGAGGCTCATATTAGAAATAACACTATAACAGCTTTCCTCCATCTGAGCAATACAGACTAGGTTTGGAAGATGCTGCCCTTTGATGATGCTGAAAAACTAATTCATGCCTTTATCAGTGGTTCCATGATCAGATAAAGGCTCATGCCTTTATCTGAGGAAATGAATCCTTGTCACTGTCGCCTTTGGCTTACTCTTTGGGGACCTTGGGCCTGGGACTATGTAAAACGCTTTATGACAATGCGCCTTGTAAAGGCATTATATAAATTAAATTGAACTGAAAAAGACCGCCCCAAACTGGATCTTCAATTTTGGACAGGTCCCAAAAGCCACTCTTAGCTTGGGTGTCACCAATTTGCACAATTGCAACAATCTCATCCAACACACAAAACACTGCCTGACCACTGCTTGCGAATTTACAATGGGTTATTAATGCTTTTCACATCCTATGTTAAAATGTCTGGTAGTCAATACACCACTGGGGTTCACGCAAGCAGAAACTGGCACCAAAGGGTGCTGCAGTTAAGGACCAAATACTGTGGGTGGCAAGTTCAGTCAAAGGAGACAGCCAGGTTTTTCCATCCCAGAACACCAGTTTACTCATCTTATTGGTCCGGCTAGAGAAAAACTGGTAAAAATGTGATTTGGTAGATAAAAGGAGAGAAAAAGCACAAAACCGCCACACTGACAATAAAGACGAGAAGGACTGCGTCATTTCTAAGGTTTAATACTGGAGAGAAGGGGAATGCTGGAGAAAGCCAGACACTCACAGTGTCAGCCGCTCCAGCACCAGGGGCACGTTCTCACTCTGCGTAGACAGGCAGGCCGCGGCATGGGCATAGCTCAACAATGCTGTGGTGTAGACCTGCACCAGGGGCAGTGGGTCCTCCTCGATCCTCCATCGGCCCACGTACTGGAGCAGCGTCTGATGGTGAGAGAGAGTGAGATTACCAACGCGCATCATCATTAACGGGCAGTCACAGTTCCCACCATCATTCTGATCACAACCTCAAACTCAGTGGGCTGTTGCAGGTCTCGTCAGGGCAGGAATCCTAAGCCTTCACTCCCTCCCCTGAGAAGGAATATCCCTCCATCAGGTCAACACCAAGACCGACAGGGTGCCCCTCCAACTGCAGCTTATTGGTTAAACAATGAAAGTGTGTCATGTGCATTTTTTTTTTTACTTGTACCTTGTGCTGACGTTTTCTGGCACAAATTAATGATGACCGCTACAATGACAACTGGGTTAGAAGTATCCCACAAAGATATATGAAATTACCCACGACCCTTGTTACATCTCAATAACAAGCTAAAACCGCAGTCCTCCACCTTTGAAGGAAGTGAAATTTAAAAATGTCAAAAAATTATAGTAGTGGTTCGCAGGACGGGAAGTACTGGGGGAAAAGGCTGTTAACTTTGGGTTGTTTGCATTAAAACCAGATAAATGATCTGTTCAGATGGCTCAGCCAAAGTGGAAGAGATGCACTGACCTTTTGGGTGCATGTTCAGGTGGAAATCGAGTATAGCTGGGCAACCCAGAGGAAAAAAAATACAATGGCCAACATCAACTGAGGCAGACAGGAAAAAATTAAAAAAAGCTTTAGGGCTTGAAGCTTGGGAAGACCTAATAAATCCCCTGTACAAGGTCAATTGGGGGCACAGCAAGTGCAAACTTGCACAACCAAACATGAAATCAGACAGAAAAAAGAAACATCAAGAAACATAGGTGTGAACGACATAAAGCAGCATAATGTTCACCTCACTGGAGAAGGAAAAGTGGCATTTTTAACGATCCTGCATGACAGGACAAGTGACAAAGCTCTTCCACACCTAGAGGCTTTTGATCCATATGACACCGCTACACTATCAGAATGAGGAAATTTAGATGGAACCACTTATTAAAGCAGGAAAACAGCAGGAATGGCTTTTCTAGACCATCTGCATGAAGTCCTCCTCCACAGATTTGAAACCTTCAAACAGGACAACAGAATAAAATATATCATTCCTCACCGCAGCACTTCACGTGTGGGTGACAGGCTTGGCGATCTGCCACGAGGTGATCCCACTGGCTGAGAGGGGAGGCCGGCCTGTCCCAATCCCAAGGGGAAGGCTGCTGGCTGCCTCACAAACAGCGACTACAGCTGATCAGGCATCTGCTCTAAGCAGCAGGGGGCAGGCCATTGTACTAGGGAGGCATATGTAGAGTCATTCAAAGCACTGGGAGCCACTTAAAAGCCCATGGTAATCATAGGCACACAAACATATGCCCCATCGAAATCAAAAACTGCGTAAACAGCATACCACCATATTACAACGAGGACTTACAAAAACGCTCTGCGCGTGATATAAACACCACACCATGTTTCTCCTTACGATATCCAGGTGTTGTGATCATTTAAAAAAAAATAAATAATTGCACTATCAACTGCTGCCCGGTCACAACTGTCAGGGGTCGCAGAAACTCCAGGGACCTCGTCCTACGAGCAGCAGCTAGGGGCCAGATTAGGCCCAAGCTGGCTTCTGCTTCCTCTGCAGAGACACAAACTCAACACAGACAGGCTTCATCTGGAGCCAGATGCTTACAGTGGAGTCACGTGACCTGAACAGACATGACCTCAAAAGCCCTGACAGGCTAAGCCGGTGATGATACTGCTTACAAAGCACCAGCATCATCTTAATGCAGCCACGTACCACACTACAATCACGATCCATCTGCTGCTGAAGAACTAAGCCAAAGATGAACGCGCCCGGCAGAAAACGAACTATCGATTTACTGAGCATAGACAGCTCACCAATGTACAGCTGTGAGAGACTATTTAAACAATCAAGGTCATCAAGAGAAAAAGAATGTGAGCCTCTGGGATGATGACCTCATGAAAAAGGGTAATTGGAGTCAGGTGTTCCAATAAATTCACGTGGGCGTTTGACCTGCCCTACTGTATACATGCACAGGAAACAAAAATCTATGCAATGTTAACAGGTGGTGATGCAGCTTTGTGGGTTAGGTGTCAGTGCCTGTGACTGAAAGGTTGCAGGTTCAAGTCCTGCAGCCAGCAAGAGTTTCCACATTGCTGTTGGGCCCTTGAGCAAGGCCCTTAACCTGAATTGCTCCAGGGGTGCCAGACACTGGCTGCCTGTGCACTGACCCTTGGCTCACAACTTGGAGCGCAAGACTGGAAAAGCACGAAAACTACGAATTTCCTTACGAGGATAAATTAAGCACTGATGATTCCTATTAGCTGTCTGTTCTTCCCATACAAAATTAGGATTAAGCCCACTATGGCCTGATCATAGGAGATTTAAGGGGACCTCAGGAGGTGGTTACACAAAGGATCTGTGAAGACTTGGACCTCACCAATCCACAAACAAGCAGACAGTTAACAAATGAGGGAAAAAAACTGAGCCCCACTGGTACTCTCCCTAGGAGTGGACATCCCACAAAAAACAGAGCAAAATGCACATAGCAGAATCTTCCAACAATTCACACAAATCCCACGTGTGACAGCTAAGGATATGCAGGCATCCTTTGTGCTTGATAATGTCTGTTCATGAGGCAACCGCAAGAAAAACACTGGTGTTCATGGGAGGTCACAACAGTTAACCACTGTTATTCAAAGAAGTAACTGCGGCCCATGTCGAGTTCACTGATGACTGCTGGAGCCATATTTTGTAGCCTGATGAGACAAACGTGGTTTTCAGTAGATGGACACAGTTGGCGTTCTTAGGAGAAACCTTTTTAGGGAGTTTCAAGGTGTGGGGCTGCTTTGCTGCCAATCACTGAGGAACCAACCAGTCCCATGTTGGTATCAAGAACTCTGCAGCAGAGTGTCAAGGCATCCATCTGTGACCTCAAACTCAAAAGAAGTTAGGTCATGCAACGACAGTGATTAAAAATACAGCAGTACATCAACAAAAGTGACTCCGAAGACATTTTGAATGTCAGAACAACCAAATCAGAGTCCTGTGGTGTGATTTGATGTGGCCAGTTCAAGCAAGAAATCTCAAATATACATAAAATAGATTTGTATAGCGGCATGAAGCAAGGTACAACCACAAAGTATTTGGTTGAGGATATTGTTTAAAAAAGAAGGTTCAACTAGGTATTTAATAAGGGTCAACATTTTTCTATCAACAATCGTGTTTAAACCAAATTTTTAATCGATGACAATGCAACATGCTGATGATAATACTTATGAATAATCTGGATGAAGATCAGATCACATCCATGCAGAAATCATGACAGTTCCAAAGGGTACACAAACTATCCACAGCTGTATTTATTCTAGGACATATTGAAATTATTCTGCTTTAACAAGCATCCATTTTTATTTTTAATGATGGCGAGGGTGAACTCTGACTCACAAAGTGTTGAGGACATAACAGTGCGAGAACCTCACAAACACCCAACAGGAGGAGAGCGCACTTGTCCCAGCCTGCACCTCCAATACCAAGACCTCCCTTCAGTGGTTCCCATCATCCAATTAGTGAGGCAGAAAACAAACGAAGTGAAACAGCTGGCCTCACGGGGTGCAGGGTCCTGCATATTCAGTGTGGCCAGTGGCACCAGGGCGTCTCAAATATATTTAGTCAAGCGGGCCCCCTCCGGGAGGCAAGAAGTGACACAGTCACTCACGCTGATGTGATGTGTACTGCCACATGGGGGCTAAGTGGGGGGAGGGGCTGGGGATCCATCTGTGCTTCTGCACATGCTAACACAACAGCTGAGAATCTCCATAACCGCATCCTCCACAAGCAAAGACTCCATAACGAGGGAGGAGTGTCTGAGACCTTTCCTGCTGCCTGACCTAGCTCTCATCTGCCCTCCTAACCCCAGACTCTGTCTGCAGGGATGTCCACGTCTCTCACGGTGACCACGACTCGCCGTTCACGTCAACCTCGTTGCTCAGGGGTGGGGTGAGGAGAAAAGAGCTGAGATATGCAGTACTCTCCACCACTTCTCCTCCGCCGTGGCCTGTCAACCTGCCTATAACACACCTTCCCATTTCAAACATACTGGCAGCTCCTCAACACCAAAAAACCCTCAAACTCAGGATTCCCTCATATTACATCATCATGTGTTTTAACTGTATCTAAACCAAAAGCCCCAGCCCTCAACAGGGGGTACATTTGAAACCACCTAGACAATTCAAGGCTGTCAAATAATACCTTGTCATCACAATCTCTTCAACTACTTGTGTATTAGACACGATGCTACTCTCATATCAGTAAATATGACTTGTGACAATTTCTAACCAATGCAAAGAGGTACACGAACCTGCTGTAAACAAATGGTTTGGACCCCATCCAAAAACTTAAATGCCCAGTAACCCACACATCTTGGATGTACACAGAGAGGCATGGCAGGGTCAGAGCTCACTTGGCCGATGAAAGCCATGGGCAACGAGACAAGCTCCTCAGAATCCAGTGTGAGTCTTCAGGTCGCAGAATGGACAGCAGAAGGCGTCCAAATCCAGCAGAGCTCTCCCTCACCATGTGGCACGCCTTCAAGACACAGCTGTGAACCCAAAGCTGGCCTGACGGGAGCGGAGCTTCACAGCCGACATTGAACTCCGTGGGAGTTACAGCTCACAAACAGGAAAAGCCCAGTAACATGTGGGGATTTGGCCACCAGTGTGGCTAGTTATTCTAAATGGATAATGTAGGTTTTGAATCATAAAACAAAAAACATAACTCACAGCCATCACTTTAGGAAACACAGACCATTCAAGGCAGCCAGTCACCTGTAAAGTGCAGGTAAGGTCTGCCTGGGTTGCACATATGCATCATACTAATGGGAGAAGAGAACCTTGTAAAATACCTCGCAGGAGGCTGAAACTGATACTGGAATAATTCTACATAATGTATTTATCAGATTATGTGCATCACATCCAACTAACAACACTGGCTCCCCCACAGCGCTTCCACAACATAGCCAAATATGAAACTTCAGCCATCAGAGCGACTGACTATACGAGCTGCACAGACACGTGGAATAAACATTACATTTGTCTTTTAAACGGGGAGTGCTGGAGAACCTCAAAGCGGAGAGACATACTAACTTCTTGCCCTTCATGCTCTGGCTCCAGCCCGTCACACTAACACTCAGAGTTCTACAACTGCTCGAATCCCAGATCAGATCCCACAACCTGTTAGCGAAGCCATGTTGTTCAACTGAGAGACAAACAAGCTTGTTTCCCTACAAAAGTCCTCCCCATACATTCCTTACACTGGAGACTTGTGTTTCAAACAGACTTTCCGTGCCCCTAAGCAACAGTCCAGACACAAGCATATAAAACACAAGCAAAAAAACTTACTAACCAGAAGCCAATTTGGGAAACAACGCTAGTGATGTTAATTTTGCGGTAGATTACTACCATGTATGACTGTGCTCCAAGTTAGCTGGTTTACATGCCATACTTTAGCTAAATAGAGATTAGTTCTGGTTTTAGGCCATAAACCTAACAACATCGACATCAGAGTATAATTCAAAATAAGAAAACACAAACTACCAACATGCTATAATAACAACATAATCAAAGGATGCCCACAAATCCCGAGGTCCTGATTTCTTTGTGCTCTTAACACAAAGGATCATCCTGAGACCTTTCTGAACACACTTGAGGTTTTTATTTGTTGTTGTGGTACTCATCATTATCATCATCATCTTTTTTTCATCCAATTGGACCCCTTTGTTTGCTTTGTCAGTTGGCACCTGAACAGGAAACCAATGCACATAAGCAACACAATTGTTATGGGATGCACACAGCTGGAAGCAGAACATGCCTTCACAATTTATGCAGGGTTGAGTGCACCCCCCCGACATTTATGAATTTTACTGAAAATTTTTAGTGCTTCAATTTCCAACCTCAATTTCAGCAACTGCTCTCATATGTGCAAAACAGTTGCATAGACGATGGATGAAATCATTAGGAAAGACAGCTTGATAACAAAAACACCTTAACTAACCAAGACAATTATTTAGAAATGGGCAGGCAAGTCAACTTTTCATATTTCTACTGTTGTGCAGAAAACTTTAATGCATACTGCAATTTAAAATTGACACATTCCAGACGTACAATATAACCGCACAGTGCACAAACAAGAAAATAAGCACTTAAGTCAACGGTTCAACATTCAATAATCCATCGGTTTTGGCAAAACGGGCCGTTTGCCTTTGGACAGCTGGTCTGTTTCTATCAAGTGTAGCCATAGAAATGACTGATTAATCACGATCAAACTTCAACGGCCCGCCGAAAAGCCGTAAATCAGACAGGCTGTGGTGGACACACAGGTTATTAAAGAAGACAGGCTGTACCCCCCCCCGGCTGATCGATTCACCGCCCCGTCCAACAAAAGGAGCTGCCCATCCGCCTCCACTGCAAGGTAGCCGGGGAGAAAGATGCCTCTCCAACTTTTAACCGCGTTCTAAACGCCACGTCCCGTTTCAGACGGCCAGATCACGGGCTCGGTCCCCCGGTGGCTCTGCTTGTGCCCGGTCCAGCTAGTGACCGCAGCTCAACAATGACTGCCCGTACGGCTCCGGCCGCCATGAACTACAGCACCATCGGCTAGTCCTCCTCCCGTCACATGTGGCGAAATGCGGCGGAATCAGCAAAGCATGCAAATAGAATAAAAACAGCCGCAAAGGCCCAGGGGGACCCCGGGGGGGGGGG
>JAACJT020000033.1:1472840-1489700 GCA_009936485.2 Gymnarchus niloticus | reverse complement strand
GGCGAGACCACCAAAGCGCGCGAAGAGAACAAACGGGGCCGCAGAGGCCCGGGGGGACCCGGGGGGGGGGGGGGTTACGGTGGTCGATCTTCAGATATTGGAGACTTCACCGCGTCCGAGGTGAGCCGATAGACCCGCTAATGGTCGCTGGGGGGCGGGCGGGGGGGGGGGTTTCTTGCGGTGCGGCTTCACCCCCCGACGGGCATTGAAACGGTTATGACATTGTGAGGGACAGACGTGACAATGAGGGACGGACATCGCTGGGCAGCGGCAGGCTCTCCAAGGAGCAGCGTCCGCCAGCGGGCTACCGGGGAACAACAAAAGCCAGTGCTGAAGAGCTCTACCAGAAGGCAGGGTACTAGGCTGCAGCACTCGCCTCCTGCAGCCGATACAATGGGTCCGAGTGACGCTCCCGCAAGCCCCGCTCCTTACTCGGCAGTCGCTCCGACTCGACGCCGACACACCGTTCGTGGGGCTTTATTTTGAAATCGCCCCAATGCACATCCAGCTCTATAAATGACTGACTGACCTGGCAGAATTCCTGGCAGTACTGAGAGGCCGACTGCACCGGGGACTGCGTGCTGTTCTTCAACGCGGCGGCCAGCTCCCGCAGCCTCTCTCGGAGAGCCACAATTGCCGCGTCGGCGCCGCTCTGAGCGCTACGGTCGCGTTCGGCCTCCTCGTCCGCCATCTTCACACCCAACTCCGCCGCGTACGCACATAACCTCACGTGACCAGACTCGCACACGTACGAATACGCACGCGGCGTCACGTGACGCGAGGTTCTCGCCGCTCTCTCGCTCACATGAACGAATCCGATCAGCGCCAATGACGCTGCGACGTTAGTTTGTTCTTCACGTAGATGCGGGATGGCTAGACTCTCCTAATCTTGCAGTTATTCTTATGACAAAATAGTAGCTTAGCATGTCAAATTACTATGATATTTTTTATAGCACCTTGCACGATTTTTTCTTTGGTTTTCCACCGTTCCATCTTATCAATCTGTTGAGTAAATAGTTTGATATTTCGGTGCTTTGCGTATTCACATTGATTTGCATTAGCTCTTAACTATTAGGGAAATGCGAATGACGTATTTTGGACCGCATAGCGTTTAATATAAAAAAATAAAAAAATAGACGACCGGAATATGTGTAGCACCGACCCGTGGTCACTATGGGGACTGCACAGTTCGTTGTTTTGTCTTTTTTTGCTGTATTAATCAATCCATCCATCTTCTAACCGCTCATACTCAGAATAGCGGGGATTGCATTGATTGACATTACATTTTTTCATTAATATGTTTTTTGATTATCTATTTTTATGTGCTTCGTCAAAAGCTGCAAATTTTTAAATTTCTTCAAACATTTAGTCCAATAAGATTTACCACTTCACTCTTAAGGGAAACTCGGCATTTTCATTTTACATCAGTAAAATGATTAAATAATTAAAAATCAAAATTGCATTTTTGAAAAAGTATTGTCACATTTCTAGCCTTTTAAAAGCTGGTTGCAAAAAAATAATGTTTAGAGTAAATATTTGCTGTATGCACTTAAATAGATCTTTTAGGTGTAACATATGTGCCACTATATTTAAGCATATGTTGAACTTAGGGTGGTACGATGGCTCAGTTGGTAACACCGTTCCTTCACACCTCCAGGTTTGGGGCTTAACAATCCTTTCTCTGCCCTGTGTGGGTGGAGTATGTGTGCTCTTCTCATATGGCTTTCCTTCTGCAGTCCAAAGACTTGCAGTCTGGCTAATTAGTATCTAAATACCTGTAGTATATAATTTAGTCTGTGTGTATATACCCTGAGATGGGCTGGTATCTTATCCAAGGTATACTAACTGGGATTGGCTTCGTAACTCAGTTCAGGGTATATGATTACATGATTTACTGATATTAAATCGTAGAAAAAATGCAAAGAGTTTTATTTCAATTACATATACTGTAACACAATCATAGATAAACCATATAATTATATTCTGTAAAAATGTGGAAAACCAAGGGGTATGACTATTCTGTAGGTCGTGGATATAGAAGTTTACATGTCAAGTTAGACTTATGGTTTTTAGCATTTGCTGCTGTCTCATGGTTTGCCGTGCACTCAAAGCAAACAAAGAAAAGTTAACTTTATTGACAATATGCTCCCCACCAGCCTCCTTGCATTTTTTTGTGCCTGATAAACAAATGAGATCAATTAAATATCAGGGACTGTCCCAAAATCTCTGTTGCTATCCATGACAGTAGGAAGCATTATGTTGCCAGTTGTACTCAGAAATGGCTAAAGATCAACAACCAAAGGAAAAGGGAAAGAGATGTATCGTAATTGTGTCCTATCTTCTTTCGTTTCGCTATTTTCACCTAGAAAGGCAGGTTTTCCATCACACAGCTCACTATTTTCACTGCAGTAAAAGTAGTGTATTAATTAAAAGAGTATTTGAAATCTTCCAGGAAATAATGAGGAGTATTTCAGTAGGCCTACTTAGTTGTATCAGAATAGCACTGTTGTGTATGGAAATCTCACTTTCTCATTTTTATTCTGTCACTGATTTTCTAGCCCAGTTGTTTTCAGCCTGTGGGCTGTGGCCCCCCAAGGGCTTGTGGTGGTACTACAGGGGGGCTGCCATGCATTAATATCGCTGTCTTTTTAATATTGTCGGGTGGGTCTGTGATGGGCCGCAAAGCTCTTTGCACTTGTCTGGGTGAGCCGTGAGATGGTAAAGGATGGGAACTGTTGTTCTAACATATCCTGAAAAGCTCTTTACATGAGAGCATTTGATTGTAGGCCATTAATAAAAGCGCAGTTGAAACGTGTTATCTCTATGGTACAACGAGACGACTTACGACTTGCAGTTGACCTTATATAGCTGAAACCTGAGTATCCAATTGATAGCAGCTTATTTATGTACTTCCTTCCTTTGCAAAGTAGAATAGGTATGTCAATAACTTTTATTTCCTCCAGCAACTGCTAATGGTTTTCCCAGAGTATCACTTTAACCATTGTCTTTTTTGGGAATAATTACATTCAGTATCTTCCCAGTCAAATTGACTTGTATAATCTTAATATACTCAAAACCAAATAAAATATATGCTTGCAGTATATGATTGATTAACTTCAGGCATGCATTACAAAATGGTCTTCACTAAGCCCTTGACCTTTTTAACATGAAGATAGCTGCACTGTGTTCACAGCAACAACTACAGCAGGACTTTAAGAGCAAGCAAATGATGTCACATTTGACAGACAATATTCTGGCTCTGCTTTTGTAGCTCAGGTACTTTGTAGGATGTGATAAGGTTGCTAGATGTTATGCTACACCTTTGTGGCCCTTCTCACAGGCAGTGCACACCACATCTTCTGATTCAGGTACTCCTACAGATGGTTTTCCACTATAGTGTCTAAATTCCATGCACTGCTTGAAGGTCTAGTGTGTTTTCAACTGTTTTGAATGGTGTGAGACATTCATCCTTCATCACCCGCAAGCCAGAATTGTGTATGAAAGAAAGGCTCCTCACCCATTTGTCCCTGTATTCTCTCATTCAGCCAGCCTGTCTTTTTCGTGTTGAAACAAATAACTGTAAAGATTATGAGAAATTAATCCATTTCCTTGGTTGCTGGAATAATTGCCCTCCTACCCTCTGCATTCCATTGACTAACAGTTAAGCCTCACTTTCGTTTGTGACTTCTAAAAACTAGTCTGAACAAATAGCCTGTATATGAAAATATGACTTTCTTGTCAAGTGACTTTGAATTCTTTTTCAACATCTCCTTTAATAAAAAATCTGTCTGCTTGTCTGTCTGTCTGTCTGTTTGCCTGCCTGGCTGCTTGTATTATCATCTTTACCATATTTTTTTTTGATGGAGGTGCAAAGAGTTCAAATGCTCATTGTATATGAATGGATTCAAGTAGCTTATAGTCTTGCGTGCCATTTCGATTATATTGGAATTTGCTGTTTTGTCTTTGTTGTATGCTGGTGATACAGACTAGTCTATAGATTTCCATTTCTCTTTTTTGCGGAAGGTTGGTTCCCACGTGATGAAGATACCATCATGGCTGATTCCTCGGAATCATCATTAGAAGAAAGTACAAAGTCAGAGGGATCTAAATGTTCTGTCTCAGAAGTGCCCTTAATCTCTGAAACCTTCCACAAGTCTCAATTTCCTTTCATACCCACGGTAACATTTCAGTAAGAGTATGCTCTGAAAAGCTTCTTTTACATATTCACAAATTAAGTTCAATTGAAACTACTTAAAATCTAAATTAATTCATTTGTGCCAAAGATGCATCCAATACATTTTTATTTTGGACCTTTGAAAAGGAGTATGGGTCATAATAATTAATTATCTGAGTGAAAGCACTTCATGCAAATTTCTGATCCCAGATGTGAAAATATCATTTTTAATATAACTATGAAATGATTAAATGAAGCAGAAATATGGCATTAAAAGCTGAGAATGAGTCAAAATATTCATTACCATGACATGAGTGCAAAAGTGGAAAGTCATTCCAAGCCCCTTCTTCCAACCAAAAAACCTTTGCAGCATTACTCAGTGAGTAAAATGAAATAAAATAAATTAAGCAATGAATTACATTCAAAGCTGGAGTCATCTTGTAATTCCCTACAGTATTTTAAAGGGATAAGCAGCCTACCTTAATGGTCTAGATTACAGTATATGTAGACCCCCTTTCTAGGCATTTGCATGGACTGAACCACCTTAAGGCAGCTACTGAAAATTTAAATTCATCGATAATTTATACTTAAAAAACGTTGTTCTCCTGGCTCTGTCTACAATGGAAAAAAAAAACAAAAAAAAACCGAACAGGATAATTCTGCTTTATTTTGTCTGTTTAGTTACTTTTAAAAACATCAGAGGTTTCTGCTAGCTTAGCAATTCTAATGCCTTATCTCCAACTTGTCCTGGTTGCGGATATACTGTAATAATCCATGGCTCTGCAATGTCAAGCATGTGACATCTTATTTAAAATTAAATGGGTGCTAAATGGACTCTTGATTGAATTGGAAATTGAATAGTTTGGATTTTTTATCCCTTGGTACTCTGTCTAGTGATCATAAGTCTAACTGCACGGCTGAAGTTTCTTGATATGCTGCATGCACCGCCCACATCAGAAGGGAGCAACATGTGCCACAGAAATACATTGTGTTTCATAGATTTTCATTGATAAGGCAATTTGATAACCTCTGGCCTCAGATGCTTTGGAAACCGTTACTATGTTGATTAAGCCCTTGATCTGAAAGAAAATACGCTGGAGTTAAGTATAAGCAAGAAGGAAAATGTCCTTGAATATCTCAGTCAACTTTTTGACTTGAATCTTACTAATCCTCATATTTAGAAAGAACACAGTTGCCTATAAATAACCATTGTTGCAAGAAAGGTTTAACACATCTGCTAAGTAAAGTTTTAAAAATTGCACCTAACTAATTGGCAGTTAGGCGACTTACCCAAAACACATGCAGCTTTAAGAGTTACTAAAGATGCTGCCACTAAATATGGAGTTAAAGACCACAACTCATACGCAGTCAACGTACAACTCACCCAGCTCCTTTGACCCATAATTGTATTCTTGCACCTTCCATGTGTACAAGGCATACTTCTACCTCACTTCAGGTAATGTGTAGCTGTACAGGTCAGATATTTTGCCCATTTCCATTTAGTCACTGGTTCAGATCCCATAGTTGGCAGAGTGATCATGTCACCATTGGGCCCTTGAGCAAAGCCCTTAACCCCAATTGCTCCAGAGGTGAATCATGTTGGCTGACGCTGGGTTCTGGCCCCAAAACCTGCTGTCATGAGAGTGAGATGGAATGTCTGAAAACCCCTCACCTCTGGAACTCCCTTCCACAAGACATCCGTAATATCGGCACTCTGTCTACCTTCAAATCCTGCCTTAAAACCTACCTTCTTAAATTAGCCTATTCGGTCTGATTATAACCCTAAATTCTACATTCACAATAGGCTTTTGTACTAATGCTGGCTTTTAAAATCACATTGACATATTATTCTATCCTTGCTTTATTTGATTTCTTATGTCTTATAAGGTGTCCTTGAGTGTCTTGAAAGGCACCTATAAATAAAATGCATTATTATTTATTATTATTACACAATTTCCCAACCAGGATGAATTAGAAATTAAGTATGGCTATTCATTGGATTGTTTTCAGTTGGAACTGTATTATATATGACAACTAATATTTTCTAGCAAATTGTTCTTTTTAGAAAGTCTAAACAACCATGTTTATGTTTTTGATTACATAATATCATTTATATATACAGTATACTGTAAATTATAGAGGAAATACTGGAGGGTCTGAATGCTTTTGCAAGGCACTGTATCTGAAACCATATTGGACAAAAAAATTGTTTGTGATCATAATTAAAGTAAAAAGTCTTGTGGACTAATAATAACTTCTGCTTTTCCTTAGATTGGATAAGTATTTATTTTTGTATACAAACTCTTTCTGTTAGAAGGAACCTACACTATTAATAATGTGCATATATACTGTACCTGCGTTTCACCATCACACTGGCTGTGGCATGCTGTACATTATTGCCAGCATGATATACAGCTCACCAAAATTAAGAAATTTAGATAAATGACAACAGACAGACAGCATTGCAGTCTTGGAAATGCATTACTGAAAACCTTCCCCTTGATTCAAAATGAGAACATTTTGAAGTGAACATTCTTCAACATGGCATATTTCCTAGTTGCACATTTCCATGACAAAGAAACAAGGTTGTTTTAATGAGTATTTTCCATTTCTTAAAAGTGTAAGCATTTTGCATTTCAGTCGGTCACTCGACAGCAATGAGGCCTCAATGAATTATTGGCTTAGAGATAAATGACCTAAATGACCTATAACAGCCCTGCACTGAGTCAATTCTAGCAGGAAGATGAGTTGTTAGACATAGTAGTGATGGGACAACTGAGGCTTCCCAGTCTGTGGTGGGTGGGAATATCCCTAAGTAATCTATCAATGCTAGCACTAAATGAGGCTTCAAGGCCCGTGGTGGGTAGAAGTATCCTGAAGTAACCAATCAATGCTGGCACCGAATGAAGCTTCAAGACCCGTGGTGGGTGGGAGTATTCAAAACTACAAATTAATGCTGGCTATGGGTTTTGAAGCCTCGTTTGTCCCATTACTACAAGTCAGCCTTCATTTGAGTATCTCCAAACACTCATTTGTAGAGATATTACAATATTACACAACTGCATGTTTGACTTCTCGGGAAACCGTTTTGAAACTGAGGTGATTAATCGGATTTTTTCTTGTCTCAAATTGTCTTTGTCACCACTTCTAAACTTACATCCCATAATGCATCCAGAGGTCTGGGCAGCAGCTGGTGTGGTAAAGAGTGAATGGGTAAAAATGTTATTTGCTTTAGATCGATGCGTTGACTAAGCCACCAAAAAAGCAATAGTAAGTGACAAAAAACCATGGGACCTTCTACTACTTACTCCACTGTGTGGTAGCACTTCAATAAGGAATCAGTCAGAAATACACTTCTGTACAGCTATGCTATCATTTTTATAGATTAATACCTCCCTTCACATTTTTGGTTTCATAGTTAATGTCTTTTGAAATTATTAATTGTTCAATAGCAGCATAATTTCTGTTCAGTTTTTGTCTTACAGTTAACCATTCTAGATGTATGCATTTGTGTTCATCTTCAGTTTTCTCCTGTTTCATTCATTAACGTACACGTCCTTAAGAATTTTGCTGATAATTTTATTCGGAAAGACAAAGGAAAAACATGACCTGGCAAATGAGAACACCTCGCGGAATGAGGATACTGATTTGTCATTACACAACCCGACTGCGCCTGAGACACGGACCTGTGTGGTCTACACATGGTCTTTGCACCTGAACAGCTTCTTAAAGGCTTGCTTGAAGTCTTCATTGAAGCTTGTGTAGAGAAGAGGGTTAATGAGAGAGTTAACATAACCCAGCCAGGTGAGGGCATCGGACACCTTTGACGAGGGGTTCAGAAGGTGCAAGCCCACCAGGAGTTCTTTGACAAAGAAGGGCAGCCAGCAAAGGACAAAAGCCCCCAGGATGAGACCTAATATTCGGGCAGCCTTCCGCTCCCTGGAGGAGGAACAAACCTCGAAGGGTGGGACATGGAGTGTGACGTGCAGCCGGTCCAAATCCAACGCGGGATCGGAGGCGAAGGAGTTCTGGCTGTCGGTACTCCGGCCACTAAGGTAACGCATGGATCCTCGCTTTTGGTACAGTGCCTTGGCTGCCATGTAGATCCGGTAATATAGGACCAAGATGATGGTCATGGGGATGTAGAAAGCCCCGAAGGTGGAGTACAGTGTGTATCCTACATGGTCGTGCTCAATGATGCACTGAGTGGGTCTGCTGGGCACGCCAGCCGCATTGCGACGGCTTCTCCAAAACAGTGGTGGGACAGAGATGGACACGGAAATGGCCCAGACAGTGGCCACAGTGGCGGCGGCTCGGCGTGCGGTCCGTTTCCGGGCGTACTGGACAGCATCAGTGATGGCCCAGTAGCGATCAAGGGCGATGGCACACAGGTGCAAGATGGAGCACGTGCAGCAGGTCATGTCTATGCTGAGCCAGGCCTCGCAGGCAATGCGGCCCAGTCTCCAGGTCTCCGCCGTGATGTACAGCGTGCTTGGCGGCATCACCAGAGTGGCCACCATGAGATCGGTGACTGCTAGTGAGCAAATGAGGTAGTTGGCCGGCAGGCGCAGCTTCCTGGTGGTGCTGATGGCTGCGATGACACCGCCATTGGCCAGGGCGGTTGTGAGTGTCAGGGTACTGAGAAACACCGCCACCAGTGTCGCCTCTGTGGCCGACTTAGCCTGGAGGGCCCCCCCCACATGCCCCGAGCAGTTGGTGGCATTGGTGCCCTCTTCTGGGAACCTCTGCACCTCCATCAGGAGAGGATTAGCAGTTTCCATCAGGGGGAGATGCACTCTGCTACATGACGTGCAGACGGTCTCCGGTCAGAGTTTCCTGTTAGATGTCCTGCAGCAGAAGAACCGGAGCATACTGAATAAGACTAACATCATTTAAACATAAACATTCTAAAAACGAAGGCCCAGACATCTTGGAACAAAGGCCACATGCACCTCTGTGCCTCTCAGCAACGTTCTGTGAAACATTATAAATAATATTAGAATTTTGTTATCCTGCTGTGATATGTCTTTGGATTACAGAAATGAATAGCTTTTCTTTTTGAGAAAAAGGGTGCAACTGGCTTTTTAAAAATGAACCAATAACGTTCACCCAATTCATGTAACGCAACATGTACCATACTTGGCCTTCTGCTACCTCAAAGCGTATTGTTCATTCCTGACTAAGCTTCTGTTTCTGGGCTAAATGGGTGTCCTTCACAGACTGGCTCTGACCAGAAAGGCATTTTTTTTGTTAAACAAAACAACAACAAAAAATTGTAATAATAATGATAACCTATTGTATCTGTGGGAATGTTGTTTTAACTGAGGAGCAGAAAGTTGTTTCCTTCTTTGCAAATATAACCAACATTCAAATTAAAATCTGTCGAGCCAAAGCTGAGAAATTCTAGCAGAGATGTGAGAAGCTCCCACAGCACCATGGCGGGTCGTTTTCAGTAGACTGAATGGAAAAGTTTCTGCACGTTGAGCACTTTCACATTTATAAAATGTGTCATTTTACAAAGTTTATTATACTAGGTCAAAAATGATTCTGTGTGAGCCAAAATGAATTCCACTAATTTTTTGTGGAAGAAATGTGCTGTTTTGACTCTTGCCTTAAGCAATGTGTCTAAACGGCTTCAGTTAATAGCTTTTGTCCATGATAAATTGTGGCTACAAAACTGTCTAGGCCTTTTGTGACAAAACAAATTTGCTTGGGAGATGACAAAAGGCTTTGAAGTGAGATCAGGCAAATAACTCAATTTCACAATTTAACATGCAACACACAAACAGGAAGTCTTGCTGGGTCCAGAAGTTAAGATAATTTGCTTACAGTTTGAGAAATATGATGACAAACAGTAAAGCACCAAACACAATGGATGCAATCCTCTGAAATGCAAACAGAAGCTTGCTGGATCATAAACAGATGCCCGTGCCAAATGGCTACGAGCAGTGCAGGTGACAGCCCCGCAGGGGGCGATAAAACTCTCGGTGCAGACACATCTGACATAGGAGCTTGCGGCTGTCATCCTGGTTTATACATTACTGAATTCAGGACCGTTCCCTTAAAGACCGGGGTTAGTGAAAAATGAGCAGAATAGAGAAATAACTGTCCAAGATATTGCTCACCCATTAAATGACATTCATTAACTTGTAATTCGATGCTTGATGGCATCAAAGATACATTGTGAACCATACACTTATACGGTGTACACATATAAACAATAATAAAACAGAATGATTTCTAAAAGATCTGGCCACACCCTCTATTTTGCACTTACAGGATCTCTCATATTCAGAACATGATACACACAGAAAAATACAGTGAGAAATACACGCCATCAATTCATCCACAGTAATTAGATCTGAGGAAACAAAGAATCGATTGCTGCATATCAGGCTGAAGGATCCTGCTGTTTACGCCACAATGTTTGCAGTCACATCCGCAACATGCAGACAGAGAGGTGGACAGGTGCGTCATCTGTGCAGTTCTCAAGCTGCCAGGAAAGATTTGCAAACCTTCGCATGCGAAACCACCCTGGAACCAGATAACTATCTGAGGAATGGTCCTGACTGCCCTCTGATTAAGGGATGGATGGACCCTGAGCCTCGACAGATCTCCAGTATATGAACCAGACTGGTGAAAGCGTCAAAGTAAGGTTTATCATTTATCTTTAATGAAAGCCTCCGATTGCAAATCACTTAACTGCACAAGGTGTTATATTCATGATGTTCTGTACAATTTTGGCTCATATTACAGCTATATTGCTTTTCTCCTGAGACTTCACTTGGTTATTTGTGAAATCCTCATTTAAGTATGTTAATCTCCTGAACTTCTAGCCAGTCCACTCTGTAGAGCCCAGCAGACGATTCTAAAGACACATTTCTTTTTGCAGCAACTGTGAAACCACCAGGAAAAACAAAAATAAGGTGGAATATGCATCCATAGGAATCCATATCACATAATAGTAATAAAGTTGTAAAATGTAAGAGAGACATGCAAAAAAAAAAAAAAAAAAAATTCATTGCTACACAATTTCTGGAGGAAGAGAGTCATAAATAAAATTTGAAAATTGTACAAACTTATTTATACATATTTTTTGTTGGTAGCGGTTAAAAGTGCTGCTTTAATATGGACTTGTAATGAAAACATCAGTGATTCAAATTTCAGGAGAGAACCCCTGTATCACAGCCTTGAACAGAGAAAATTCATGTAAATTGCTCTAGTAAAATATCTATCTGTAAAATTTCAAGTGTTACGCATGTCATTTTGAATTTAAAAATCTATTAAGCTGCTGTACCATTGCCAGGGATTAAAGAAGGCTTCGTAAGAGATTTCCATCCAAAAATACCAAATTGCTTCTTGGTCCACTGCTATGCCACTCCCTGGCCAAGAGGAGGAGCTAGTCAGCTCTGTTCTGTTGGAAGTCCTAGCACATGCTGCATAACGTAAACAATATAATTACACACGCAAACACTTCCCCCAACAGTGCAGGGGAAATATTCATATATCAGAATTTCAGTGAGCTGACTCCATTATAACCTCTTACGTGAGGCTAATTTAGGAATTCAAGTAAAATTTGTCTTTGAAGACTAGTTCCTATAAGCAGCTCGGAGAAAAAATTTATTGCATCTGAGGAGAAGATATCTTTATGTATGCTTTTTGTCTTCATTTTGACTCTTTTTCACACGCTAACGTGACACTGCGGCAGCAAATTAAGCACCTTTATGAAAATGTGTTGCTTGTTATATTGTAAATGAAGTTGATCCCATTCGCCAAATATTTTAAGCAGCACTGATAACAGACATAATTATTTTTCTGATAAAAGAATTTAAAAAAAAAAAAACATTTTAAAAACTATCATTAAACCATTCATCAAATTTTGCTAAAACCGTTACCTAGGCACACATCAAAATGTTGGGAAAACCACACAAAGAAAACCTGTTTTAAATGGGAATTGATCATATTCCCTGTGACATGTATCGACTTTGACCTTACCTCATGGTTTAACACTCCTAACTCATAAACCAGTGGCTTACATGTAATATAAAATATACACCCTTGAAGCCACAAGGTTACAACTGATATTAGGCATTGTAGAAAGAGACACTTTACCCTTTCTTGTGATTTTTTCTCCATTAAATTCAAACAAAAGTACCCCAAAGCAGTAATTAAACCTATGATTAAGACTTTTACAGAAGCACACAGCCAGTGCCCTGAACAAAACCTGGGTCTACAAAAATACACATATCCAGAACGGAACCTGGGTCTACGCAAATACACACACAGAGAACGGGACATGGGTCTACGCAAAAACACAGACCGAGAACAGGACCTGGGTCTACAAACATGCTAAAAGCCGATACCAGCAGAGGCTTAAAAAAAAAAAATTTAATTCTGTATTCATCCATCAAACAGGAGATTGCTAGGTCTAGATTCCAAGTGATCTGATTAGCTCAATTCAGTCGTAAGGCTCCATTTGGAACAGTGGACCCACTGGACAGCTCAGTAACAGAACCTCCTTGAGTTCTCTACATATGAAAACACATGCACTCATTATATATGCATATAGTGATATTTCTCATGAGTATCATCTCCTGAACAGGGATTGACATCCTTAAAATCATTGCTTTGAAGGTGTATTTATAGTGTGAGCGGCACTCTGTTTTGCAGAGTGTTATTCTTCAAAGCCCATGCTGTGACTGTAATAGTTTTGGGCTCACAGAGAATTGAACCCGCATGATAAAGAACTGTGACCTTCACACATAACCAGTAAGGGAAATGATTAGCTGTGTGAGGCCCAGAGCTAATCATATCTCTGCTTCATGGTAGCACCCAGCACTATTTAAGAGCCAGGGAGGCGAAGTCTGATAGTCATATTGTGCTTTCAGGGAGGTCAGTGGTTATTTATTATATATGTACATTAATGGCATATTTCTGTATAGCTAAACTGTAAACCTTCATCTGTAAGCTATTCTCTGCTTCTCTAGTTTGCAGGACTTAAACTTGCATTTTTGGCAAGTGAATGAATCACTGGCCTCTGTAGGAGCATTGAACAGATACTAGCCACTGTGTAAAGAGATGCTTTACGTACACACATGCATATAAATAAATCCACCTTCTGACCATATATCCCGCTCAGCATTATCGAGCCTTCCCTAAACAGCAAACGGCTGAGGTACACCCTGGACAGGATGCCAGTCCATCACACACACACAAAAAAAACTCCATAGGCAATTTACAGACACTGATTAGCCTAACTGTGTGGCTTTGGACTGCAGGAGGAAACCAGCAGGGGTGGGCAGTATTTCTGATACAGTAGTATTTTGTACCAAAATATAAAAATTCTGAACCCAAAAGTATTTTAAAAAGAGGCCTACATAAAACACTTTCCCAAAAAGCATGTACGTGATGACGTCTCGTATGCAATGGGCCACAGCCGGTGTGCTGCTGAATCATTCAAATCTGTGGTGCAAGCAAGGATTTTCTCAAATTACAGTCAAACTTGAGCTGTCATGTTTATTCGCACACCTTAGCAATTAATTGAATGTTTAGTCACATCCAATCATACTGCAGTACCACACAAATATTTTACAGTGTATATTCAGTATAGAAATGTATTCCTAACAGAAGTCTTACATTTTGTATGTATTATGCCTTTATCTGAGTTTCACTCCACTATGTTCACCAACATAGGCAACGCTAGAGCCAGGGTGTAGTGGTTAAGTCCCAATTGTTTTAGAGAAGCCCCAAATCTTTTCACTTATCACAGCTGCAGTGAACATTTACTTGTCCTCCCTTGCTAGCAAGGATTTACTCATCACCACCCCCCTTTCAC
Organism: Gymnarchus niloticus; assembly: GCA_009936485.2. Lineage (NCBI taxonomy): Eukaryota > Metazoa > Chordata > Actinopteri > Osteoglossiformes > Gymnarchidae > Gymnarchus > Gymnarchus niloticus. The sequence continues at coordinate 1,475,691 of JAACJT020000033.1, read as the reverse complement.
CCAAGTTTCTTGTCACCACTGTGTAGGGCATTTAATTTTTGCAATCAGTGTAAAGCCCAGGATCCCACCTGACCCTAGAATCACCCCTAACCCACCAACAGATACTGCTTCAAAACAGAAGGTGACTGTTTAGGAACAAATTATTTGGGGAAAAAAAAAAAAAAAAAAATGGCTCTAAAGAATAAACCCTTTCGACCATTGAAAGTTCACTTAATGATGCTGATCTTGACACAATAGCCTCCAATAAAACAAAGCAATTTCACAGAGCTATGATAAGAAGCAGTGCTTTTGTGGTATTTGAATTCAGCAGCCACAACTATTGGAAATTCAGAAATTTTAGTACCTCCCATGCAACGCACCACTCTGAAGAATCTCATTTTAAACACACCTTTACTATAATCAATCGGCAACATAAAAGCCACTTCCATTACACCACATGATCAGGGTGGACACTACACACAGATTAACTAACTAATCACTACAGCGAACAATTACACTACAAAGAACATAATTACCACAATAATTATGCACAAGGATACTGTCGGGACAGACACAAACCACCAAAGCTACAGTTGCAACTCCCAAAGGGAGTTACATTTATTAAGCTGAATACAAGGCCATAGCACCACACACAGGGCAAGCAGAGTGGGCCATGACCACAGGAGGCAGCATACTTCAGGGAGCCAGTCCCAGTCCCTGGCTTGCTCCTGCTCCTTTATGTCCCGAAAGAGCTAATTGCCAATGGGTGCCAGCTGTGGCTCCTCCCACATTCTACCCTGGCTATGTGGAATGCAGACCCCTATTAAACGGAGCCATGGGCTCCGGCACTGAAGATCGGGCGATCACGGGGCGTGGCAGCTCCTGATTGTCACAGATACATAATACAATTATTTACAACTTGGTGCACGGTGGGAATACAACATGGAAGTACCACCAGCCCAGGTTGCGACAATATTCTTATCCTCTTCTTTAAAACGAATCAGACCAAATGGCAATGTTTCTTAGATTTTGCCCTTTATCAGCATCTCATTGAAACGCCAAGTGAATGTTTTGATTTAGTTGTGTTCTAATTGGGTGGATGTTGTTTACAACCAGAAAACGAGTGGTCTCTTAAAAATTTTTGCTCATACTATTCTCCCTTTTGGGAATGAAAATTATCACATGTATTAATGCAATCAGAGATAATAATGCATTATTACTTTAGAATTACCAGTAATGCATTAACTTTGACACCCCCAAGTAAAACAGATGTTTCTGATTGTATTATTACTTTTTCTTTTTAGTCTGATAGACTTAACTTTATCTGGGTGCTCACCTAAGGATTTGGGATATATCTACAAAATATTTGATAATTTGCTGAGTTTCATGTTGTATCGTACCTTGTTGAAAAGCAGTTGCTCCCATGCTAGGCCATTTGAGTCAGTGTGCTGGTGAAGGAACAGATCAAACAGGCCACTGCAGAATGGAAGTTCAAGAAATGTATTTTTAAAATATAAAATACTGTAGTTTATTCTGATGCATTGTGTGGTAGCTGTATTTTGCATTTGATTTTGATACATTCACAAATAGGGCATTTTGATGTATTTTTGCCTATCTCTGGAAACCAGATTACCTGGCGCAAACCCATGCGACCTGGGGCACACATGGAAACTTCACACACGCACTGTTGTGGCAACCTGCAGGCTGCCATGCCCTCTGATTGCCAGGTTCTCAGTGTCAGCCTGCAGATCCATTAACTGCAGACCACATTCCATGGAATGTGTGCAAAATGAGCAAGGAGCCACAGCTGGAGGCAGTTAGCAATCAGCCACTCTGAAACAGAACAAAGGAAACCAAGTTGGGGAGTGGGAGATGACTGTTGGGCCTATGTAGGGTGACGCACCAGGGCACACTAGATCTTGGGTGTCGATGAAGGAGACCACCTCCCACTTTGAAGAAAGACCATCTCCCAAGATCATGTGATGCTGAGTAGTCCCGCCTCTTTGCCCATCTGCCCTCTATGTGCTGCCTGTCCCAAGCACAAGCATAAATCCAAAACCCCGGTGGTCCGTGTCCGTCCCCTGATATTGTATGCAGTAGAGTTAGTAAAATTCATATTACTGGCATGATAGGTGGGTAGACCTGTCAGCTTTCTACGAGGCCTAAATGCCTGGGTGGAGTCTGGGGTGTTTCACAATACAGGGAATAACAAAGGAGTTCATAGTCAGTTACAGCAGCAGTTAATCCATTGGTCAAGTTTGTTAATTTGATTTGATGTCTGTAAGGCTACGTGAGGATATGTGGAGGTACCCACATATTTACAACTTGTCTCACAAGAAGACAGAACTGAAGCAAAAGCAGATTGTTCTTGATCGCTATTGTGTGCTTCTGCTTTTGCTTAGCCTAGAAACTTCATTCATTCCACAAGGTCAACATGTGCGATCCCCTGGTCTGGTGGAATATCATCACTGCCAACCACAAGCGTACGCATATCCTGACAAATGTTGTATGGACACAAAGGTCTGCATGTTTCTGGTACCGGAGTATCTGGTGAGAACCCACACAAACCTGGAGAGGAGCAGGATTCAAATCCCCAACTCTAGAGCTATGAGGCTACCGTGCTACCATGGGACAATATGATATTTCAATTAGGTAGCATTAGGGCTGCAAAATTCTGGGAACTTGCAAAGTTGGAAACTTTCCATGGGAATTAATGGGAATAAACTGGAAATGTGCAAAATTGCTGTTAGCCTATAACAGGGAACTTAAATGTCCTAAATGTCCGATCTGAGGCCATGACCTACTCATGGCCTCAGATCGTGGTTGTCTTTCATTGCTGGTGCTTTTAGATCTCAGTGCAGCATTCGATACT